>JAODAL010001780.1:0-217018 GCA_025379985.1 Phyllomedusa bahiana | reverse complement strand
ATTACTTCTCTTTCGATGGAGATTTTTTTTGTACAAAAGTGTGGAGCATCTATGGGTGCTAGGTTCTCTCCTTCCCTCGCGAACATTTATATGTCCGCGTGGGAGGAGAGATACCTGTTTACGTCATCTTGCCCCTTTTCCCCCCACATCAGCTGGTACGGCAGGTATATAGATGACCTGCTCCTGATGTGGGGGGTACACAACAACAGGCACTTGAATTTTGTGATTACATTAATAGTAACAACATGAACCTTGCCTTTACGTTTTCTTGGCACAAGGAGTCTATGAATTTTCTGGATGTAACTTTAATGGCCCACAAGGGCAAAGTAGAAATTATTCCATACCGTAAACCGATTGCTCGCAACACTATCTTACATGCTTAATCCCATCATCCGCGACGTGATAGAAGCCATTCCATATGGAGAAACAACTAGAATGAAAAGAAATTGCTCTAATCCTGACCTATTTCCTATATATGAGAATGAAACATTCACAAGACTGAACCAACGTGGATATCCCAATTGGCTATTAAAAAAGACTAGTCGTAAAATAGCCAGAGTCCAGAGATCAGATCTTCTAGACAATAGTGATCGAGTTCAGAAGGCTAATGATAATAAAATTGTTTTTACTACTACTTTTAGCCCTCAGTTTAACAAAATTTGCAATATTGTCAAAAGACACCTTCCATTACTTGAGAAGGAGGGTGATACCAATATTCTGACACAAGATGTTCAGTTTGTTTCCAGACGGGGACGTACTTTAGGATCAGTTTTATCTCCAAGTCTTTTCTTTTCTCCTAATAAAACTCCTACTACACCCACTTGGATAACTACTATAGGAATGTACAAATGTGGACATTCAAAATGTCTAACATGTAACCATGTAGTGGTATCAAAGGGGTTCTCTTCTTTCTCCAAAAACACTACTTTTAACATGCAGTCATATATAAATTGTAATTCACGATGGGTAATCTATCAGATTACATGTCGGGCATGCCCTAAACAATATGTTGGATGTACATCATGTACTCTCAAAACACACATTCGAAAACATATGTCCGACGCTAAAAAAACTCTCAATATAGGTGTCTCGATGGTCTCAAAACACTTCCATGAGGTCCATATGGGTGACACCTCAGATCTAATATTTCAAGGGATTGAGAGAGTTAAAAGACCGATGAGGGGGTGGTGACTTTAAGAAAAAACTGTTAGCGAGGGAAGCCTGGTGGATCTTTAAGTTAGACACCAGGTTTCCTAATGGATTGAATAAAAGACATGATCTTTTTTGCCAATACTAAAATTAATATCAAATATTAATATATACAGCCTTGCATCGCAATGTTTGTTTTATAAAAGCATGTTTTGTTTTAAGATTGTTTGTTTTTATTTAGCCCGATCACATGACCGGCATCACATGACCGGGTACCGGGCTATTTAAACTGTGTACATTTCACTATCATGCTATGCCATGAATAAGGAGCATCGGCTCCGAAACGCGTCGGTTTGATGCGATTTCTTTGGATGTTTTAACTATTTTTCAATAAACTACGGAACCCTTTTCACCTTACCTGGAGTGGTGCATACGCTGGATCTTTTTGTTGTTTGTAAAGTGAAAAAAACACCTATCTGAAATGTATACGGATAATATAAGGTATTTTTTGCACCTATCAATACAACGGCGGTGACTACAAAATTGCTGTATTCACATTTAAGTGCAAGGTGCCTCAATGAACAAAGCTGGACTGCGCCAAAGTGAAAAAAACACCTATCTGAAATGTATACGGATAATATAAGGTATTTTTTGCACCTATCAATACAACGGCGGTGACTACAAAATTGCTGTATTCAAATTTAAAGGGGTTTTATCGTTACAAAGATCATGTCTCAGATTATGGGGACAGTAAAAATAAGCACTTTTTTAATTGGGTTGCATTATCTCTGTCACTTGGTTTAGCAGATATGAGCATCTCTGTAAATCTGTCTTCTATTTCTGCTGTTGCTGGTCAGAACGCCCCCTGGTCGATTGTCGCACCCTAGACATGCCCCCTGCAGTGTGATTGGCTGGCTGACATTTCATTCAGCCTGTTGGGATACGCCCCTAGACAGGAAACGCCCTGGCCAAGCCCCCTGCGCTGTGATTGGCTGCCTGCACACTCTGGGCCACATGTATGAATCCCGCCGGGTCGAGGCGCCGTTTTCCGCCAGTTTTCCGGCGGAATCTGCGCCTGATTTATGTCGCGGCCGGGCGGCGCTCATACATATCATGTAAAGTCCGCCGCGCCTCGCCAACGTATGAGGCGAAGTGCGGGGACATGGGCGCTGTGCGGCGCTGCGCCTATGCTTCACCGTCTGAGGAAGTGCACTCATACATGCGGGTAAAAGTCCGCCGCGCCTCGCCAGTGTGTGGGGTGCAGTGCGGGACTTAGGCGCCATGCGGGACTGCGCCGAGAATCTGTTCCGATGCGAGACAGGCTGGAGCGGCGAGAAATCATTCCAGATGTCGGTGCGGAGTATGAAGCAAAAATCGCCTTTATAAAGGCGTTCTACATTTTTGGGTCTAAATCCTCCGTCCGAGGCGAAGTGAAGCAGGATCGGAACATGCGAGGAAGCGGATCGAAGATCGCGACAGAAGTCTCGGCGCTCCGCTCCGTGCAGCATGAGTGTTATTCACGAAAAAAATATCCTTTATAAAGTCGGAAAACAGTGTAAGAAAGGAGCTTAATGTACAAAATAAACTTCTTAAAAAATAAACTCACTTTCCCAAACTCGAGAACGGCACAATATCAAGAAATATGATATTGGAAATTGCCGGGAAATACAGTAATTCAAATCCTGAAACCTATTCTCATTGGTCGGCATAAACCGGCCAATCAGAATAGGAGCGACAAAGTCCCATTCTAGCCTATGGAGAAGTTTAGACCAATCAGAATAGGAGCGACAAAGCCCCATTCTAGCCGATGGAGGAATTTGGACCAATCAGAATCCACAGCGGGACAGTTCAAAATACAGTAAAAAGGCTGCAAAGAGCTGATTGGCTGAGCTAGCGGGGGCTCGCCTAGCTCGGCCAATCAGAATAGGAGCGACAAAGTCCCATTCTATCCTATGGAGGAGTTTGGACCAATCAGAATCCACGGCGGGATAATTCAAAATACAGTAAAAAGACAGAAAAGAGCTGATTGGCTGAGCTAGCGGGAGCTTGGCTATCCCAGCCAATCAGAGCGCGAGCTACTTCTCCCATTATAGTCTATGGAGAGATGGGCGCACTGAAATCTCGGCGCTCAGCGCCGTGCGGCATGAAGTATTAATAAAAAAAAATATTTTTATTAAGTGTAAAACATTATCAGATAAAGAGCAGAACAATTGTATAAAAATAAAGCAGTTAAAAACCCGAACAACGCGTTTGTCGCCGAGACCGGCGCTACATAGGGAATTGCCATAGAGAGAATTGCCGGGAAATACAGTAATTCAAATTGTTTAAGCTATTCTCATTGGTCGGCATAAACCAGCCAATCAGAATAGGAGCGACAATGTCCCATTCTATCCTATGGAGGAGAATTGACCAATCAGAATAGGAGCGACAAAGCCCCATTCTAGCCTATGGAGAAAAATGGACCAATCATATTCAAAGGCGGGACAGTTCAAAATACAGTAAAAAGGCAGAAACGAGCTGATTGGTTGAAGCAGCGGGGGCTCGTCCAGCTTAGCCAATCAGAGCGCGAGCTACTTTCTCATAGAGTTCTATGGGGAAAAGAAATTCTGAGTGCGCTCTGTGATTGGCTAATTTCAAAGAGCCGTCGTAATTTGGACCAAT
This sequence comes from Phyllomedusa bahiana, assembly GCA_025379985.1. NCBI lineage: Eukaryota > Metazoa > Chordata > Amphibia > Anura > Hylidae > Phyllomedusa > Phyllomedusa bahiana. The sequence goes on along the minus strand of JAODAL010001780.1, from coordinate 213,208 downwards.
GGGAGAGCGAGCGACGCTCCTATGGGTTTTGTAATGCAATCTGAAATCAAACTGTATATGGCCGAAATCACATTATAACACTACACAAGTTGTCACGAGTGTATATAAAAGGAAATCCTAATATGTGGCTAACGAAAAAAAATATTAATTCCCTAAAATCATGTTTATTTCTTTATTTTCGTTAGCCAAGGATCAATAGTATGGGTGCATCGAAAATAAAGAAAAAAACATGATTTTAGGGAATTAATATTTTTTTTTTCTCCATAGGCTAGAATGGGGCTTTGTCGCTCCTATTCTGATTGGTCAATTCTCCTCCATAGGATAGAATGGGACATTGTCGCTCGTGGCTGGTTTATGCCGACCAATGAGAATAGCTTAAACAATTTGAATTACTGTCTTTTCCGGCAATTCTCTCTATGGCAATTCCCTATGTAGCGCCGGTCTCGGCGACGAACGCGTTGTTCGGGTTTTTAACTGCTTTATTTTTCAAGAAGTGTTCTGGTCTTTATCTGAGAATGTTTTACACTGTATAAAAATCATTTGTTGATCAATACTTCATGCCGTGCGGCGCTGAGCGCCGAGATTTGAGTGCGCTCATCTCTCCATAGAGTATAATGGGCGAAGTAGCTCGCGCTCTGATTGGCTGAACTAGCCGAGACCCCGCTAGCTCAGCCAATCAGCTCTTCATTCAGCATTTTTACTGTATTTTGAATTATCCCGCCCTGGATTCTGATTGGTGTAAACTTCCCCATAGGCTAGAATGGGACCTTGTCGCTCGTATTCTGATTGGTCTAAACTTCTCCATAGCCTAGAATGGGACTTTGTAGCTCCTATTCTGATTGGCTGAGATATCCAAGCCCCCGTTATCTCAGCCAATCAGCTGTTTTTAGCATTTTTACTGTATTTTTGAATTATCCTCGCCCTGGATTCTGATTGGTCTATACTTCTCCATAGGCTAGAATGGGACTTTTGTCGCTCTATTCTGATTGGCTGAGCTAGCCGAGACCCCGCTAACTCAGCCAATCAGCTCTTTTCAGCATTTTTACTTTTATTTTGAATTATCCCGCCGGGGATTTTGATTGGTCAATTCTTCCCCATAGCTTTTAATGGTTCCCTGTCGCTCCGATTCTGATTGGCCGGTTTCTGCCGACCAATGAGAATAGGTTTCAGATTTTGAATTACTGTCTTTCCCGGCAATTTGCAATATCATATTTGTTGATATTGCGCCGTTCTAGAGTTTGGGAAAGTGATGTTTTTTTTTATTATGTGTATTTTTTATGTGCAGCTCTCTTCTGACACTGTTTTCCGCCTTTATAAAGGCGATTTTTTCCTATTCATACTCCTGCTGCACGGAGCGGAGCGCCGAGACTTCTGTCGCGATCTTCGATCCGCTTCCTCGCATGTTCGGATCCTGCTTCACTTCGCCGCCGCCGGAGGATTTAGACCAAAAAAAAACCTGGTCTGCTTGTCGGAGCTGCCGAGCGCCGCGATTTGGCGAGCCGCGATGGTACATGCCTCGGACTATACGAGCGCGCCGCGTCCCGCCCCGGAACGCCTACACCGCGCCCCACCGCGCCCACTGCCCGCCCTCTGCCCGCCCCTTCATGCGGACCGCAGCCGAAAGTGGCGAACGCTGGGTCCGACAGCGGGATTCGGGCTGGGAGGCGCAGTGTACGCCAGAAAACAGGCGTAAAGCCCGTTCATACATGTCGCCCTCTGTGTTTACTCCCCTCTGAGCTGTTAAAATCGATAGTGAAACCAAGGTCTGCTGGCTCTATGTACATCTCCCAGCTTTAGGGTCAATGATCTGGGCAATTACTGGCTGTTTAAGGGGCTTTTGCCAAGAGGTTGATTCACCTCCTCACAGATCCAGTCCTTAAGCTGCTACTTGGAAAAGAGGGCGTTCTGTTCCTCAGATTGAATGCAAGCCCCGCCTCCTTATGACGTCTTCACCTGTAGTGTATAAAATAAGGATTCAACACTGTATCTGTATAAGCTGCTTGTGTGGTGCAGTGCTTAGCTGATCAGGTTAGCAAGACAGAGGTTGGGAGTTCAAGCCCCATCAGTAGTTTTTTTTTTTTTCTTTTATAAATTGTACACATATGAAAATATATGTGTAGACATCTATAATTTTATTCATATACACACACAAAGCTCTTCTATATAGTGTCCTATCCTTGCAGTCACACCAAGCACTTCCAACATATGTGATACAATGCATATATTCTGGGGGATGAGACATGATATAGGGGAGCCCTGTATGGTATATATATCATTATAGAGATTAACATATATATTTTAGGTCTCTCTACATATGTGTAGAATTTAGGGGGGAAAAAAAAATATACTCTATGAGGGGACTAGAACTCCAAACCCCTTCGTTGTAAAAGCAATAGTCTACCACCGCTCTACCTCTGCACCACCAGCCCAAGTTAGTTCCAAGCTGAGCAGGGCCTTCTCTCAAAGCTGATTTGCTTCTCCCCCCATTATTTTCACTCACATGTCATTGACAGCAAGCAGAGATCTTTACTTGAAGCTGACATTTGTAGTTGAGTAAAGATCTCTGCCTGTTGTCAGTACAATTTTGATGAACACCACTAGAAGTAGCAGCTGCTGGCTTTCAGTTGTGTGTAAACTAAGACATATGACAGGTGCTTGCTGGAGTTTGGAGCCTCAAGGCTGCAGACATAAGCTTGCAGGAGGCTACAGAGCTGTTATATCCAGACATCCTTCTGCCTCCCCTGCTTTAACAAAATGATGATGTCACAGTTCTTCAGTGAGGGGAGACACGCCTCCTGGGAGGAGAGACAAGCCTGCTGACAGGAGAGACAAGCCCCAGGATTTAAAACAAAATCTGAGAAAATTAGCTGAACAGCACGAGCAGCTCAAACGATAACAACCCTTTAAGTGAAAGGTGCCTAAATGAACAAAGCTGGACTGCGCCAAAGTGAAAAAAACACCTATCTGAAATGTATACGGATAATATAAGGTATTTTTTGCACCTATCAATACAACGGCGGTGACTACAAAATTGCTGTATTCAAATTTAAGTGCAAGGTGCCTCAATGAACAAAGCTGGACTGCGCCAAAGTGAAAAAAAACACCTATCTGAAATGTATACGGATAATAAAAGTTGAGTTTTGCACCTATCAAATACACCTGCAGTTACTAGAAAAGATCTGTATCCTAAAATAAGTTCAGGCTGCACAACATACACGTAATATTTCACCAGCACAATATCCACTCTCCTTTAAAGAGCCTGTCTTTCTGTTTGTGTTCGCCTGCAACCCCTGGCCACACCCCTCACCCCCGAGACTGTACAGCGCTAGATGCTCCTTTAAAATTCTCAGCCTAAGTTACAAAAATCTGCAAATCTCTAATCTACCTAAGTTCTAATGTTCACAGCTAAAAGCATAGCTGTCTGTGTGAACAAATAGAACAGTTTCGCTGAGCTGTTTTGACAGAGACCGAGCACACGTCCTTCTCTTATGAGACACACTAACACACTGAGGCTGAACAGGAAGGGCTGTTCTATGTAAAACCAGGTCATGTGATTTTTCCAGCCAATCGCAACCATACACATCCCAGTCATGACGTCGCACACCCAGCTCACCATGCTCTATTCTGTAAGCTGATTTGCTGGCCGTCAAAATTACAGGAACCGCTGAAAATGGTGCGATATTAATAGATTATGCGCAGATTTTTACCTAAATTATCGCGTGATCGAAAAATCCGATCACCATAAAAACCGTGCTGATTTCAACTTTGTCGATAATAATCGCTCAACACTAACTGAGATTTCCGAGTGCTACTCTTGCCCCCTTATTCCCCAGACTTGAAACCAATTCCCTATCTGTGGGACCACCTTGACGTGGTGTTTGCTCTATAGTCCCTTCCCCACACGCACCCTCCAGCAGCTCTGAGACGCAGTCAGCATGGCTCCTGACACCTGTGACAACCTACCAAGACCTTATTGAGTCCCTTCTGGCTCATCTCGCTGCTGTCCATGCTGCACACAGTGGTTTCTCTGGATATTAACTGTGTTCATCATAATGGTACTCGAGTATGTTGTATGTTGGTTTTTTTGTGTGTTTTCCTGTAACTCTATATTAAGGATTTTTACATTGTTCCTTTAAGGAATTTTAAAATGAAACATGTCTTTAAGGACAGTTTTGGTGGCATCTGAAAGCTTTGTACATCTTTGCAACCATTTTTTATTTATAGTTACATAGTTTGTAAGGCCAAAACAAGACGGACGTCCATCCAGTTCAGCCTATTGTCTTACAGTGTTGATCCAGAGGTAGAAGCCAATTGTCCTCATTGTAGGGAAAACAATTCCTTCCTGACTCCAATCTGGCGGTCAGAATAAATCCCTGGATCAACAACCCTCCTCCAGAATCCTAGTCACTATAACTTGTTATTACTCTCTAGAAATGCATCCAGACCCTTTTTGAACTCTGTTAGTAAATTCACCCAGTTCCTCTGGCAGTGAGTTCCACAGTCTCACTGCTCTTACAGTAAAGAATCCCTTCCTGTTTATGTAGAAACTTTATTTCTTCCAGACATAGAGGATGCTCCCTTGTTCTAGATACAATCCCGGGTGTAAATATATCTTGAGAGCTATCAATATTGACCTTTGATATATTTATACATATTTATTATGGCCTCTCAGAGCTGTATTTTCTTTAGACTAAATAATCCTAATCTTACTAATCTTTCTGGGTATTGCAGTCCACCCAGTCCTTTTATTATTTTTGTTGCTCGCCTTTGAACCTGTTCAAGCTCTACAATATCTTTCCTGTGAACTAGTGCCCAAAACTGTACACCGTGTGTGATCTGACCAGTAGGCAAAGGTAAATTTGGTATCGCCATATGCGTAACGACCCATCCTATAAATAAGTTATGTTAATTAACCCGCACAGTGAACGGCATAAAAAAAAAACAATCAAAGAATTACGATTTTTGTTCCTCTCACAAGTTGTACCAATTCAAACATCGATTCATCCCACAAAAAAAGTTCATACACAGCTCTGTATATGGAAAAATAAACAAATTATGCATTTCAGAAGATAGCTATGCATAAATATTGATTTACACAATAAAACCACTTCTTTTTTTTTTTTAAAGAGCTTCAACATAAAAAAAACTATATAAACTGAGTATCGCTATAATCGTATCAACCCACAGAGTAAATGTAACTTGTCATGTATACTACACGATGAGCACTGTTAAAAATATAAAACACTACTGGGATTGCAGTATTTTCTTCTCTCTGCCTTCCAAAAAAGGGATTTAAAACAGATCAAAAAAGCCTTTTCCGCTAAAAATGATACCAATAAAAATGTCAACTCGTCCTGCAAAAACAAGCCCCTACACATCTTCGTACACAGAAAAATAAACAGGTTATGACCTTCAGACTCTGGCGATGCAAAATGGTGTGTAACGGGTATGGTGGATTCGCTGGACCACCGCAAGCGATGATGGCATAAGCTTCGCCAGGGAGCGGAGTCTAAGTGGCCCCCGGTCTTCACCAGAGCCCGCCACAAAGCGGGATGGACTTGCTGCGGCGTGAGGCCACCAGGTCGCTACCCCTGACGTGACTTGCTTGCGATGGCGGCCGGGGTACTGCGTGGTACAGAATCGTAATCCAGAGGCGTAGTCGGGGACAGGCAGAAGGTCAGGACGGGCGGCAGAGGTTCGTGGTCAGAGACAGGCAGAAGGTCAGGGCAGGCGGCAAACAGGCAAGGTCAGGAAACGTAGCGGACGGACTGGTACACGGGTAATCAAACGGAACTCTAATACACACAAGACTCTCTAACGCACATCAACAAACTGGTAGAGAGTGCTGGGGCGTATTCCTTAAATAGGACCAGCGCCCGGCAATAGACCAATTATCGGGACGCTGGCCCTTTAAATCCAGACCAGCCGTCGCGCGCGCGCCCTAGGCAGCGGCCGGGACAGGCAGGATCAGCGTACACAGGAGCGTGGACGGGTAAGTGAGCCGGCGCTCGGGCAGCAGGGGGATGGTCGCAGGCAGCCGCGGCACCCGCGTTGGACCCCCTGTGGGCAAGGGGGCGGCCGCGGGGGCCAGCGGCGCCCGCACCAGCCTCCATTACAGGGTGTTTTCCTTTTTGAATAAAAGTGTTTTTATTCTGTAAAAGAAGTAAAACAAAAAAAAAATACAAATTGGGTATCTCTGTAATCGTATCAACCTGCTGAGTAAAGCTAGAATGTAATTCATGACCTCTGTAAAAAATAAAAACACTACCAGGATTGCTGTATTTTGTTCAAAGCCTCACAAAAACCTTAATAAGAAGTGATCAAAGCATCATATGAACCCCATAATAGTACCAATAAAAACGTTAACTCATCCCTCAAAAAACAAGCCATAATCAGCTACTGAAAAATAAGTGTTATGGCTGTCAGAATAGGACAGCATAAAAACAGATTTTTTTACAAACACATTTCTAGTGTGTAAAAGTAGTAAAACATAAAACTGTATAAAATTTATATTGTTGTACCGACCCCCATAGTAAAGTTATCCTGTCATTTACACTGCACGGCGAACACTGTAAAATTGAAACCCAAAAGCAATGACGGAACTGCGTTTTTTTCCCCCCATTTTCATGGCCCAATGCTAAAAAAAACTATGTACACCTCTGCGCCCAAAATGCACAATACACTCCTAGATGAGATCCATGAGGGGTGTTGAATCCAAACTGGGGCTACTTCTGGAAGGTTTTACCCAGGCATCCTCAAACTGCGGCCCTCAAGCTGCTGGGAAACTACAACGCCCATCACTCCCACTGTTATATATTATATAAATGCATGATAGGAGTTGTAGTTTCCCAACAGCTGGAGGGCCGCAGTTTGAGGATGCCTGGTTTTACCTGTTCTGCTACTTTGGGGGCTTTACAAATGCGACATGGCACCCACCAAAATCTGTGTTCCAACAGTCAAATAGCGCTCCCTCCCTTATACACCTTGTCATAGACCCAAACAGCAGTTTATATCCATATATAAGGTACTGCTGAACCTGGAAGAAATTTTAAGGTTATGCACATGGGGAGGAAAAATCCATTACATGTTAAATGGAAAAACGTTGGGTAAAAGTGACATGGAGAAGGACTTGGGAATCCTGATGGACAGTAAACTTAACTATATGCAGTGTCAGGCAGCAGCTGCCAAGGCTAATAGGATCATGGGGTGTATTAAAAGGGGCATAGATGCACATGATGGGAACATTATTCTCCCATTATACAAGTCACTGGTCAGACCACACACGGAATATCATGTACAGTTTTGGGCACCAGTGCACAGGAAAGATATTGTAGAGCTTGAACAGGTACAAAGTTGGCCAACAAAAATAATGAAAGGACTGGGTGGACTGCAATACCCAGAAAGATTAGCAAGATTAGGGTTATTTAGTTTAGAGAAAAGACGGCTTCAGGGGGACATAAAAAATGTTTAAATATATCAATGGTCAATATAGAGATCTCTCTTAAGATTTATTTATACCCAGGACTGTATCCAGAACAAGGGCACATCCTCTACGTCTTGAGGAAAGAAAGTTTCTACATAAACGTAGAAAGGGATTCTTTACTGTTAGAGCAGTGAGACTGTGGAACTCTCTGCCAGAGGAAATTGTCATGGTGAATTCAATAACAGAGTTCAAAAAGGGTCTGGATGCATTTCTAGAGCGTAATAATATATAACAAGTTATAATGAGTAGGATTCTGGAGAGGGGTCGTTGATCCAGGGATTTATTCTGATTGCCAGATTGGGAAGGAATTTTTTCCCTAAAATGAGGACAATTGGCTCCTAACTTATGGGGGTTTTGCCTTCCTCTGGAACAACACTTTAGCAAAATAGGCTGAACTGGATGGACATATGTCTTTTTTCGGCCTTACAATCTATGTAACTATATACTCACTACACCCCTGGATATATCTTTTTTAGGGGTGTTTATTAAGTTTTATCACCTTAGGGTGTTTACAAACCTGTAGTGGCGCCGAAATAAAATCGTATTGATAATGACACCCCAAAGTCCAGTAGGTGCTCCTCCTACTCTGAGGCTTGTGGTTGAGCCAAAGAGTGCACTAGGGCCACGTATGGGATATCTCTGAAAACAGCAGAATCTGGGGAATCAATATTAAAGGGGTTTTGCCACAAAATGAGTTCCTTACCTCTTATCTGCTCAGGGGAGAATATAAACAAAGCATGCTGAGTCATGAACGGCTGCAGGGGTGAGAGGGAGGGGGTGAGCAGAGAGCGAGAAAGCAGGGAGCGTCTCTAAAGATTACTCAAATAATAACATTACAACAGTGGATTCTCTATACAGCAGTTAGACTCATACACTGCACTTTCTCCCCAGCCCCTTGCAAGCTCCTTCATGTTCCCTGTCATCAGATAAGAAGTGCAAACACGCAAGCACAGCCAGATCAGCTCCCTGTCGGCTCCTGGTCGTGTCTAATGTAAACTTTCAGGAAACTAAGGGGGACTGAGCAATGCTGAAGCTATCACAGGCTTCACTTTTTGTAATCACATATATTTCAAAAAGTGATTAAATACCCATTTCGGAGCATTCCACGTCAACATTACATCGTGGCAAAACCCCTTTAGGTTGTATTTCCCTGGTCTCAGCTACCGTGTTCCTGTGTATAATAGATGAAAATTGAAATTATTCAACAAAAAAAAAGTGAAATTTTGAAACTTCACCTCCATTTTGCTTTAATTATTGTGGAACACCTAATGGGTTCATAAACTTCCTAAATGCTGTTTTGAATACCTTAACGAGTGGGTCATTCCATGTCAAGTGAACCAATGATTTTTACCTCTATATTTTTAATTCTTTTGAGATTTTTTTATTTGGTAGTGGTGTGTCAGAGAATTCAAAATGTGAAGAAAAAAAATTCGGTGTTGCCTGCCTTTACTTTTCTCCTCATAACTCAGGCTAGAAAAAAGAGAAACAAAATTAACACCATTCTACTCAGAACTGTACAGGCTTTCACAAGATTTGTCACAAGAGTATCTTCGTTAATATTTTACCCATGCGAACGCAAACACAAAATTTTAAAACACATTTCCGAAAAAAAATGTTTTAATTTAAACATTTCCAAAAATGCACATGTGCCTGCTATGCTCCTAGCCACATCTGTACCAAAATTCAAGTTGGGATCGCGATGGGATCATATTTAAAAATATAACTATTTCAGTGTCAATTTGAATATCTTGAATTCCGATCTGTTCAACTTGTGGTCTAAAAGTGTGGAGTCTATTTTTACCAAATAATCCATGATTTTTAGATATTACTGTATTATCTTATTATGTTACGGCTTAGAAGCAGGAGAGGACAGAGGAGAAAGCTTTGTTGGAGTATGTTCACACGGCTTATTTTGGGGCGGATTCTGGAGCATATTAAGCTGCGTACTGCGCTTGATATGTGGGGAAATGTGCCCCATAAATACAGTAATCCATAGCTCTCATAGAGAACTATGGATTACGCCTCATCCCCCCCCGCCGTACAATACGATCGTATTGTATGTGTGGGGAGATAAGTGACATGTCACTTATTCGCGCCGTGAGTAATGCATGTCTATAGGGCCAGCGGGCTGCCGACCCCCTGTGCCTCGGCAGTACGTGAGCTCCCGAGACATACGATGTATTGCGGTGCGTACTGTACACGCCGCAATATATCATGTGAACATACCCTTAGAGCTCAACCTGAGAATGAACAGAGGTAGACAATGAATGCAGAACAGATGACAGGCCAGCAGCTCTGATAATCATGCAAAGTATCTGCCCACCGCAGAGTCAGGAAGTAAGGGTATATTCACACGGCGTCTTGTGTCCGTGTGAACATCCGCTTTTGTGATACGTGTCTGGTTCTGTCTGAACGGACCCCGACATGCATCTAACAATTAGCAGTGTAACACTGCCGGCAATGAGAAACACGCAGCGGCGTTCACATGAGCGATCACCGATGCGCATTTGCATCGCATCTGTCCGATGCGTCTTTCGGATGCGTATAAGAAATGAAATGTCAATGCTTGGAGAGCATCCGAAAGACGCATAAAGATCATATTCTGTGACAGTTTAAAGCTCTGGCCTCATGGAGTGACTCCTGCTGTGAAGTCCCCTTACTGTGCTGCGATCTGTGATGGCGCCAGTAACCTACTACTGTGTTCTTTGACGCTATAGTAGGATCTTAGCCCTCAGCTTGTTTTTTTCCAGCTTCCGCTGCCATCAGGCTGCATTCCCGCTTAGTTTTTTGGTAAATTTTGCCCTCGTAAGTGCCCAGGGAATTTTATAGTGAAGCAATTCTAATAGCGGCCGTAGTCATATGCGTGTCATACTAAAACACAGCATTGTATGAAGACCAAACCAAGCTCCCCCTGCATATTTAAACATGGCACCCTACAGGCTCTGTGCAGCCAGGAAATAGCTGTTTTTTTAACGCGATTCATCCCGAAGTAATTCGGGATGAAACGGATTTTGTCGGAGAAGTCGGCGAACTGAATTTTTGAGAAATACGCCCATCTCTAAATAGGTGTTAAAAATATCGGTTCTTTTAATCTTGTTTCTAACATATAATTAGGATGAGACTATTTAGAAAATCATACTTTTGGATATGATCACCTTTTTTCTTTTGGGTTGTTCAATGAGTTGAGGTTGAAAATGCCGAGCACGTTGTGTTAGGCCATGTTCACACGGCTTAAAACTGAACGTATTTCAGTCCGTAATTACGCGCCGGAGTGCGCAAATTACGGGCTGAAACCGTCCTAGTCATTACAGTAATCCACAGTTCTCATAGAGAACTATGGATTACGTCTCCTCTCCCTGCTCGGCGAATCCGCCGCTGGGGGAGATAATTGACATGTGAATTACTAGCGGCGTATACGCGCCGCTGGTAATGCAAGTCTATGGGCCGGTGAGGTGCCGGCCCCCCGCACCCGCCCTGCCCCTGGTAATTATGCCCTGCAAATACGCCATGTGAACCTAGCCTTATGATGATTAAGATGTATTTATTCTGGCACTTACGGTATTTGTTTTTTTGTGTTTCTTTATTGTTGCATATAAATGTTGAATTCAATAAGTTGTAATTTGAAAAGAAAAAAGGAAAACACTCACACAAACATAAAATCAGATGCAGGGCCGTTCCTAGGCTACATTTCACTCAGGGCGAGGTGAAGAAATTTCGCCCCCCCTTCTTCGTAACATAATGCGACACATTGCATCACCATAAACCAAAGCCAAAATATACAAAAAGCTTTATTACAATCTGCTACGTATAAAACTACTAAATAATAGCCATACAGTTACCGAATAACACTGCTACACCAACCAGAAGCCCAAGACCACTCAGACCACATATCACCAGCACACAGTGACCGAATAATACCACCACACCATGAACAAATATCACCACCATATAGTGACTGGATAATACAAACTGACCATTACTCACTTTATCAGCACTTCTCTACCAATTCCTATCTTTATACAAACTCCCCATCAATAGCACCTCATATGGTAGCCATGTAATATGCCCCCTGTAGCCAGGTAGTAGCCCCTGTAGCCAGTTGATGCCCCCCTGTAGCCAATGATGCCCCCCTGTAGCCAGGTGATGCCCCTGTGGCCAGTAGATGCCCCCTGTAGCCAGTAGATGTCCCCCTTGTAGCCAGTGATGCCCCCCTTGTAGCCAGTGATGCCCCCCTTGTAGCCAGTGATGCCCCCCTTGTAGCCAGTAGATGCCCCCTGTAGCCAGTGATGCCCCCCTTGTAGCCAGTGATGCCCCCTGTAGCCCGTAGAAGCCCCCAGTAGCCAGTGATGCCCCTCCTGTAGCCAATGATGCCCCCATTATAGCCAATGATGACCCTCTTGTAGCCAGTGATGCCCCCCTTGTAGCCAGTGATGCCCCCCTGTAGCCAGTGATGCCCCCCTTGTAGCCGTGATGCCCTTGAAGCCGTGTGCCTCCTTGTAGCAGTTGCCCCTTTTCCTTATGCCCCCCGAGTCAGAGATTCCCCCTTGTAGCCAGTGATGCCCCCCCTGTAGCCAGTAGATGCCCCCTTGTAGCCAGTGATGCCCCCTTGTAGCCAGTGATGCCCCCTTGTAGCCAGTAGATGCCCCCCTGTAGCCAGTGATGCCCCCCTTGTAGCCAGTAGATGCCCCCCTGTAGCCAGTAGATGCCCCCCTTGTAGCCAGTGATGCCCTCCTGTAGCCAGTGATGCCCCCCTTGTAGCCAGTGATGCACCCTTGTAGCCAGTGATGCTCCCCTTGTAGCCAGTAGATGCCCCCCTGTAGCCAGTGATGCCCCTGTAAGTAATTATAAAATAACAAAAGAGTACTCACCTCGGTCCGCGCGTCCCGGTCCGGAGCTGCTGAGTGGTGTAAGCAGCGTGACATCATCACGCTACTTACACCGTAACGCAGCTCCCAGGGATCTCCTCGACGGCAGAGCTGCCGACCGAGGAGACCCAGCGTCGCAGGGGGCGTGGTGAAAGCCGTGCCCCCCCCAGCGACGCTGATACAGGGGAGGAGTCAGGACGGGAACGATCCGTCCCGCCTCCTCCCTGCACCACCAGCTAATGGCTCTGCGCGACTGTTATAAAACTGCTGCGCAGAGTCAGGGGCGATCCTCTGTACGGGCGAGGCAGGCGGCGCCCCCCTCGGGTGAGCGAAGCCTCGGCGCCCCTAGGAACGGCCCTGATCAGATGATTCAAAGCTTAAAAAAATAGAAAAGATTGATGTCCCAAATTGAATCCCTATACAAATAAAACCAAGAACACAAGTAACGCACATGCATTTTTTCACAATTTTAAAACATACATTTTTTTTACAATTGCGCATCAAATTTTTTCATTTGATTTCTCCAAAACAACATATAAATAAACATAGTCTTGTGACATATCAAATGAAATCCAGTACTGTTCTGAGAAAAATGATGCCTCTCCCAGCTCTTTATCTTAATTCTAGCCTGAGATATGATATAAAATGTAAAGTCATACCGGGCCAACAGGGATACCACCCTACTGAGCCCGCCCCACTTCACCAGACCAGGACACCCCATTTGCCAATACCAAGGAGTCATCCCAAATATAACTCCTCTGGCCCCTACTTCAACCCCTCCAAGGACCACACCACCTGCCACCGCAAGCACACCATGTAACCTCATGGCTGCGAAGCACCCCCACAGCCCCAGTGCCCTCTCGACTCCTTCGCGGAGCCCCAACGTCCACAGATCCAAGCCTATTTCATTCATATGCACGGCGCCAGATCTCCAAAAGTTGCCTTCCCCAGGCTCCAGTTCCAGATGCCGCACAAAAACTTCACCATTCCATGCTACAAAGGTGGCCATCGTGCGGTTCAACTTAACCCTGGCCCTATCAATCCTTTCCAACGACAACGCAGTCCCCAGAACTGCCTCAGGACAACGTCCGACCAAACTGTGACCAAATCGGAGAACATTGCCCACAGCCGCAGCAAATCAAAGCACAAGTCCCAAATGAGCTCTCTCAGCGGCCGAGAGCCCAAATCATTACCCCCAATGTGCAACAGTAGGATGTCCGGGGAGCGGTCCCAGCTAATAAACCTCTGGAATTCCAACAGAAAATTGCGCAAGAGCAGCCCCCGAATACCCAGCCATCTGACTATCACAACATCCCTTGACACCCCCAACTGCCGTCCATCCAATCGAACATTTCCCCGAAGAGCACCCCAATGAACAAAAGAATGTCTGAAAATCCAGATCAAGCACTGGGATCTACTTATAAAAGAAAAAGAGAAACAAAGAGGGGGAGGGGGAAGGAACATGTGACAACATACTGCTCCACCACCAACATTAAACGACACCACTACATCTTAGACATACAAACGGTAACAGCCGGACCCCACTATGCCCTTATACACCGCATGCAACTCCCCAAACCTTGTCACCCCTAAACCGAGTCCACCAGGTGAGGCCGGATATATAATCGGAACCTATCCGAGTCCCACCTGCCAATCCGACGGACCAACTCCACCCCAAACCCCAGATCAGCTGCTTCTGTAGCTGCACCGATGCGGAAAGAGTGAGGAGCAAACTGCATTGGGTCCAAAACAATCGCCATAAGGCAAGAGTGCAGCACTGCCGTAAATTGGTACCGCGTGAGGTATGCTCCATCCGCGTGCCGCAGGAGCGCCCCGAAATACCCGGCCTCCAACCGGAGTAATCTCTCCAGCACCCTACCGGGCACATGCTGGGACCCGGGACGAGACCCAATTGCACCTCCTTCCCCTTGCCCTACGTATCCGTCTTCGAACGCCGAACCCAGAAAAACAACTGGCCCTCCTCCTCCCACATATCCGAAAACATCAATCTCCCACCCTATGTTTACTAGGGCAAACCAATTCCCCGATCCTGAGTGCCCCAAAGAACGCCAAAGAAAAAGACAGGCGTAATGATACAACCTCGAAATGCGACGAACAAACCCCCGGCAGAACTGCTCCTATTCTCTCAAGGATGCTGAAAACGATCGGATGCCGACCATCCCTACGCGACTGCCAAAACCCTTCAGCACTTGGCGAATTGTAAACGCCTTAGTGATGTTTCTCAATCTCCGTCGCTTAAGACTGAAAGCAAGGGCCGAAACAAAACGCTGACCCCTAGAGGAAGACCACCCTCTGCCGCATGGCCCAAAAACCCAAAAAGCGCCTTCTTCCCAATCAACAATCGGCTCCCAACACCCAATCCCTACTAGCCACCGATCCCATAAAGCCCATGAACACTCGTAGTCTGCCCACGTAGACTCAGCCAGCGAGTCCCGAAATAATCTGTCCACTACCGCAAAATCATGTTCCAAAGACATTGGGGACATTCCACTCCTGTATCGGCTGCTCCCGGTGCCAAATCCCGGAAACTATCCCACTGCGAATGAGATAAAGCGTCAGCAACCCCATTCTGAACTTCTGGAACGTGCTGGGCAACCACCCATAAATTGTATTGCAAACAACGAAGCACAAACACACGCAACAAACGAACCACAGGAAAGGATGATGCCGACAACGAGTTAATCGCCTGAACCACCCCCAGATTGTAACAAAAGAAGCACACCTTTCAATCCCGCAGGCGATCCCCCCAGATCTCTACTGCTACAACGATGGGAAACAGCTTGAGCAACGCAAGGTTCCAAACCAGTCCGGCTTCAATCCAAGAAACCGGCCAAGGGCCCGCGCACCAGGCACCCTGGCAATATGCCTCAAACCCAACTCCACCCGCTGCATCTGGGTCATTAACTGACAAACCTCTCAGAAAGGATAAGTAGTGGATAAGCCGAAATTTATGCGGCTCCTTTTTCGGGACAACCCCTAAAGGTGATACAATGAGATCGGGAAAAGGCAGAGCGGAGAAAGGGCCCGCCATCCTACCCAAGGCCACCTCCTTCTCTAACTTCTCCGACACCACATCAGGGTGCTGTAAAGCAGACCGAAGGTTCTTAGTGGAGAAGGGGACAACGTGACTAGGAGGGGTAATCCGAAAACCATCCTCGAATCCCTCCCACAACAAGCGTGCCGTAACCCGGTTCGGGAATCTATTTAGAAATGGGACTGTCGCGGCCAGCTTCACTGGAGTCTCCCCCTTGGGTATTTGAAACCCCTCCCTTTCCCTTACCCTTCCGATAGCACCGAGAAGACCCGTGACATCCTGCGCTACACAATGAGCAGATGTGTTTGAAACGACACCCTGCTCCAAAGCGGCACTGGCCGTCGTTAAATTGCCAGCAAACCCCGGGTTTCGACCCAGAACGGGAGACCGACCCGGAAGAGCTGGAAGAACCAGACTGGCCGGTTCCACTGGCCCCACCCTGAAAGGGCTGCACGTACCTATTCAGGGCCATCACCTTGAGCCAAAGCCTTGTGGTCGCACCTGATCGACGGTCGGACAGCTTTACTTGACGAAATTGTTCGCCGTATATCAGCCACGCCTGTCTGCTGTAAGTCCGGTGCGCCTCCCTGATCACGTCCATGTAACAAAACAAGGCCGAGAAATTCTCCGCCGCCTTTTCCCCAATTACGCCTGCCAGAATTCCGAAAGCCTGCAACCAATTCTGGAAGGTCTGTGGGATAAGCCGCCACCTCCGCTTCTCCTCATCCTCTTTCTAAATTACATTTTTCCAAGGGTAACAAAGAATAGACTTCAACGTACTCGTCCTGCCAAATCTTTTCTTTAACCTCCTTTTTAAGATGAGTACCCTACGGACCCTCAAAACAAACATACACTTCCCCTTTCGCTTTGTTGTCCAGACGAATCCCATCCCCCTGGTCCTTCTCCGTCTGGACCAAAACCGCCACCCCAGGTTCGCGTACGCCCCAACCCGGCACCGCCAAGCCCATTTCCTGCCCTGCGTTTGCCGAGCACCGCTGGGACCTGGGCCTCCCACCTGGTCCCATGCTGACCCACGCGCTCAGAACACGCGAGAATCTTGTGGAGAACCCCAGCCAATTCCTGCCAACTTGGGATCCCGCCCAGGATACCTGCCCACGCACAGCATCAGACCCACACACCTCACCCCAACGACAGGAGACATGACAGACAAAAGACTAGGACCGGATGAAGACAAACACTCGCCGCACTGCGCAGGTGCTGTGTTCCCGCCAGCCGTTAACATGGACCCATGAAGAAGATCCTCAGACGGACAACAGATGTCACGCTCCTCCGACCGCGGCGCCTCAGGCCGATCCGATGGAACCACTATCACCGAGCGAACCGCGGAACTGCTGGAATCTCGAAGGCCGAAGGAGGCGGAACAACCAAGAAGGACGAAACCGGGCCGAAACTACTCGGACGACCGGTGGCCTCCCCGACTGAATCCTTGCCATGGGAGCATGCCACATCAACAGCATCATGACACTCAGGCGACCCAGCAGGAACAGCCCCCGAGGACAGAGAAGGCCTGCTGCACGCCACAGGTCCCGACCATTTAGCGGGATTCCTCCGAGCCCGATCCATCTGAACCAGAGGGTCCCTGGAGGGGTTCCCTCGGCGTGCCCGGAACAGTAATAATTCTCGACTCCTGCTCACTCTGGGAGGTGGGGAAGCCACAGGGGTAGACGAAGCGTCACCCCCCAAGAGCAGGCCACCTGGGCCTGAACCAGTCAGGGCTCCGTGCTCCGGCCACCCGCCGGATTTCATCAAGAAGTCCCTCAACATCTGCCATGGCAGAGGGAAAAGACTGCAGCCAAACCTGAAAACAACTTTGAAGAGGGAAGGCCGCGGCGTGTGGCGTCAGACGTCAGCGAGCCGGGTCATGTGGTGCCTCCCTCCCTGCGCACCACCATCCGGCACCTCGCTGAAGGATAAAGGCTTCATGATCACATTTGATTCATGTAAAATCTTTGGCAGTTAATATGCATCTTTTTTTTCAACATGTTTCTTGCACTACTTGCAACAAAACATTTAATGGGTCTGTGATCACCCTGCCCCCCAATAACTTGACAATTTCAAGAGTGCTGCATCTCTCTGGAAGACATTTTTTGACATTACAAAATCAGTTAAATCCCTTTTTCTAGCCCATTTCGCTTAAGGAAAACAAGCTGCCTAATAATTATGCACACCCTGGTATGGGGTGTTGATCTCCTTATGCTACAATCTCTCTCATTACACAAATACACATCCCTCTGCTACGCTTAAATTCAATAAGCTTTTTAAGTTTATACAGCTTGCAGCTGGAAAATATGCATAAAACTAATGATATTGTCAAAATACTCTTTTGCTTAATTGTCATGAAACAGGGGCACAAAGGTGAGAATATATTGAGGGCACAGAATAAAGGAGACAGAGAATTCGAAAGGAATTTATGCTATCAGTCATGTGCACCGACAGTCAGTTAAACGCTTTGGAAACTTCCTTGGTTCTTTAGGGCAACAAGGCAAAACTATTAAAGTTGTAAGCCTTAATATACAGGTACAGTGCTTAGTTAAAAAAAAATTATAAAATAACAGACATATATAAAAACTTGCAGTACTGTAATTAAAAAAGGATAAAATAACAGAAAACAGATCTTTTCCAATTTGATTGGCGAAAGAATATAGCTGAGAAGCATAGCTGAAAAGAATTGAACAGACCTGCACTTGGCAAGTCCTGGACCTGACGACCCAAAGTGCTTTATGGAATCTCGAAAAAAACAGACCTTCCGCCTGCTTAGGTCACAGAGGGGATGGCTAATTATATGCTGGGGACCTTAGGAAAGTCGTCATTTCTAGCCTCAGTCATAACTCCTGCCAGATATCATAACCGCCAAGTTCCCCAGTATGAGTTTAGCATCCCAGGCATACCAAATATGAATAATTTGGGCCAATTTCCATTTCTGCGGTTTCCTAAAGCCCACAGTTCTTGCTCACGAGACAGGAGATGTGGCAGGGTCCTGGGGCCATACTCTCATAAGTGAGTTATGGGAAGCATAGATTATGGCCAAGATTTGTTTTATGTATATATTTTTCCATTGTCCTCTACCATCTGCTTATCCAGTAGAGGGTCCTGGAGAAGGTCTGTCTGCCTGGTGTGTATTCCTCTTCCACCCTTCTTACTTAACACGTCCCTGCTACTTGGCATAGCTTAACCCCTTAAGCCGAACGCCTGAAAAGTAGTTAATGACCAGAACATTTTTTTAGTTTTTGCCTCCTTGCATTTAAACAGTTGTAACTTTATTATTTTTTCAATGACGCAGTTGTATGAGGCCTTGTTTTATTCGAGACAAGTTGTACTTATAAATAATTATAAATAATTCACTTATAAATAATTGCAGTATTTTATTTAAAATTTTTTTTTTTTTTTTTTTTTTACACCATTCATATTTCACACTAACCTGTTAGATTAATTTTACAGGTTATAAGTCGTGTGGATACCTAATATGTGTAGGTTGTTTTCTGTGTGTAATTCATGAACAATTATTTTTATTAAATATTTATTTTTGTTATTTATTTTTTTATTCTTTTTTTTTACACTTTTTATGTTTTTTTTTTTAGTTTTTTTTTTTATTCCCGTGAAGGGAGAACTGTTTAACATTTTTTTTATTTTTTTACACTTGGTAATGTATTAGCATATTCATATATGCTAATACATTATAATCTGTGTCAGTCTGACACAGGCAGTGATTAGGACACCACACAGTGTGTCCTAGTCACTGGCTTCTTACACAGACAGCTCTGGGGCTACTCTAGGTCCCCAGGGCTGACTGTGCAGCCGTTCCCCGGGCTCTGTCAGGTCACCGGGCGTTCCGATCACCCGACAGAGCAGGGAAAACCCTTTGATTGCGCTGCGGTAACGCACCACCGCAATCAAAGGGTTAAAGCACCGGGATGCGGAGGATTCCTGCGCTACCCGGTGCTCGCAGCAGATGCTCTGGGATCAGGGCTGTGTAGTACAGCCCCGATCCCAGCGCAATTGCGATTCCGGGCGCCGCAAACTCCGATGTCTGCAACAACGCCAAAAGACGTCGCTGCAGACGAACGACCCGCACCGGCGCTGTCAAAAGACGGTGCGCGGTCATTAAGGAGTTAAAAGGACTCACTAGGACTGCACATGCTAAATAATCCCCACTGATAAAAGGAATGCAAGAGTTTCACAAAAAACACAAGCCTCAGTGACATGGCAAAATGTCTCCAACATAATACATTTACACACAAAATTAATATACGACACAATTAAGCAAACTAGAGTTAATATCTGACCCCAAAGCCCTATTTTCCTCACACTAATAATTTTGCACAAAGCTTATATAGCACCCAGCGCGGTAACAATCATGTATCACACAACTCTTAATATCATACGGCACATAACTGTTATAACTTATATATCATATAGCTCAGCAACAATCATGTATCACACAACTTTTATTATACGGCACATAACTGTTATAACTTATATATCATATAGCTCAGCAAGAATCATGTATCACACAACTTTTATTATACGGACATAACTGTTATAACTTATATATCATATAGCTCAGCAACAATCATGTATCACACAACTTTTATTATACGGCACATAACTGTTATAACTTATATATCATATAGCTCAGCAACAATCATGTATCACACAACTTTTATTATACGGCACATAACTGTTATAACTTATACATCATATAGCTCAGCAACAATCATGTATCACACAGCTTAGCTAATTATGTATTCACACAGAGCTGTATTTTTGGTGCGTTTTTTATGCATTTTTTGGATGTGTTTTTTGTGCAGAAAGGCACAGCAATTAATGCTATTAAGTACTTTGGGCGACATGCATGAAATTTGGCATGTGAACGCCAAATTTCATGCGCATAATACTGGCACAGAATGCGCCTGATTTATGACCCCGCTCCACAGTGGGTCATAAATCAGGCGCATTCTAGTAGGACAACATTTGTGGCTCAGGTAAAGCACTTTGAAAGTGTTCTACCTCTTCCAGCAGTAATGCGCCCAGAAATGCCGTAGCGATTTAAAAATGTATGAACGGGTCTGCGTCTGATATTGGGCTGAAAAGAAGATATCTGGTGCAGCCCTGTTCATACATGTCGCCCTGTGTGAAAGCACTCTAAGCCCCGGTTCACACGGCTTATTCAAGCCGGAATTGCGAGCCGGATTACGGTCGGAATTCCGGCTTGAATAAGGGGCGGGGGCGCGGCCCGCCGGCCCCATAGACTTGCATTATCCACGGCGCATATTGCGCCTGGATAATGTGCATGTCACTTTCTCCCCGCCCGGCGGATTCGCCGAGCGGGTAGGAGCGACGGAATCCACTGTTCTCTATGAGAACGGTGGATTACCGTAATTACTGCGACGGCTTGGCGCCGTACTGCAGCGCAAATCTGGCGCGCAGTACGGCGCCAATCCGCGGCGAAATAAGCCGTGTGAACGGCCCCTAACAGTCATTTTATAGCATACAGCTGTTAGAAGTTGTTCAGTACATGATTACTGCATGGCTGGGTGTTATATAATCTTATAAATGATGTTATACATGATTATAGCAATAATAGCGGCACTGCGTCATAATGGTGATGATGTGTCTGAGCAGCTATAGATCAGTCTCAAGCAGACATTGTCATTCAGTAACATAGAGTAATAATGGGTCTCAAGTTCTTGTCCATGAAAATGTAGGCCACACAACCCCCCAGGCTCAGCTCACTTGGCTCAGGTAGTAAGACAGGCTGTCTGCTCAGGCTGGATTTGTAGGGAGAGGACAGAGCCTTCAGAGCTGTGTGGCTGGATCATTAAGGAGGTGCTCAGAGACACTTGGACCTGCCAACAGAATACAACAGATGGGACGATTCAGGGACACGGGTTGCACACACACAGCCGCACTTTAATACACGAGACATGACTAGACAGCAGGCATGCACCTAGGATCAGCTGCAGGCACGAGCTAACAATATTGCAAACACAACTTCTAGTAGCATGGCCGCACATGAAGCTCACTCACAGCCTCAGGACTGACAAGTCCTCACACCGCACCACAGGTGCCTCTGACTATCAATGTTCATCTGTGACATATGTCAGTAGATGGTATTGAGATGTGTGTGAGCTGTAACCCCCACTTATCACAGAATCAGTACAATGTCATAAACAGGACAGAGATTTGTATTTACGGTGGGTCCTTTTTTCAATGTTATTGTAATGTCCAGATACGTAAATTGTCTTGTTATCAACATAGTCCAAGCTAAGAAGCTAAACACAAAGGGGGACATGTATAAAAACTGTCTAGGTCTAAGACTTTTCTTGTTGCCCATAACAACCAATCGGAGTTCCCCTTTCATTTTTCCAGCGCGCTATATGAAATGAAAGGGGAACTCTGGCAGTTTTTCATACATGTCCCCCAAAGTCTCTCTTCATTGTTGGCCGTGATAGCAGTCCTGTCTGCAGTGGCAATAATGATTTCCCCGGTATTATATGTGAGAATAAGATGCTCAGTATCCACAGAGGGTTAGTGAGTGTGTCCACCAAAGTACATGGTTATACTCAGTAAGGGCAATGAATGATATGAGCGCGTTCTCTTAAAAGCTATTTGGAATATGCTGGTAATAAAAAGATAATTAGCTGCAACAGGTAAGATACTGTAGCTGTGATCTGCTCAGTAAATATATCTTTGTACTAAAACACTATAATATACATTGTGCAGCAGTTTAGTCCCATAGCAAAAATATTGGGGACTGTTCTGCGTGGAAATATTTGTACAGTTTTTTTACACATACATTTTTAAATCCATCAAACTACTATATTAATAAATCCTCTCCTTCCATTTAATTACACAGATTTTTAAATTTGTTAAAAAATGTAATTACAACCCCAGTTCCAAAAAGGTTGGGAACGCTGTGTGAGTTATAAAGAAAACAAAGAGGCAATGATTTGGAAATTTTCAAAAGCCATATTTTATGCACCATAGAACACATCAGAAGTTAAGTCATAAAAAAGCCCTCTCCTTCTCTTCCCCTTATAGAAGTTAAGAGTAAGGCCCCGTTCACACGGCTTATTTGCCGACGGATTGGCGCCGTATTCCGCGCCGGATTTGCGCTTCAATGCGGCGCCAATCCGTCGGAGTCATTACGGTAATCCACTGCTCTCATAGAGAACAGTGGAATCCGTCGCTCCTCCCCGCTCGGCGAATCCGCCGCGGGGGGAGAAAGTGACATGCACATTATTTACGGCGCGTCCGCGCCGTAAACAATGCATTGTCTATGGGGCCGGGAGCGGCGCCCCCGCCGCGCTCCGGCCCCGCCCCCGTCCCGCCCCGTATTCACGGCGGATTTGTGCGCTCAATACGGCGCACAAATCCGCCGTGAATAAGCCGTGTGAACCCGGCCTTAGGGTATGTTCACATGACTTAAAATGCCGCGTACTTCAGTTCACATTTCACAGAGTATTTCGCTTATGTGCGCTGCAATTACGGTAATTCATAGCTCTCAAAGAGAGCTGTGGATTATGCGTTGTCCCCCCGCGCGTATAATACGATTGTATTGTACGCACAGGGGGAGAATTGACATGTCAATTGTTAGCGGGGAATACACCGACAAGTGAAGGTCTATGGGGCCGGCGCCCGGCCGTCCCTCCCACACCCGTGCTTTGGAATTACGTGCTGATTACCGCGTGCTTCCAAAACACCTGGCGTATTGCAGCGCATACTATATGCGCCGCAATAAGCCATGTGAACATAGCCTTAGAAATTTTTCCATTTCATATGAAAAAAAAAACTTATTTAGAAATTGACGGCAGCAACACAGTTGGGATAGGATAGATGAAGTACTGGAAAAGACAGTGGTACTAAAGAAAAACAGCTGGAGGGTCAGTGTTCAACTGAATCACAAATGAAACAGCCCCAAAGATCTAGAGATCTAGCACAGCCCCGTTCGCTATATTTTTTAAATCTCCTGCACGCCAATATCAGGCACATTACAGAGCACTTTATAATGCGCCTGATTTCGGTGGGCATGTGGGAGGCGGAGCGCACTAGAACCATACGAAGCTACATATTTATAGCTTCAGTACGGCAAATCTAGGCACATTACTGCTGGAACGGTAAACCAATTTAAAAGTGGTCGTCTTAGTGCTAGAATGCACCTGATTTATGACCGTCAAAGACACTCAGAGCAGATAAAATCTCTCTTTATCTTCCAAGCAAAAAACATCAATATATTTGAAAAAAGTCTTCAATTACCTGTTTCTACATGTTGAAAGCTAATCTTTGTAGTGAGACAACCCGTTTAAATGTCTCCTCTAACTCATGAAGAAGTGTCCTAAAGGAAATAAGTAATGTGGTAGAGAGGCCCCTATTCTTAATATTTATGGACTGTTTAATAACGGGGTATGTCCCAAAGGATTGGCGCATAGCGAATGTGGTGCCAATATTCAAAAAGGGGTCAAAAAGTGATCCTGGAAACTATAGGTCGGTAAGTTTAACCTCTGTTGTGGGTAAAGTGATTGAAGGTTTTCTAAGCGATGCCATCCCGGAGTATCTCACTGAAAATAAATGGATAACGCCGTTCCAGCATGGGTTTATGAAGGATTGGTCAAACTAATGTCTTCGGATTTTATGGGGAGGTTAGTTCTATACTGGATCGGGGTGAAGCATAGATGTTATATACTTGGATTTTTCAAAAGCATTTAGCCCCTTCATGATATTGGACGTAAGCTTACATCCATGTTGTGTAGAGGTTAATGCAAATGGACGTACGTTAACGTCCTAGTAATCGTGTAAACTCTAAAACTGAGTTTGCACATTCGCTGTGGCAAGTCAGCTGTACATTACAGCTGACATCCCCACAGCATCGGCCCTGACCGGAGACTACTCCGGGAGAGGGCAATTAACCCCCTTAACTGCCACGATAAATCGCGATCATAGCAGCTGAGAGGGAGGAGGCTCCCTAGATCTCTGTCACAGCAAACACAATATAATTGCGGCTGCTGCAGTCTTACTTGACAGCCTGGGTGCCTGAGAAAGACTTCCGGGCTGTCTGTGATGTCTCGATGACCGGCCGTGCCCTGTGGGCAAGGCTGGGCATGGTGATTGACAGTCGCCATGGAGACTAGTACATAGCAGCTCTGCTATGTATTGATCTCGATTGTATCAGTGATCTGAAAACACCTGTGCGCCCAAAATGCACAATACACCCCTAAATGAAATCCATGAGGGGTGTCGAATCCAAAATATGGTGACTTCTGTAAGGTTTCACCTGTTCTAGTACTTTGGGGACTTTGTAAATGCGACATGGCACCCACCAAAATCTGCCCTCCAAAGGCCAAAAAGCGCTCCCTACCTTTTATGCCCTGCCATGTGCCCAAACAGCAGTTTGCACTCACATACAGGATATTGCCAAACTGGGAAGAAATTGTGTAACAAATTTTGGGGTGCTTTTTTTTCCAGGATTTCTTGTAATCATGAAGGGCGCCAGAAGTCTGGCATCTTTCCAACCTGAGATCTAGCAGAGTCCTGTTCGCTATATTTTTAAATCTCCCGCACGCCATATTTTTAAATCTCCCGCACGCCAATATTGGGTGCATTACAGAGCACTTTGTAATGCGCCTGATTTCATGGGGCTTGTGGGAGGCGGGGCGCACTAGAACTGTACAAAATTACAGATTTATAGCTTCAGTACGGCAAATCTAGGCGCATTACTGCTGGAACAGGTAAACCACTTTAAAAGTGGTTTACTTGAGCCAGAAGTGTCGTTTTAGTGCTAGAATGCGCCTGATTTATGACCCGCCGTAGAGCGGGTTCATAAATTCAGGTGCATTATATACTATTCTAATGCGCTTAAAAATTGTTGTCTAAGCGCCATAAATCATACATGTCGCCCCACATCTGTGGGGTTGAAATACTCACTAAACTCCTGGATATATTTCTCAAGGGGTGTAGTTTCCAAAATGGTTTTTTTTTTTAGTTTTTTTTTTTTAAGTTTTAGCACCTTAGGGTGCACCTAAAGAAAATTGTAATGAAAATGAGGCCCCAAAGTCCATTAGGTGCTCCTCCTATTCTGAGGGTTGTGGTTGAGTCAAATAGTGCACTAGGGCCACATATGGGATATCTCTAAAAATGGAAGAATTGGGGGAATCAAAGTTGAGCTGCATTCCCCTGGTCACATCAGCTGTGGTCCAGTGATGTAATATAAAGCTGGTCCCATGTTACGATCGTATGGGCCCCAGTTAAAAGCTTGCACAATGTCCAGGATGTACCTGTACCTGTAAAATACATTCCTTGATTACTTGTTAAAAGGAAAACCTCTGGTTAAAAGTGACATGGAGAAGGATCTGGGAATCTTAGTGGACAGTAAGCTTAAGGCTATGTTCACACGGCTTAACTGCGGGACGTAATTACGCCCCGCAGTTACGCCGTGTGGCCGGGCGGGAGCGGGGGAGCGAGCGGGGGGCCGGCACCTCGCCGGCCCATAGACAATCATTGCTAGCGGCGTGTATACGCCGCTAGAAAATGACATGTCAATGATCTCCCCCCTCGGCATATTCGCCGAGCAGGGAGAGGAGACGTAATCCATAGTTCCCTATGAGAACTGTGGATTACCGTAATGAATGGGCCGTTTTCAGCCCGTAATTTGCGCACTCCGGCGCGTAATTACGGACCGAAATACGGCCCATTTTAAGCCGTGTGAACATGGCCTTATTGTAACAGCCAGTGTCAGTCAGGAGCTGCTAAGGCAAATAGGATTATGGGGTGTATGAAAAGGGGCATAGATGCACATGATGAGAACATTATTCTCCCATTATACAAGTCACTGGTTAGACCACACATGGAATATTGCATACAATTTTGGGCACCAGTGCACAGGAAAGACATTGTAGATCTTGAACACGTTCATAGGTGGACAACGAAAGTAATACAAGGACTGGGTGGACTGCAATACCCAGAAAGATCAGCAAGATTGGGGTTATTTAGTTTAGAGAACAGACGGCTTTGGGGTCACATAATTAATATGTATAAATATGTCAAAGGTCAATATAGAGATCTCTCCCAAGATCTATTTATACCCAGGACTGTATCCAGAACATTAAGAGAAAAAATGTTTCTACATAAACATAGAAAAGGATTCTTTACTGTAAGAGCAGTGAGACTGTGGAACTTTCTGCCAGAAGTTTTCATGGCAACTTCACTTAAAGTGATTTATAATATCCTGGTGTTGTGAGTATATGATATACATCTTATCCCTCTATGCACATATATTTACATATATCAATATATGCTCTATGTGTGCTCACCAGGCTATTTAAATAACCGGTTTTGGCTGCCGCTCCATATCTACATATCTTCAGGAATGTTGCTTTGTTACCTGTGTCTATCTATGGACGTGTAATAATGTGATGGTTAGATGGTTATTGTGTCTTTTTGGGTCCCTGATGAACCCCTTAAATTAAGTGTGGAGAAACGCGTTGGACAAGAAGTATCGGGACGTGTATGTAATATAGATCCATCTGTTGTTGTTTATTTATAGACTAATAGAAATCTTTGGGTTATTTATCCACTATAACCCTATCTGTCTATATATATCTATTGGCACATGTAGAATTTTTTCCTAGTGATATATGGTATTAGACTAGGTTTTGTATAGGCATAGGTCCCGGGTGGGGTCGCCCTTATTGGGGCGAGTGCTCCACATATGTGCTAGGTAGATGACAATTTAGGGCTTTGTTAGGTGTGTTTTTTTTCTGGGGAGACGTTTCTATCTATTTTGTAATTCTTTAATAATAATAAAAGTTAAGTCTTAATTTATCAATAGTGCAAGTAACTTCACTGTGGTAGTTTTTGTCTGATGTATTGAGAAGTTATGGCAATTGGATCTTTGGCAGTGCCCAGTCTGTGGGATTTCTGGGTTGTTGTGTTTTTTTAGAATTAAAGGACAGAATTGTTGCAGATTTTATCAGCCAACTTGTGCAGGTAAAATTCTCAGCAGAATGAAGTAAAAGATAATATGATGAGAGTTTATAAATTCTCATCCTTATGCTTAGAAACAAAATGTGCACAGAATTTGGCCTGCAGTGTGGATTTTTAAAATCGACAATATTTAAATTTTGTTGAGAATTGTGTACAGACATGATGAGAATTTACTTCAATGATGAAGGAAAATGCTGTAATAAAAATCTAGAAGTACTTCTGTGAATTACCTGCAGCCAAATCCGCAGGCGCAGATCTAAAAAAGCATTGACTTTTTATTTATTTTTAGCTTTTGCAGGAAAATCCACAGAAGCAAATCTGCAATTTTCTATTTTATTTCTCCAATTAGCTGATTCACTTCATCCACTCATGCAAAGCCATTTTTGATCTAGATAAATGTGAGCACTGAATTGTAAGATTAGCGATGTTCATATTTTATATTAAATTACCTTTTTAATTTATTTGATCATCAGATTTCTACAGTGTTTGTATGTGGGAAACATTAATAAAACAGTACCTGCCTGCACATCTTTTCTTTTTAGTATTTAAGCAGTTAACCATCCCACTGCCACGAGTAATATGTAAATGCATGCCAACTGATGTGTCCGCATATGAGTAGTTAGAAGGCTCATAGCATGCATTTCTTTTGGCAAGGAAGTTTTATATAGACATTCATAGACTATAATTTTCTTCCAGTAATTGATGCTGCAGCTGTCCAGAATTAGATTTATATTTTAACAATGTGGCCGCTAATAAATATTTATTAGGGGTGTAGCCTTCTAAGGATGCAAGAATTAGCATCTGATTGGTCAGTCGTGACCTCACAAACTCTGCTGAGTTACAGTGAATCTAATTGGTTAGAGCCCTAACTACAGCTCCAACCTTTAAACTCATGACCCTGAGCAACACTGAGTGCTTACACTGTGCCACCGACTAACCCACCCCCAACCCTCTTTTCCTGGATTAAATTGGCCACAGCAGCCGTTTTATTTATTAACAAAGTACAAACATAAAATTCACTTTGCATACAAATATATAAATAACCTTTCTCTTCAATATATATATATATATATATATATATATATATATATATATATATATATATATATTGTGAGGGGGACCAGCAAACAGGTAGGCAGCGTGGGCTTCAGCGGACAGAGACAGTGACACAAACCTCTAGTTCAAGTCCAGGCGTTGCCTGGGTTTATTCAGCAGGTGCAAAAACACAAACAAAAACAAGCCTTAGCTTCAGGCAAACAGAAAATAAAATACCTGCTCGGCTGAGCACTTACTAGACAAAGTCGTCCCTGACTAGTCCTTAATACAGCTCAGTATTCACAGCAAGGTTCTTTGCACGGGGTCTGTCCTCTGAGACACAGAGTATACAGCAGACTCCATGCTGGCCTGCAGACCCAGGCTTTATAGGCCTGAGTCCCGCCTCACCTGGGGCGTGGGAGTGGCCACCCGCCCTTCTCTTTGACCACTCCAGGAAAAGCCGACCCAGACCAAAAGCGGATTGGAACCGCTTATACCAAACATGTCAGTAACATATCGTTACTGACACACAAACTGTCGGCTTCCCTCACCGAGACCAGGCTTCTCGGTGACACGCATTACTCCACATACTCCCCAAGGCCGCATAGGAGAGCATTCTAGGAGAAATATATCTCCCATCAATAATGCCGCCTGTCACTGATTCACATACCCTCCCCCTCTGTTCGAACCTGTGGGGTCGGACACTTTTAGCTACCAAACAGTGCGTTCTTGACAGTGCGTCAGCATTGCCCTGTAGTCTTCCTGCCCTATGCTCTACAGAAAAACTGTAATTCTGCAGTGTCAGGAACCATCTGGTAACCCTAGCGTTTCTCTCCTTTGCTT
This sequence comes from Phyllomedusa bahiana, assembly GCA_025379985.1. Classification (NCBI taxonomy): domain Eukaryota; kingdom Metazoa; phylum Chordata; class Amphibia; order Anura; family Hylidae; genus Phyllomedusa; species Phyllomedusa bahiana. The sequence goes on along the minus strand of JAODAL010001780.1, from coordinate 183,927 downwards.
GGGACATCCAGGTTAGTGGTGAGTGGTCTGTGATCAACCTGAAATGGCGCCCCAGTAGGTAGTACTTAAGGGATTCGAGGGCCCACTTGATAGCCAAACACTCTCGCTCCACAATACTGTAGTTCCTCTCTGCGGGAGTGAGCTTCCTACTTAAGTATGTTACTGGGTGCTCTTCTCCGTCTACTTCCTGGGAAAGCACTGCACCCAGCCCTACATCAGACGCATCCGTCTGTACAAAAAAACCCTTTTTAAAGTTTGGGGTGATTAATACTGGCCTTTTACAAAGGGCCAGTTTTAACACCTTGAATGCCCTCTCTGCCTCTGGGTTCCAAGTGACCATAACAGATTTACTATTTTTTGTCAGGTCGGTTAGTGGGGCTGCTATACTGCAAAAGTTTGGGATAAAACCTCCGATAGTAACCCACGATACCTAAAAAGGCCCTCACCTTTGCCTTTTGGTTGTGGGTTGTGGCCAGCCCTGTATCGCATTCCACCTTATTAATCTGAGGTTTGATAACACCCCTACCTATGATGTAACCCAGGTACCAGGCTTCTTCCAGTCCTAAAGCACATTTCTTAGGGTTTGCTGTTAGTCCAGCCTCCCTAAGGGAATTAAGTACGGCCTGCACCTTCGGTAGATGGCTGTCCCAGTCCTCACTAAAGATTATGATGTCATCCAGATATGCCGAAGCATATCGACGATGGGGCTTGAGGATGCCATCCATTACTCTTTGGAAGGTGGCCGGAGCTCCATGCAAACCGAAAGGCAGGCAGACATACTGGAACAGCCTATCCGGTGTAGCAAAAGCTGTCTTCTCTTTGGCTTGATCTGTAAGGGGAACTTGCCAGTAGCCTTTAGTGAGGTCAAGAGTAGAAAAATATCTTGCATGACCTAACCTCTCAATTAGCTCATCGACCCTTGGCATTGGGTACGCATCAAACCTTGAGACTTCGTTAAGCTTCCGGAAATCATTACAGAAGCGCAACGAGCCGTCCGGCTTTGGGATGAGCACAATGGGGCTTGACCACTCACTCCGTGATTCTTCAATCACCCCAAGGTCTAACATCTTTTTGACCTCCTCAGATATGGCCCGTCTGCGAGCTTCTGGAACCCGGTAAGGTTTCAAATGAACCCTTACACCTGGGTCAGTGACAATGTCATGTTTTATGACATTAGTCCTCCCTGGTACCTCCGAGAACACATCCTTGTTCCTCTGTATGAACTCCCGGGTTTCCTGCTTCTGAGACTTCGACAGGGACTCTGATACACACACCTCTGGGACTAGACTATGGGGAGTACTCACTGCAGCCAGGGTCTCTCGGTCCTTCCAAGGTTTAAGTAAATTAACATGGTACAGTTGCTCTGGCTTACGTCTACCGGGCTGGTACACTTTGTAATTTACTTCCCCCACTTTCTCCACAACTTCATAGGGTCCTTGCCACTTTGCCAGGAACTTGCTTTCTAGGGTGGGAACCAACACTAGCACCCGATCCCCAGGGTTAAAGCTCCTTACTTTGGCGGACCTGTTATATACCTGCCTCTGGGCCTCTTGCGCCTGTTGTAAGTGTTCCCTAACGATGGGCATAACCGCTGCAATTCGGTCTTGCATTAGGGAAATGTGCTCAATTACGCTCCTGTAGGGAGTGGACTCTTGCTCCCACGTCTCCTTGGCTATATCAAGGAGTCCCCGTGGGTGTCTGCCATAGACTAATTCAAAAGGGGAGAACCCTGTCGAGGACTGTGGAACCTCGCGGACTGAGAACATCAAATATGGCAGCAGACAGTCCCAGTCCTTCCCATCCTTACTGACCACCTTTTTTAGCATACTTTTTAGTGTCTTGTTGAATCGTTCAACAAGACCATCCGTTTGAGGGTGGTATACGGACGTGCGCAGATGTTTAATGCTCAGTAACTTGCACAATTCCTTCATGACCCTGGACATGAAGGGAGTTCCTTGGTCGGTGAGGATCTCTTTCGGGATACCCGTACGAGAAAACATATGGAACAGCTCTTTCGCGATATTTTTAGACGAAGTGTTCCGCAAAGGCACAGCCTCCGGGTAACGGGTGGCATAATCTAACACCACCAGTATATACTGATGGCCTCGTGCAGACTTTATTAGAGGGCCCACTAGGTCCATCGCAATCCTCTCAAAGGGTATTTCGATGATGGGTAGTGGCACCAGGGGACTCCGGAAATGGGGCATCGGAGCGGACACTTGACACTCTGGGCAGGACTCACAGTACCGCTTCACATCAGTATACACCCCTGGCCAGAAAAACCTCTGAAGAATGCGCTCTCTGGTTTTTTCAGTGCCTAAGTGCCCTCCCAGCACATGTTTATGGGCAAGGTCTAAGACCATTCTCCGATAGGGCTGGGGTACCACCAGTTGCTCCACCACCTCCCCCTGGATTTTGTCAACTTGGTACAACAGGTCTTGAGTGACTGCCATATGCGGATACACCGTATCAGCCCCTGGGTACTGAGGCTCCCCATTTACCACCTTAACATTTTCCCTAGCTTTTACTAAGGTGGGATCTCGAAGCTGGGCCGTCCCGAAGTTATCCCGCGAGACCTCTAAATCAGGCATAGCAGCCACTTCCTCCTGCTCCTCAGACTCACCAGCCAGGACTGCTAGGGGAAAATTATCACAACCCTCTGTGGTCACCCCTACTGTTGGAGTCATAGCATCAGGGTCAAAAGGTTCTGGGTTAACATGACATACCTTAACATCACTATTAACCTCTACAGTCGATGTTACATGTTTCTGCCACAAGTCCCAGAATAAAGGGAAGTCTCTCCCCAGAATCACTGTGTGCATGAGGGATCGAACCACGCCCACTTCATGAGAGGCCAGTCCGCAAGGAGTCTCTAGTTTCTAGTCTAGTCTAGTCTAGTCTCTAGTCTCTAGTCTTTAGTTTCACTTGGTGTCCCCGTGGACGCACAGGACCCCAATAACACGTCCCGTGATGGATGTGGGGTCGATCAGGCTGGCATGCACCAGTGTGACTAGACTTCCGGAGTCCAGTAGAGCTGTCACTGGAAAGTCATTCACATTTATCTGACAGAGTTGGTGATCAGTCTCCAATACAGACTCTGCAGAGCATACTGGCCGGGCAAACAAAGACCTCCGTCTAGCCGTATCACAGTCCATGGGCTCTAGTGTAAGGGGACAGTTCGCAGCAACATGCCCAGGCCCACTACACCGCCAACATAATATGTGGCCTCGGTCCCCCCGAGGCTCTGCCCTTGCACGGACTGCCCAGTTGGGACCTCTCCTCTCCGCCGTATGATCTCCCTCTAAGCCACCTCCCCTTGGGAACCTTCTCACCCCATTGTAATATGGGACCGAATTACCAGACATCCCAGGCGGTTTGCTGTTCCCAGGGTTGGAGCGTCCAGAAGGCCCAGCTTGTAGCAAGTCCTCAGGGGCTTTATACCTCTCGACGAGGCTGACGAGGTGTTCGGCATCTTTAGGGTCCCCTTGTACCACCCAGCGCTGGATATCTGGGGGCAACGACCGGATGAACTTGTCCAGGACAACCAGTTCCACTATCTGCGCCGGAGTCGACACCTCTGGTCGTAGCCACTTTTTCACGAGGTGGACCAGGTCGTACATCTGGGACCTGGCTGGCAGGTGGTCAGAGAAGGTCCAGTTGTGTACAAGTCGGGCCCGCACGTTGGTGTTGGTGTTTACCACCAAGCGGGCCCGGATCTCAGCCTTTAACTTGGAATAGTCCTTGGCATCCGGCTCGCTGAGGTCAAAATAGGCCTTCTGTGGTTCTCCGGTCAGAAAAGGCGCCAACACCTCAGCCCAGTGAGGCACAGGTAGATTCTCACGCTCAGCCACCCGTTCAAAGACAGCCAGATAGGCCACGACGTCGTCTGTGGGCGTCATCTTCTGCAGGGACGTCTGTACCGCAGCACGGGTGGCGGGAAGTGAGCTTGACGTCCTCTGCACACTTTGGGCCACGGCTTGGACTTGCTCCTGCAGCTGCCAGTTAATGTGCTGCTGCTCCTGCAGGGCGAGACGATTGGCCTCTATCAGCAAAGCGTTTGTTTCAGCCTGCGCTCGCATGGCCTCCTCGTGCACCTTCTGCTGGTTTGCAGTCATCAGTTGGAGGCTTGAGTTGGCCTGGATTAACTGTTTCAGCAGTTCATCCATGTTTGCAGACTCTGGTTTAGACACTGTTGCAGCTTTTACCCAGGACATGGGATTTCAGCAAAACATCTGTCAAACGTGTGTATGTCTCTTTTGTGTCCGTTGCCCGCATCCGAAGCACCATATGTGAGGGGGACCAGCAACAGGTAGGCAGCGTGGGCTTCAGAGGACAGAGACAGTGACACAAACGTCTAGTTCAAGTCCAGGCGTTGCCTGGGTTTATTCGGCAGGTGCAAAAACACAAACAAAAACAAGCCTTAGCTTCAGGCAAACAGAAAATAAATACCTGCTCGGCTGAGCACTTACTAGACAAAGTCGTCCCTGACTAGTCCTTAATACAGCTCAATATTCACAGCAAGGTTCTTTGCACAGGGTCATTCCTCTGAGACACAGAGTATACAGCAGACTCCATGCTGGCCTGCAGACCCAGGCTTTATAGGCCTGAATCCCGCCTCACCTGGGGCGTGGGAGTGGCCACCCGCCCTTCTCTTTGACCACTCCAGGAAAAGCCGACCTAGACCAAAAGCGGATTGGAACCGCTTATACCAAACATGTCAGTAACATATCGTTACTGACACACAAACTGTCGGCTTCCCTTCACCGAGACCAGGCTTCTCGGTGACACGCATTACTCCACATACTCCGCAAGGCCGCATAGGAGAGCATTCTAGGAGAAATATATCTCCCATCAATAATGCCGCCTGTCACTGTCTCACAATATATATATATATATATATATATATATAATTTATATATATATATATTTTATATATATATATATATATATATATATATATATAAATATTGGTATTGTTTACTAAATTAGATATATGTTATATATAGAATATATAGAAGGATATATAAAATAGATATATAGATGATTTTAGATAAGATATATGATAGATAATTATTATTATTTATATATTAAATATATCAGAACCTTTGTAAACAAGTATCAAAGTACAACAACCACCACCTATGGGGCAGAGGTCCTTGGAGCTAAACGACCTGGCGACCAAATCCGCGAAGGGAAAAAACACCACTACACCCAGCGGTACTCCACTGGCACGGAGGTCCAAAAGCCATACTAGATGGCTCACCCAATTTGCTCTCCAGGGATACCAGCCTGAAAAGAGCCAACCTTCGCCAGGCCGAGTCAAAGTTCTTCAAAACCTGAGGGAGTCATACCCTGAATGACTCCCTCACCCAATATCCTCTTGCAACTCCAAGAACCCCTGCCGCCACCACGAGCATGCATGCGAGGCCCTCACCAAGCCTATCGCCCTTTCAATGCCTTCTTGCAGACCTAAGGCCCATAAGTCCAAGCCAACAGCCGTCAAGTGCACCCCATCAGACCTCCAAAATGCCGTCGCCCGACTCCAACTTGAGATGGCGAACAAACACCCCACCATTCCGGGTGACAAAACCAGCAACGGACCGGTTCACCTTTACCCTCACCCGATTCAAAGTGTCAACAGAACGTACCCCCCTCCAATGGTGTCTGAACACAACATCTGACCAAACAATCACCATGCCAGGAACGACGACCACAATTGCAAAAGGTCATATTTGATGTTCCGAATAAGCTCCCTGGATGGTAAAGAAGCTAGATCATTACCCCCTGTGTGTAAAACCAGAATATCTGGATGCCTGTCCAGAGCCGCGAAACGCATCACTTCAGGAACTACCCCCACCCATCTCATACCACGCCTCCCAAGCCAGCGCACCACTGCCACACTTCTTGGGATGCCCAACTGACGGCCATTTGGTCAGATATCCGCCCGTTCCGCACCCCAGTGCACGTAGGAATGTCCAAGGATGCAAATCAGGAGGGGGAATGCACTAAAGATAAACAAAGCAGAAAGTAACAAACAAAACCCGTACCAAGAAAGAGACTCCCCCCTTTCAACCAATTCCCCCCCCCCCCAAGCTACTAGGTGGGGGCGAATGTACAGCCGGAATCTGTCTGATTCAATGGCCGCCCCAATACGAATGTGGGGCAAAAGTAGCCGATTCCAAGCCAACCGCCTCCAAACAACATCGAAAAACGGCCCACTCGAGACCCTCCACAAAGATCGAAAGGCCCTCAAACAACCCACTAGTCACATCAGGGCCCCTGGAACTTGACACAAAACCACCTTTCTGCCCTTACCAGTCTGGTCCATCTTAGACCGACGAATCCAAAAAAACAACCACTTCCTCTCGTTCCACCACATCCCCCGCCTGTAAACCTCCAGCCCTAGACCGACTGGGTGATACCAACTCCCCTATTCTCAATACCCCAAAGAAGGCAAATGAGAAAAGCAGGCAAAATAAAGTCATCTCACAGCTCGAGGCGGCCACACGCATTAATTCCGACCCCAGCCTTTCCAAAAGCGCAAAAACTATCGGACGTCTCACATCTCTAGCAACCCGGCCCCGGCAGTAACCCCATAATGCCCGGGCTACGATGAAGTCCTGCGTCACATCGCGAAGTCGAGGCATAAGAAAACCGAACACCAGACCCGACACAAATCAGGACACCTTAGATACCAACCGCCCAACCCTCTGACACTGTGCTAATAAACACGATAACGCCCCAATTTGATCCTCCTCTGACAACACGTCTCCTAAGCTCACAACCCACGCAGACCATAGACCCCAAGCTGCTTCGTAAGCAGCCCAGGTCCCACCTGACAAAGAAGACCGAATCAAGCGATCGGCGTCTCGAAGGCCGCGGCCCAAAGGTGACCGGGACACTGCTCCCCAGTTTCCACCGGAGCCAAGGTTCTGAACTGCTCCCACTGCAAGTGAGAGAGAGAATCAGCCACTGCAATCTGTACCCCAGACACATGTTCAGCCCTCACCCACGAATTCAATTGCAAACAACGCAGTACCAACAAACTGTTGATGGCCTGTACCACCACCAGGTTATCACAGAAAAATCGAACTTTTTGATTCCTAAACTGTTTCCCCCAGCTCTCCACTGAAACTACAATGCGAAAGAGTTCCAAAAAGGCCAAGTTCCACATAACCGGCAAACCCGCCCAAGCCGTGGGCCAAGGGGCAGCACACCACTTTATCCCACACAGGACCCCAAAACCAGTGCTGCTCGCTGCATCAGTGAAGATATCAATCTCCTGATTGGACAACTCACCCTCCAAAATGATGGAACGACCATTATACCTGCCCAAAAACCCCACCCACACAGCCACATCGTCCCTGTGATCCTTCGTCAGCCGCACAAAATGATGCGGCCTTTCAATCCCTGCGGTTGCGCCCGCTAAAAGCCGTGAAAAAAACCCGCCCCATAGGCATAATTCTGCAAGCGAAGTGAAGCTTCCCCAGCAACGACTGTAAATCCCGGAGTTGGATCTTCCGCAAGCGACACAACCTGTGAACCTCTACCCCTGCGCCCTACCGCAACTTATCGTCAGGCAACCTGCACTCCATTCTAACTGAATCTATACAGATCCCCAAAAAATTCAAGCATGTACCCAGACCCTCTTTCTTGTCCGGTGCTAAGGGTACGCCAATGAGGCCCGCCACCCAACTCATCGCCTGCAACAGAGAACCACAAACCGGAGAACCCGCCGGCCACACGCAAAAGAAATCGTCCAAATAATGGATGATGGAACTCAAGCCCGAAACATCCCGAACCACCCATTCCAAACACGTGCTAATGGTCCACAAAAAACTTCCCTTCCCAAAAACACCCTAATAACCGCAAACTATCTGCATGAACTGGCAACAAATGGAAAGCTGACTCTATGTCGGTCTTGGCCACCAAAAAACCCACCCCGTTAAGCCGCACCAGTGCAAGCGCTTTGTCAAACAACATATAAACTTCCGAACAAAGTTCCAGCGCAATCCCATCGTTCACCGACTGGCCTTTTGGAAATGATAGATGACGAAATTTGTTCAGCTCCTTCTTCAGAACCACCCCCAAAGGAGACACAACCAAATCAGAAAAAGGCGGCCACTCAAAGGGCCTGGCCATCCTACCCAGCGACACCTCCTTCGTGAGCTTATCCAAAACCACAGAAGGATGCTCGCGGGCAGACCTCAAGTTTTTAACAGAAAAAGGGACAACATGTGCTGGTGGAGGGTTCTAAATCCATGCGCAAAACCCTCAGTCAAACAACTCCGCCGTTGCCCTAACCGGAAACCTGGCCAGCTACGGCGCCATCTCGTGTAGTTTCACTGGAGTCACCCGGAGGTCCACCCGAGAAGACCCCCTTGCTGGGCCCATTTTTAACGCATCGAGTGATCGGGTGTGAGGGACCTCCGCAAAAGAAGCAGATGTGCTTAAACCGGCAGCCCATGCCAAACACACTAAACTGCCAGCAAACTCCACTTTTTTTTACCACCTTGCTGCGACACAGATCCTGTGCCGCTAGCCCCTCCTGTTCGGCCAGAAGTCCTGCCCCCCCCAGGAAAAGACTTCCCGAACTTCGTCAGGGCAATGACGCACAGCCACAGAGCAATATCCTTATGATCCCATCGAAGGACGCACTGCCTTCCGCTGGTGAAACTGCTCATCAAAACAGAGCCAAGCCATACCCCCATAAGCCCTATGCGCCTCACCGATCGCATCCATGTAGCAAAGCAGCAGCAAACAATTTTCCGGCACTTTCTACCCAATGACGCTCACCAATATGGCAAACGCCTGAAGCCAATTGGTAAACATCTAAGGAATAAGCCTCCAACGACGTTTTTCCTCTTCTTCCTTTTTACTCTCGTCGTTCTTCCCCTTATCTAAGTTAAACTTTTCAAGGGGCAACAGGGAAAAAATCTCCACATACTCATCCTTCCAGATCTTTTCCCTCACTTCCTGCTTTAAGTGCGCCCCCAAGGGCCCTTCGAAGCATACATGAACCTCGCCCATAGCCCTGTCATCTAACCGAACACCCTCCTGCTGCTCCTTATCCATCTGAACGGAAACCATCATGCCCGCCCCTGAAAACGGAGGTACAGACCCCAAGGTGCTTCCTACCCGTTTAGATAGCCCAACCGCAGACGAGAGGGAGAAACCCACGCATCAACCGGCGACACGACCCCCAGTCCATCCCCCCCTCTCCTCAACTCGCACCAACAAGTCCCGCAATGCTGCGGCTAGCCCCCCGACTCTCCAGAAACACCCAAATCCCTACCAACTGACCCACTGAGCTTGAAGCCACCGGCCCCCACCTCCGTTGCTCATCTAAGGACCTTAAAATAGTAGGAAATGAACAAGACAAGGACACACACTCACCCGGCTGCGTGGGTGCTGTGAACCCACCAGCCACTGCCCTGGAATCTTGCTCGGTGGTCCGGAGAAACACTCGATTGTCCGCAGCTGCACGGCAACCCAGGTCAAGGCCATCTAACCCCAACAGGGAGAGGCCGACCTGTGCAGGCTGATGGGACCTGGCCAGTGATTGCCAAGCCCACGGTGGAGAGGAAGCATCATCAGCGTCATAACCGTTGGGGCCGACCGAACGCCGCCCGTCACGCTAACCCCGGCGCCTCCCCCCATCTGGGGAGACCTCCGACGGCTGGCTGCTCCCCTGGCCGGAACATCACCAGACGAGGGCACTGTAACCATGGACCGCAAAGACGTGATTGAGGCAGCAGCAGACCTCACCCCAGGTTGGGGCACCGGCCCGCTGCCCCCCGTAGGACCCGCCGACCTACCTGGATGCCTCCCAGGCCAAGCAGACCGCCCCCGTACCTGCAGCACGTCTGCCCGACCCGAAGGGTCCCCAGAGGGGCTCCACCAGCGACGGCGAGTCCTGGGGGTGCAATCCGGGTTCAGCCTTTGCGGAGGCCTCGCCCGGTGTCTCCTCCTGCCCCCGCCACTCACAGAGGCCGCAGCAGACCCCTCAACCGCCGCGACCACCTCCTGCCCAGTTGCACAGTTGCGCCGCAGCACATCAACTTGCTCGTCCGCCATATTAGCTGGGAGCACGCGGCACGGGCTTCCTCACTGCTGCCTCGCGCCGCGCCAACTGCTCCCAGGGTGTAAGGGGAGGTCTCAAAGACCTGACGTCTGTTCCGCCCTGCCTCCTCTCCACTCCCCAACAGCCCGGCGCATTGATATCGCGCCCAGCACGCCGGGTCATGTCGCGCCTCCCCTAGGAGGTGGGGGCCGGTCCGGCGTGCTGCTTTCAGGCCCAATCCAACCCTTTGGACTTATTCTCTTAAACATGAAAGCTACTGAAAACTCATCAAATGTCACATTTAAAACCAGTATTGTTGTGGCTTTTTAAGCAGGTACCATAAAGACAAATGTTAAAATTGTATATGTTTTTTTTTTTTTACTAGTTGGTGTTGTCATACATGGCCTTTATGCAATTTAACTCCATTCCAAATGAGTGTAAGAATTCTACAGAGGAATCTGTTTTTCCTTCGAGGAGACTGTCATCCTTAAGTAGCACCATGGTCTTGGTTGACCCATCACAGAGCAGTAACAATGTGACACCGAAGGCATCTGCTCAGGAAATGGATGATAAACTTCAAAACTGAAATACATGGAGGTAAGTTACTGTGTTGTAAAGGCTAGAAAGATCAGTTTGTAATATTGAATGTAATATTCTTTCATTATTTAATCTCATAATGCCCCTGGATATACAGTACCATTGCGTCATGGATTAGAGATGCATGGAATGGGTTTACATGCGGAGCTGGTTACATACCACGTGCATGCTAGCTGTTAATTAGCTGTTAACAGCAAGATACATGGTATTTTGTAAAGACATATATGCTACAATTAATACAATCATGGCAACTTAGCCATTACAGAATGATGCAACACCTCCTTCTGCTGCCCAAATGGACCCCTACATTGAAATGGCAGCTGGGGCCCATTAGAGGCACTCAGGTCTGCCATGACTGTACTTTGTGAAGTACTAGAGTACATCGAAAACACAACAAAAATTATATAAATAGGATATTGCCTGAATTGTATTGGCCTGCAGAATTACAGTTGCCTTGTTTTTACACCCCACAAAGACTTTTTTGGGAGAATTCCCTAAAATAATATATGGTGCATTTAATAACTATTAAAAAGTTCAACTGCTAGAAGAGTCATTAAGGGGTTAAAGTGTATCTACTAAATCAGATATAACTATAATCCATTTTGTTTTGCTCTTGTAATATTGTGATAAAATGTCTCTTGTATAATGAAGAAAGAACCTGGACCGTTTTCCAACCTCTAACAAGCCGTACAGTAGAATCATCTATTTGAAAATGCTGCCCAAAATCCAACTCATTTTCAAATTGCTGGACAGCACGTGCAAAAAAACGGCGTCAGATTACGGATTCCCAGCGGCCCAGTAAATTGGGGCTGCAGGAATCCGACGTCGGTCATGCAGAATATACAACATGTTCTATATTCCGCCAGACAGTTTTCGGTTTAGGAAAACCTCAGTAAAAAATCAGTGCTGTGCAGACTACAACATGGATTTTCTATTGAGGGCTACACAGCGCTGGATATGGTAGTACTGAATCCGCTGAATAAGCGTCCGAAATCAAGTGCTGTGTAGACATCGCCTAAAGCTTCTACCTCGAAAATATATCAGTTCTACCTGATTTTAAATGCTGCTCTATATACATTTTTAACATAACCTAGTAAATGACAAAGGGGTTTTCAGATCTTTCTAAAATTGTGTGAAAAGGATTAATTAGAGTATGTTTAATCACCTACGAATGTACTTCTGTAGGTGAATTGTTTCTGTAAGGGTCGGTTCAGATGACATTATTTATTATTTTTTTTTATCACTGAGGGTACAAAAATCCATTATTAAACTATAACTTTTTATTCTACAGTTAAAATATTTTACTACTCCCTAAATCCAGTTTTTTTTTTATAATTGTAATTTTTTATTAAGGATTGTAACAGATTGGAACGTGGAAACAAGATATTATCCATTATCAACAGGCATGCAACAAAGCATAGTAGTCATAAACATAGTTTTACAATCATCAGTACAATAAAAAAGTAATGTTTCTTAAGACATTATGTGGGGGTTAACAACAGAAGGGTAGGCAAAGGATAGGAGGGGAGGGAAAGGGTAGGAAAATGTGGCAGGTCTGCTCAAGGATGGCGAATCTAGTAGTCGTTCCAATCAGACCATACTTTGTCGAAAGACTCCAATCTGTCATGGAGGGAAGCCATCAGATGTTCCAGCCTACGGACCTCCCTAACCCTGTGATAAAGGTCTACTAGCCCTGGTGGAGAGGTTTGTCGCCACATGCAGGATATCAAGCATCTACCTGCTGTACGAATGTGTGTGAAGAGATGAGATCTCTCCCTGGTTAGCCCTGGGACAGGCCCATTAAGCAGGTATGTGAGGGGGTCCAGATCAATCCTGACACCAAAGATTGCCGCAGAGAAATCTCCCACCTGTTTCCAGAAAACCTGAAGAACCGGGCAGTCCCAGAAAATGTGGGGGAGTGTGCCCACCGAGAATCCACAACGCCAACAAGTTTGTGGAAGCTGAGGATTCCATTTATGCAATATATCCGGGGTGTGATACCAAAATAGCAGTATCATATAGATTTTCTTTATAAGTGGTGCACACTGAGGACTTAGCCGCAGCTCTCCAGATAGCCTGCCAGGTGGAGTAAGGGATAGGTCTGCCAAGTAGGTCTCCCATTTAGTCATGTCTTTGTGAGTCAGTTCTTCGCCAGATTTAGGCTCCCGTAGGATAGAATATATGGTTGAAATGAGTCCCTTTGTCGAAGTACCTATCTTGCATAGGAGTTCAAAATGGGTCGAGGCCGATAAAACATTGGTGCCATAGAGAGAGGATAGGAGATGAGAGATCTGCAAGTAATGGAAGTGAGCCCTAGCGGGAAGGTTATACATGTCCTGCAACTTTTCAAAAGGTAACAGCCTTCTATCCTTGGCTTCTGCTATATCAACAAATCGAAAGAGGCCATGCCCCAGCCACAGTCGAGCGAAGTAACCTGAGGAGCTGTTTGACAGGAGGGGAGTACATATAAAGGAGGTCATTGGTGAGGCTTTAGATGCAAGGGAGAACCTAGATCTGCAGTATTTCCATATTTGAATCGTGAATCTAATGGGGCCAAGGAGTGCACCATTGTGGGGAAGGGTTTGTGAATGCCATAGGTAAGCGTTGGGATGGGTCGGTGCCAGCCATAGCTTTTCCACCTTCATCCATTTCGAGTAAGCGCTCAAGGCGGACCAGGCGGGGACACGTCGAAGATGGGTCGCCCAATAGTAGCACAAGATGTCGGGTACTGCCAGGCCTCCCCTGTTCTTACCAGCCAGCAAAACATCCTTGGCTACCCTATGCCTCCCTTGAGCCCATATGAATAGCATAATGGCCGCCTGCAGGGAGCAGAGTTCAGCTAACGGGACCGCCACCGGGAAGGTTTCAAATAGGTAGAGAAGTTTTGGCAGCACAGTCATCTTAACTGAGCTAATTCGGCCGAAGAAGGATATGGGCAAGGAATGCCATTTAGTCAATAAATCCTTCAACTCTTTGAGCAACTCTTTTAGCTTTATAGAGTGATTCATAACGGCCAGTAATCTGTACTCCTAGGTATTTGAGTGATTGATCCCTCCAGGTATAAGGGTAGTTAGCTTTAAGCAGGGTATGTGCAGCAGGGGAGGAGTTAATCAAAAGGGCTTCAGACTTGGACGCATTTATTTTATAACCCGAGAGCCTTCCAAATCTATCAAGAAGCGAATGTAGGACAGGGAGAGTAGTATGAGGATCCATCAAGGTCAGGAGGATGTCATCCGCAAAAAGGGAAAGTTTAAATTCCTTATCCCTGACTAAGATGCCTTTAATGTCCGGGTTTGCCCTTATAGAAGCTGCTAGAGGTTCAATGCAAAGCGCGAACAGGAGTGGGGATAGCAGGCAGCCCTGCCTAGTCCCATTCCGAATCTGAAACCTATCCGAGGTGCAGAGGGGGAGTTTAGTGAATGCCGAGGGAGCTGAGTATAGCCCCTTAATCTCCGTTAGAAAAGGGCTTGAAAAACCCAGTGCCTTCAGGGTCTCAAACAGAAAAGGCCACCCCAGCCTGTCAAAGGCCTTCTCCGCATCAAGGCTGAGCAAGAGGACCTGTTGTGCTCGAGAGTTGGCAACCTCAATCAGGTCAATCGTACGCCTGGTATTATCCCCTCCTTGTCTGAAGGGCACAAAGCCCACCTGATCTTTGTTAATCAGCTGCGGGAGCCATCTATTAAGCCTGTTAGCCAGGATCTTCGTGAAGATTTTAAGATCTGAGTTCAGTAGGGCGATTGGTCGATAGTTTGCACTATCCGCAGGGTCTTTATCTGATTTATGTATAAGGGTTATGTAGAAGTGGGACATGATTTCCGGAATAGGGGCACACCCCAGGAATGAGTTGTATAGCTGTATCATATAAGGGGATAGGGTCTCAGAGAAGGCCTTAAAGTAGAGGTATGGAAGACCGTCCGGGCCTGGGGATTTCCCATTGGGGAGGTCTTTGAGGACCGCCAAAAGTTCCTCCATCTCAATAGGAGCATTTAAAGAGCTGCATGCCTCCGGCGGTAGGGTCTGGAGTGGGCAAGATCTCAAAAAGTCCCCAATGAGCTGTTGAGTTTTGCTTTTATCTGGCGGTAAACCTGAAGGGAGCGAGTAAAGCCTTGAGAAGAAGTCAAAAAAGATGTTTGCTATTGACTATGGGTCATATCGTAGGGTTCCATCACGATCGCGAAGGGCAAAGGGCATAGAGGATTCTCTGCCTAGAATATAGGAGAAGATTCTCTACATTACCCATGGCTATATTTTTTAAGTCCTGCCTGGTAGCTATTATACGCCTAAGAGTGGACAGATTAGGCTGCCGGGCCATTTTTTGTTCTAGCCTTTTGAGAGACTGCCGAAGAGTCAATGTTCTCTCTGCCTTGTTCCTCTTAAGTTTGGAGCTTAGGGCTATACAGTTGCCGTGGAAAACGGCCTTATGGGCTTCCCAGTGGTGGAGATAGACGTTACCGAGTCCTCATTCAACTCAAAGTAGGCGGATAAGGAGTCCCCCAGTGTCTTTCTATGGGGTTTTTGATCAGGGTGTCGTTCAGCCTCCAATGACATGAGCGTAGGGATGTGGTTTGAAAATCGAGGTCGACCGTGACTGGGGCATGGTCAGACCATGTGATAGGTTCAATGGTCGATTTCCGCAACATACGCAGGGCTGGGGTGTTTCCAAAAAAATAATCCAACCTGGTGTGGGTCTTGTGGGGGTGGGAGAAAAAGGTGAACTCTCTATTCTTAGGGTGGTTGACCCTCCAAAAGTCAAATAAGCCATGAGATCTAATTAGATTTCTGAAAGCCGTTGACTTCCTGGCCTGGTTCAAGTTTGAGGGCCGCCCCCAAGAGCACACCGGTCCATGGCGTCAGAAAAAATCAAGTTGAAGTCCCCCCCAACAGAAGAGGTGAGGATTGGTACACAGCAAGCCTGGCAAAGACCCTGCGTAGGAAGGACAGCTGGGACGTATTAGGAGCATACACGTTGCACAGTATAATTGGTTTCCCATACAGAGTGGCTTGTAGGATAATGTACCTTCCTGCTGGATCAATCAATGACGATGAAACCTGAAGTGGGCATGAGTTAGCCACAAGAATGGCCACCCCTGCTTTCTTTTTCTCGTTGGGGGCAGAGAATGCCTTGGAGTATGATGATCTCGCGAAATTGAAAGACCCAGCAGAATTGAAGTGCGTTTCTTGTAAGAACACTATGTCTGCACGCAGGGACCTACATTCTCGAAAGACCAGCCTCCTCTTCGCGTTAGAGTTGAGGCCCTTGACGTTCAATGTAAGACACCTAACCATGGTACTTGTGGAAAATAGAGAGTCAGCAAAGTGTCAGTATACTCAGAGATACTCAACTAGTGGAATTTAACTACCCAGGAGGGGGGAGGGGGGAGTCAGAGGTTAGAATGGCTACCTATGGGAAATCCGGACGTATTTACGTCCGTATATATGACCGTAAATACGTCCGGATTTCCCATTGGTAGCCATTCTAAGCTACTTGTTCCTTATTTTAGGCTCAGTTGGTGATGTATTTACGGACGTAAATACGTCGGTAAATACGTCCAGAACTAAGCCCTTGGAACATAGAAATCCTGCTTGGAGAACCACAGGTCCCAGCCAGACCTGTGCTGTGCTGGCTCTTACTGTAGATACTAAATACAATAAAAGGTGAAAGAAGAACAAATACATTAAAAAAATCTGTCCAACATCTGCATTGGCTTATGTGATGTTAAATTAGTGCAATTTCCACGGACTTTGGAATACATTTTATAGTGGAAATTTTTTTCTTTGGAGCTAATATATATTGTCATTAATGTTATTGGAGAAAATGTACAAATACATTGATTTCATTGTTCCAGCACTTGGATATGTCTGTTTATTAAGTACTTCATTTCAATGACAAATCCATTTTATTCTTCATACTTGGTAATGTATTTCCGACGCGAAATCCATCCGGAATTACATTGCAAATACGTTTCACAAAGTGTGGCACGTATTTGCAATGTAATTCCGGACGGATTTGCAAAGGCAAATACATCCAGAATTAACATTGGTGAACATAGGCTTCGAATAGTACTTTAATTCAATGGATTGAACATGTAAATTAACTAATTAATTTACAGAAATGGCCTAGTGATATTAAACTGATATAAATGTATGTCTAAATTAGTCCCAACAAAAAATAAGGTCAATTTATATCAAAGCGCACATTTTCATAAATAGCCACTATTAAATGTATTCAAACGTCCGAGAAAAAAGCATGAATTTCACATCAACTAAGCTAATGCAGATGTTTGACAGATGTTTTACTCTACATTTGTCCGTACAACCATTGAACATCAATTTACACTGCTGTCACCTTTCATGGCATTGACGATATACATCCAAAAGCAGCGCACCACAGGTATTGCTGGGACCTATGGGGTGCCAAGAATGATTTCTTGCTTAATTAATTATTTGTAGGGCAAAATCATTGATTTGAGTGTACTGTTCGAAGTGTAGAACTATAGCACATAACAAGCAGTTCTCGTACACTTCGACTTCTCCGCTCAGATAGACTACATTAAACCAGGTCTGCCTGTCGGAGCTGTAAGGCGCTGTAATGCACCTCACTTTCCCGACTCGCAATCATGCATGCCGCGGAGTTTCTGAATTTGCCGCGTCCTGCCCCAGAATGCTCACAGCACGCCCATTGCACGCCCCTTCATGTTAGGCGCATCGGAAAGTGGCGAACATCGCATCCTTGCATCCAACAGTGAGGCGCAACTCCCGATCATACATGTCGCCCTAGGTCTCTAAACGTAGGTCCCAAGAACCTATGGGTTTTAAATAGATCCAAAAGAAATATAGGTCCCAGAAGAAATGTAGGTCCCAACGTGTTTCCTCCTCAGATGCTAGAGGGTTCATCAGGGGACCAGGATCACCCAATAGACTGATAGTCCAATAGACTGAATAGTCATGATATCTAATACAAAAATCAGTGGCACACTAAAAACTAAGTGAAACATCAAGGTATATAGGAATATTGGAAATGCATTACTGCTAAGGAAAATATGAAAAACCTGGGACTCTTAGTTTACAGTTTTTGATCAAAGATTGTATTAAGCTCACCTCCTAATAGGGTCAAGGGGATCCCAGCACAGGTGAGTCCCTAACACTGAACATGTTACCTCACTAGGAATCCATTCAGACTACAACATCTCAGGGCGTGATAGGAACATGCTATTGAATTATCCTGCACCAATTTAAAAGAGGTAAGGGGAGTGCAGCAAGCCAATGAGGTTGCCATTCCTCAAATAGACTTCAAAAATCAATTAGGCTGTGCACATCCATATATTTTAAAAAACTTAAGCATAGGTGCACACTGAAAAGGCAATAGCATACATCTAATACAAAAATCAGTGGCACACTAAAAACTAAGTGAAACATCAAGGTATATAGGAATATTGGAAATTCATTACTGCTAAGGAAAATATGAAAAACCTGGGACTCTTAGTTTACAGTTTTTAGGTTCCTATCAGGGCGTGATAGGAACCTATCACGCCCTGAGATGTTGTAGTCTGAATGGACTCCTAGTGAGGTAATATGTTCAGTGTTAGGGACTCACCTGTGCTGGGATCCCCTTGACGCTATTGGGAGGTGAGCTTAATACAATCTTTGATCAAAAACTGTAAACTAAGAGTCCCAGGTTTTTCATATTTTCCTTAGCAGTAATGCATTTCCAATATTCCTATATACCTTGATGTTTCACTTAGTTTTTAGTGTGCCACTGATTTTTGTATTAGATGTATGCTATTGCCTTTTCAGTGTGCACCTATGCTTACGTTTTTTAAAATATATGGATGTGCACAGCCTAATTGATTTTTGAATAGTCACGATAGACTCAAGGGCCACCTTTGATGGTGGATGTCCAACTACACTGGAGCCCACAAAAACATATATGTGTTTCTAGCTCCTCCCCTATACCAGATGATCCAATGCTCGTTCCTAGCCAGGACAGATATTATACATATTGCACAGGTGTTTCCTAACTCCAGAAGCTGTTCGGCATGCATGTCAGTCAAGTGCGCAGGCGCTCTCTCCGTGCGATGCCGCGAAGCTGTTCGGCATGCTTGTCAGACAACTGTGCAGGTGCACTCTCCGTGCGATTCTGTGACGCTGTTCGGCATGCTTGCCAGACAACTGCGCAGGCACGCTCTCCTTGCGATGGCGCGAACGGAGGTACAAACCTTGATACTTTGTGCGAACAACCGGAGACTATTGCGCAGGCACACTGATGAGCTTTACACATCCCACAACTGCGCATATTTCCGGACCAAGCACATGCGTGCAGGGGATACATACATAACTCATACTGCAGTCCACATGTATAGATGGACTATATATTGCATACTTGCCTTATTATGCTACCAATCTGTCCTAAGTTAAGTGATATAAAGTATACAGGAATTAGAGTTCCAAATTTGTTAAGGTATCTATGGTGATGATAGGGACAAAAAACATACTGAAAAACAGTAAAATCATGCAGTGGAGGATATATAGATTCACATGGACACATGAGGACATACTACCTTATTGTCATGACATGTCCAACATACTATCAAAATATGTTTAGGAAGATCATATCCAGATAGTCCTGAAGGGTGACTCATACATGGTCATCCTGAAATAAAACACCTAAAATACAGAGTCTCATTAAGCCCCTTCAGCTGGACAGTCCACAATCGGTATGTCCATTCCGTTTCTTTTTTTAAGACCTTATTATCCACATCACCCTTTCTGGGCGAGAAAATTAAATTTGAGGCCTGTGGCAGTCCCCCCATGTATCTCCCAGATGTGTTTGCCCAATGGGGTGTCTCTCTGATTTCAAATATCTCCTAGATGTTCTCCGATCCTCCGTCTCAACTGTCTTTTAGTCTTTTTCACATTCTGGAATTGACACTCACAGGTGCATAGGTGCACAACCCTTTCTGTCCGACAGTTTAAAAAGTCCCTAATTTTATATTCCTGCCCATTGATTTTGTCTGATGTATATAGGGACATGCGATACAAGCACTACAACGAAACATTCCTACAGTTTTTTGATTAAGCCAAGTCCCTGTTCCTCTTACAGGAGCATAATGACTTTTCACAAGACGTTATCTCAAAGATCTACCTCTTCTATAAGTCACCAGTGGTCGATCTGGTAATATACCTGTGAGATCACTATCCGACAACAAGATGTTCCAATATTTCTCTAATATGTTTCTAACTTGCCTAGAATGATCGTCATATGTTCCTATAATCCTTAATTGGCCCTCCTCTTTCTCATCTTGATGTCAGTTGGTTTTCTCACAGGTATATTACCACATCGACCACTGGTGACTTATAGAATAGGTAGATCTTTGAGATATTGACTTGTGAAAAGGCATTGTGCTCCTATTAGAGGAACAGGGACTTGGCTTAATCAAAAACCTGTAGGAATGTTTCGTTGAAGTGGTTGTATCGCATGTCCCTATACACATCAGACAAAATCTTCTGGGACCTATATTTCTTTTGGATCTATTTAGAACCCATATGTTCTTGGGACCTGCGTTTGGAGACCTAGTGGGACATATATGAAAACTGTCTTGGTCTAAGACTCTCTTTGTTGGCCATATCAACCAGTCAGAGCTCATAGCAACCAATCAGAGCGCCCGTTTCATTCTTTCAGAGCACTAGATGAAATGTAAGGGGAACTCTGATTGGTTGCTATGGGAAACAAAGAAAGTATTAGACCAAGACAGTTTTCATACATGTGGCCCCTAGTATTTGGTTCCATATTTATATTCTATGACATATATATTTATGCATAGATATATAGCCCCTTTTGGTGGAGTTTTTTTTCATATTATAGGGTGTAATTAGAGCCTAACAGGGTCAGGCTCCCTGGATACGGGGTTGTCCTTTTTGGGGTGATAACCCTGTCTTCTTTTTTTGGAGGGTTGTATAGGGATCCGTATAGGGTTAGCACCTCTCCATCATCCTCATCTTATCCCTGTCTTGGAACAAAGGTCAGTACAGGAAAATAGTGCATATACATGGATTGGAGGACGAGCAACTGACCCAGATGACACAACTAACTGTGATTATAATAATATATGCATTTTTTTTTTGTTGGCCTAACCTGTTGTAATGGTTCAATGGATTCGCGGGATCACCACAAGCGATGATGGTTAAGCCACGCCAGGGAGCGGAGTCTAAGTAGCCCCCGGTATTCACCAGAACCCGCCGCAAAGCAGGATGGACTTGCTGCGGCGTGAGGCTACCAGGCCACTACCCCTGACGTGACTTGCTTGCGATGGCGGCCGGTGTAATGCGTCGTACAAAATCCTAATCCAGAGGCGTAGTCAGGGACAGGCAGGAGGTCAGGACAGGCGGCAGAGGTTCGTGGTCAGAGACAGGCAGGAGGTCAGGACAGGCGGCAAACAGGCAAGGTCAGGAAACGTAAGCAAGCGGACTGGTACACGGGTAATCAGACAGAACTCCAACACTCTCAAGACAAGGCAACGCACACCAACAATCTGGCAGAGAGTGCAGGGGGGCGTGTACCTTATATAGGACCAGCGGCCGGCAATTGACAAATTACCGGGGCGCGGGCCCTTTAAATCCAGACCAGTCGTCGCGCGCGCCCTAAGTAGCGGGTACGCGCGCGGCGGCCGTAAGTGAACAGGCACGGGGACCCGAGCAGCGAGGGGCTGGACGCGGGCAGCCGTGGCACCCGCGCTGGACCCCCTGCGGGCAGAGGGGTGGCCGCGGGGGGGCGACGGCACCCGCGCCAGCCCCCATGACAGTCCCCCCCTCCCTTAGGTCTGCCCCTCTTTCTACGGAATTTAGAGAGGAGGTCAGATGACAGGTTGGCCTCGGGGTCCCACGAATGCTCCTCAGGCCCGGACCCCTTCCAGTCAGTAAGGAAGAACCGCTTCCCCGTCACTGTTTTTTCCACCAGCACCTCCTTGACCTCAAAGATGTTATCAGAGTTGACCACAGGAGAAGGAAAGACAGATCCACGGGAGAAGCAATTCAGCACCACAGGCTTGAGGAGAGACACATGGAAGGCGTTTGGGATACGCAGAGTAGGAGGCAAGCGGAGCTTGTAGGACACCGGGTTCAGTTGCCGAAGTACAACAAAAGGGCCCAAATACTTAGGGCCTAACTTATAACTGGGCACCTTGAAATGAATATACTTGGCAGATAACCAAACCCTATCACCCAGCTTAAATAGGGGCGGAGGTCTACGGTACCTCTCAGCCTGGACCTTGGGGCGAGCGGAGGCCCGTAGAAGGGCCTATCGTGTGACTTGCGAAAGTGCCTTGATGTCTCGCACTTGGTCATCCACGGCAGGAACGTGACACGAGGTAGCTAGAGGGAGGGGTGGGCGGGGATGTAGCCTAAACACAATAAAAAAAGGAGAGGCTCCAGAGGACTCCGAGTCTAGAGAATTATATGAAAATTCCGCCCAGACCAGTTATCCTGACGGGCGGATACAAAATGTCGTAGGTAGGTGCCTAAAACTTGGTTAACCCTCTCTACCTGCCAGTTAGTTTGAGGATGGTATGCAAACGTGAAGTCTAACTGAACCTGCAACTGACCACATAGAGCCTGCCAGAATCTCGAAACAAACTGGACCCCCCTATCCGAGATGATATGTAATGGGAGACCGTGTAACTGAAAAATGTGGTGAAAAAAGTACTGGGCCAGCTGGGGGTAGAGGGTAACCCGGGCAGGGGAACAAAGTGAGCCATCTTCGAGAATCTATCTGTCACCACCCAGTTGACCGTGTTTCCAAAGGAGGCCGGGAGGTCCGTAACAAAGTCCATGGCTACATGGGACCAAGGTCTTTCTGGCACCAGGAGAGGCTGTAGCAGACCCGCGGGTCTGAGACGAGGGACTTTATTACGGGCACATGAGGTACAGGCCAGGACAAAGTCTCTAACATCTTGAGCGAGATTGGGCCACCAATAATAACGAGCGATTAATTGCAGAGACTTATGGACTCCAGGATGACCCGCGGTTCGTGAAGCCTGTCCCCACGTCAGAATATGAGGCCTCCTGGCAGGGCATACGTAGGTCTTCCCAGGAGGCAGATGTTGAAGGTCCATGGGGGCCGCCGTGAGGAGACGCTCAGGAGGAATTATGTACTGCAGAGGTGGCTCCAAGCCCACTGTGTCCGAGGATCTAGAGAAGGCGTCTGCTCTGACGTTTTTCCCAGTTGGCCGGAAGTGAAGAAGGAAATCAAAGCGGGCAAAAAAGAGTGACCACCTGGCTTGCCGAGGATTCAGTCGTTGGGCCAACTGCAGATAGAGAAGATTTTTATGATCGGTGAAGATAATGATGGGGTGTCGAGCCCCCTCCAGCAGGTGCCACCATTCTTCAAGGGCTAACTTAATGGCCAGTAATTCGCGATCACCGACTGTATAATTCTTTTCAGCTGGGGTGAAAGTTTTTGAGAAGAACCCTCAAGTACGTAGTTTCCCTGAGGAGGACTTCTGTAGGAGGACAGCACCTGCACCTACTGAGGAGGCGTCCACTTCTAGGACAAACGGACACTGCGGGTCCGGACGAGACAGAACTGGAGCAGAAGCGAAAGCTGATTTAAGACGATCAAAAGCTTCTTGGGCTTCTGGCGGCCAGGATTTAGGGTTGGCGTTTTTCTTCGTAAGGGCCACCAGCGGGGCCACGAGTGTGGAGAAATGCGGGACGAACTGTCTATAATAATTTGCGAACCCCAGAAAGGGTTGGATAGAGCAAAGACCCACAGGTCGAGGCCACAGTAAGACTGCTGAGAGCTTCGAGGGGTCCATCTGGAGACCCTGATCCGAGACGATGTACCCCAGGAAGGGCAACGAGGTGCGTTCAAACAGGCATTTCTCCAGTTTGGCATATAACAGGTGGTCACGGAGACGTTTGAGCACCTGGCGGAAGTGGAGGCGGTGAGTTTCCAGATCAGGAGAGAAGATTAGGATGTCATCTAGGAAGACGATAACACAGACATAGAGGAGATCGCGGAAGATCTCATTGACAAAATTCTGGAACACCGCCGGAGCGTTGCAGAGGCCGAATGGCATGACAAGATATTCAAAATGGCCATCTCTGGTATTAAAGGCCGTCTTCCACTCGTCGCCTTCATGGATACGAATCAAGTTGTATGCTCCCCGTAAATCCAACTTGGAAAAAAATTTTGCACCACGCAGGTGATCGAACAGCACCGAGAGCAGAAGCAGGGGGTATCGATTTTTTATAGTAATTTTGTTAAGTTCCCGATAATTGATACAGGGTCGGAGAGTACCATCTTTCTTTTCAACAAAGAAGAAGCCAGCCCCCGCAGGCGAGGAAGACTTGCGTATGAAGCCTTTACGGAGATTCTCCTGGATGTACTCTGACATAGCCTTAGTCTCTGGGACAGAAAGAGGATAGACTCTGCCTCAGGGAGGAGTACTACCAGGTTGCAGGTAAATAGGACAGTCGAAAGGCCGGTTTCGGCCTGTCTTTCGGAAAAGACGTCGGCTAGATCCTGGTACGTAGTAGGCAGACCCAGCAGAGGCTTTGTAGACTTTACAGAGGCGGGCCGTAAAGCAGAACGGAGTACAGGAAAGCATCGCGAGTGGCACGCGGGACCCCAACGGATAATCTCACCCGTGCTCCAGTCCAAGGTCGGAGCATGGTCTTGCAACCAAGGAAGGCCCAGGAGGATTTCAGATGAGGAGCGAGGCAGAACAAGAAGTTTCAGAGTCTCCTAATGTAGGGCGCCTATCTGCAAGGTGAGGGGCGCAGTGCAGAACCGAATAGCGTCCTTTAGGCATTCGCCACTGACTGAGGAGACGAACATGGGTTTCTGCACAGGGGTCACCGGGAGACGAAATTTGGACACCAGAGCTTGGCTGACAAAATTTCCAGCGGACCCCGAATCAAGAAAGGTTGTGGCTTGACAGGTGTTGTCCGGCGAAATTCCACTGAGTACGGGAATTGTCAGACGGGGAGAGGCCGCACTGACACATAGGGATGCCTCTGCTGCGAGCCCTAGGTGCGAGAGTTTCCCGGACGCACCGGACAGTCTCCAATAAAGTGGCCAGAACCTCCACAGTAGAAGCACAAGTTCCTCTGACGACGCTGTGAGCGTTCCTCCTGGGTCAAGTGGGCTCTCTCGACCTGCATGGGTTCGTCCTCAGGAACCATTGGCGGAGGAAGTGGAGGTCGTTGGAAAATGGGAGCCAGACGAGGTAGCCGTGGTCAGGCGATCTCCCGTTGGAGGCGGAGCTCTTATTGTCTCTCGGCAAACCGAATATCAATTCGGGTAGCTAACCGAATCAGTTCGTCCAGAGCAGATGGCAGGTCCCGACTAGCAAGCTCTTCTTTAATACGCCCAGAAAGGCCTTGTCAGAAGGTCGCCAGCAGAGCCTCATTATTCCAGTCCAGCTCAGAGGCTAGGGTGCGGAACTGCACGGAGTACTGACCCATGGTAGAGTCACCCTGACGGAGACGGAGCAGATCTGCGGCAGCGGAGGAGGTGCGGCCAGGTACCTCGAACCCCTGGAGGAATGTTTGCAGATTTGCCAACAACGTATCTCCTCGGTCCCAGAGAGGAGTGGCCCAGGCCAATGCTTCCCCCGTTAAGAGGCTAATTACAAGGCCACCTTAGCCCGCTCGGTAGGAAATTGACTCCCCAACATCTCGATGTGGATGGAGCATTGACTGATGAAGCCTCGACACTTCTTGGGGTCTCCATCATAGCGTGAGGGAAGCGGCAGATGCAGAGATGGTCCCGGTGCAGGAACAGGTAGAGCAATGGCTGCAGGAGCAACTGGTGCTGGAGTGGCGGCAGCAGCCGCAGGCGGAGGTAGTCGGGCCGCAAGGTTCTGCATCATGGCCGCGAGCTGGTAAATACACTGGCTCTGCTGGGCGACAGCCGTCGTGACGTCCCGGAGCTCAGGCAAAGGTACCCTGGCGGAATCCATGGCCAGTTTGTACTGTAATGGTTCGGTGGATTCACTGGACCACCGCAAGCGATGATAGTTAAGCCACGCCAGGGAGCGGAGTCTAAGTAGCCCCTGGTATTCACCAGAGTCCGCCGCAAAGCAGGATGGACTTGCTGCGGCGTGAGGCTACAAGGTCGCTACCCCTGACGTGACTTGCTTGCAATGGCGGCCAGGGTAATGCATGGTACAAAATCGTAATCCAGAGGTGTAGTCGGGGACAGGCAGGAGATCAGGACGGGCGGCAGAGGTTCGTGGTAAGAGACGGGCAGACGGTCAGGGCAGGCGGCAAACAGGCAAGGTCAGGAAACGTAGCGGAACGGACTAGTACACGGGTAATCAGACAGAACGCCAACACTCTCAAGACAAGGCAACACACACCAACAAACTGGCAGAGAGTGCAGGGGGCTTGTACCTGATATAGGACCAGTGGCCGGCAATTGACAAATTACAGGGGCGCTGGCCCTTTAAATCCAGACCAGTCATCGCGCGCGCCCTAAGCAGCGGGTACGCGTGCGGCGGCCGGGACAAGCAGAAGCAGGAAGCACAGGAGCGCGGACGGGTAAGTGACAAGGGGACCCGAGCAGCGAGGGGCTGGAGGCGGGCAGCCGCGGCACCCGCGCCGGACCTCCTGCGGGCAGGGGGGGGCGGCCGCGGGGGGCGACGGCACCTGCGTCAGCCCCCATGACACCTGTTTTGATAATTGGACCATTGTCTGATGGGATTGGTATGTCAAACTGAATTTAGGAAGTAGTATGGTAAAATATTTTAACTGTAGAATTAAAAGTTATATTTTAATAATGGACTTTGTACCCTCAATCGGTAATAAAGAGATTGTATATATCCATTTGTATCATTGAGATTTTCTGTGATTTTTTTTTGGGACATTATGTATTATGTCTGATGTATCCATCAGGAAAAAACATAACCTGATTTAATCTGCAAACACCCATATGAATGATTAGAGGAAATGTAATCCTAATTGGACTGCCATGCTTTTGGATACCATACAAAAATTGGATACTGCCGCAAACTAGCGCAAAAACATAGTCCAAATTTAACTAGATTTTATTTAATTGAAGACCTATAAAATAACCCCTCTAGTTGGTATTATCATGTGTGTAACAACGCATACTAAATATACACACTACATTTCAGTCAGTAATGAACAAATTAAAAAAGCTAATGTCTTCCTTATATCTGATATACCCATGGGTATGGGTCATGCGCACAAGCTGAGTCTGCTCTGTTACTCTGCGGGTGCCAGAATTACAGCTGATTACCATTTCGGCTGCTAATCGTTTGGCTTGGCAGCTGAGGACCAAGTAAAGGTCTCCAGGTCTGTCATTATATTAATTATTGTTCTAATTATTGTAAGTTCTTCCTTTGTATTTCACATATCTTGAATATGCTCTTGGCTTTGGCACAAAAAAATGTAATGGTGTTTTGCCCCTAAAAAAATGCAAATGTATAACCATAATTGCAGCCAGCCACAATGGCACCAACTACAACGCATTCCATGAAAACAAGCCATAAAAAAAGATTAAAACTTATTTAGTATCAGAATATGGTGATCCAAAGCAAAAGTTTATATTTTCCTTTAAAGTTGTAAAGCATAATAATATCTATATACTGTAGATTTAGAATTGCCAGAATTGTACAGACCCACAAAATAAAGTTAATATGTCATTCATACTGCATAACAAACAACATAAAAATGAAACCCAAAAAACAATGGTGCAATTGAATTTTGTTTTCCATTATATCCCACAAATAATTGTCTTTCTGTTTTCCGATACATGACATGGTACATGCAAAAAATGCAACTCATTCTGCAAAATAAGCCCTTATATGGCTATGTAGATAGAAAAATTCTGACTCTTGTAAGGTGGATATAAAGTATGGAAAAATTCCATCAAAAAACAAAAATCATTGTATCAGGAACAAGATAAATCAATGGAAATGTAACATGAATGCATGTTTAAAATGGTAAAAGGTAAACATGTCTTGGATAAAAACAAGCCCTCATTTAGCTGTTTTGACTAAAAAATATAAAAGACAAAAGAAAATTCCCTGAGCCCCAAAATAGCTTGGAGTTAAAGGGAACCTGTCCCATAGGTTATGTCTAGAGATGAGCGAGCCCTAAAAAACTCGAGTGGAATCTCGAATTTTGAGAAGTTCAGTTCGAAGTTCGAGTTGAACTCGAATTCCGAACCCCTTTAAAGTCAATGGGAGATGATGTTCAGGTTAATTTTTTATACCTTTACAGATGAGGAGAAGCTGCAATTAGCATCCTTAATAGTAAAATGGATACGTGGAACAACTCAGTGAAGAAAATTTGTCTCTAAGAGTCACCAGAATAAAATTCAAAGGCTAAAATAATTAATTCCTTTCAATGGCTAACTAAAAAGATGAGGACAGCGTAGCTATAGGAGGTGCAGTGCTAGCAGCTGCTACAGGGCCTCTTTGACACATAAGAAGACACCGATATTGGAAATGTCACATGGTAACTGGCAGTAACCCCCTATCACTTTTTGCACCAGGGCCCAAGACCATGTCATATAAGTGGTGGCAGCAAGAACATCCCAACAGGGAACATGGAGGTTCAGCTGGCAGAGCCGTAATTATAGGGGGTGCATTGGTAGCCAGGGCTGCCGTCAGTCACCTATTAACTGTTTCAGGGCCTCATGCAACTAAATCAAATGGGGCCCCCACCCATTACCAGTTCCTATTTTTTAACATATCACTGGGCCCCTTTTTGATTAGGGCCCCTGACAGGAGTACTGCCCTATTGGCACCCGTGCCAGTTACCATGTGCCATTTCCAATACCGGTGTCTTCTCATATGTCAAAGGGGTTTTTGGGACACCTCAGGATGCATGGCCCCGTAGCGGCTGCTACCACCAGGGGTACCGACAGGGCAATAAGGGCAGTACTCCTGTCATGGGCCCTAATCTTAAAGGGGTCCACAAATATGTAAAAAAAATAGGAAGTAGTAATGGGTCGGGGCCCCCATTTGATTTAGCTGTATGGGGTCTGAAACGGTTATTAGATGATTACTGCAGACTGACTGATGACTGATGTTAATAGATGACTGATGGAATGTGTATTTCACATTGTGAAGAAGACGTGCTACAGTTTACTAGTTGGTGACAATAGCACCCGAGGCAACAAAATCGTCAGAGATCCACGCTTGATTCATTTTGATAAATGTCAAACGATCCACATTCTCGAGGGAAAGACGGATACGTTTGTCAGTTATCCCTCTGCCAGCTGTGCTGAATGTTCATTTCGAGATAACGCTGGCTGCCGGGCAGGATAAAACTTCTATGGCATGCTGAGCCAGCTCAGGCCAGTCATCCAGTTTGGACACCCAGAATTTGAATGGGTCCAGACTAACTCCAAAAACATTGGGGTTGAGCTGCAGGTACTCATGGACCATGCTCTTAAGGCGGTCTCTGTGTGTCTGAATGCTATCCTGCCTTGCAGGTGTTGGTGAGGTGGTAACAAACGAGTGAAAAATATCCCCCGGTAGGCTTCTACCACACTGCCTGCTGCTGCCGATGCTGCTGCTGCTGCGGCTCTTTGCCATTCTACTGCTGGCACATTGCTGACGTTGTTCCACCATGACATTAGAATGTGAAGAAGACGCAACAGATATCTTGAATTGGTCAGTGAGCACTGTCTCAAATTCCTGCATTCTACTGTCAATTTGTGTGGATGGAAGGAAAGTGCTCATGTTTGTCTTGTAACGTTGATCAAGGAGGGTGGCCACCCAGTACTTGCTGTTCATTTTGATTGCGTTGATGCATGGATCATGTTGCAGGTAATGTAGCATCCAAGCACTCATCCAAGTCTCGGGGTCGAGGGGCACTAACGGGATCTTCCTCTCTTCTTCCTCCTCCTCCTCCTACTGTAATCTGTGTCAACCTCTTACCACTGAAGGGTAATCGGTACCGGTGATATTCACCTCGGCCTCATCATCCTCCTCCACATCCTCATCCTGACCGTCAACAGAGCCCCGGCTAGCCTCATGCGCTCTACTCTGTGAGATGAACTTTCGACCTGCACCAGCCCTTGACCTCGAACCACCGCCTAAAGAAGACAAAATTGGGAAATAGTCGGATCTTCTACATCCTCCGGCGAGTAAGGCTCTGTGTCTGCATCTGTTTCCGTCTCCTCCTCCATCACTGCCCGTTCCTGCTGATGTAGAGTGTCTAACACTTGTTCCAGTAAAAATATGTCCATAATGGTGATGCTGACAATGTCATCGTCCTGACTGACCATTTTGGTGGCATCTTCAAAACTGGAAAGGATGGTGCAGAGATCTTTCACCTGCCTCCACTCTCTATGGCTCAACACCCTGAAGTCCACACCACTGCTTGTCAGGTCATGCGACACTTAATATTGCATAATGGCATTACGCTGCTGCCACAATCGCTGGAGCATGTGGACGGTGGAATTCCAGCGTGTTGCCATGTCAACAATAAGATGGTTGACGGGGAGACCCAGATCACGCTGCAACGCTGCCAGTCGTGCTGAAGCAGGGTGCGAACGCCGAAAGTGTGAGCTAAAACCTCAGCAGACAGTCAAGACTCGGGTGGCGCTTGAGAAGTTTCTGCACAACCAGGTTCAGGACATGTGCCAGGCAAGAGATGTGCGTAAGTCTACCGATTCTAAGTACAGCAAGGAGATTTCTCCCGTTGTTGCACAACACCTTGTCTGGCGCCAGGTTCTTAGCACCCAGCCACTGATCGGTCTGAGTTTGCAGAGCCATCCACAGCTCTTGACCTGTGTGTTGACGGTTTCCAAGGCAAATTAAAATGAGAATGGCCTGGTTTCTCTAGGCACGTGATGCTACCCATCGAGGTTAGGGATCTGGACTCTGCTCCATTCCAGCAGTGTGGAAGAGTGTCTGCCGAAACCCATCACCAGAGGCACTATCATCCACCAAACTCACCCAGTGAGCAGTGAGATGTAACACCCTTGACTGTGCTTACTAGTCCATGTGTCTGTAGTGAGATGGACTTTGGTGGACACAGATACAGCCAAGGCGCTGGAGTTCTTTTCTGCAACGTGGTGGGCCAGCGAAGGGACAGCTTTTCTGGCAAAGAAATGCCTGCTTGACATCTGATATTGGGGGCATGCCAGGGCCATGACGTGACGGAAGCCATCTGTGTCCACCAGGCAGAAAGGCCAACAGCTTGGCAATGCCGACATTCATGCTTTTGGCTTTGGGATGGTTGGGTTTCTTCTGCTCCCACAACTGGTACACAGAAGGCTGGTGCAGGTCAGACTGGTGGAAGGGGAAAAAGTGGACTGTGTTGCTGGTGGTGGAAATCGTCCGACAGTGTCTGGGACTCGGGATGGTGCTTGTTCATGCTGCTCTGACACATCTGCAGCAGAGGACCGCGTGTTCTTGGAAGTGGTGGAGTAGGAGGAGGCTGAAGATGTCACTGTGGTTGGACGCCCAGGACCTGGGTGGCCTTTTTTCTCCAAGTGAGTCGTCCACAGCAATTCATGCTTTACATGCATGTGCCTGTTCATGCTTGTGGTGCTTACATCCTTTAGAGTCTGTCCTCTACTGATGTGTTGACGGCAAATCCGGCATATGAGGTACCTCGGCACATCTGAGGCTTGATCGAAAAAGGCCCATGCTTCACAGGACCTGGACCTTTTCGACAGTGAAAACCTAATCGCGGTGTTCCCGCTGGCAACACTGACCACTGCTGGTGTAATGTCAACGGACTTGTGCGACCGCCTTCTCCCTTTCTGCGGCCAGACCCGCACTGACACTACCCCTCATCCTTCTCCTCCACTGATGATGCGCTCGCCAGCTGCTGCTCAAAAGACCACGTTGGAGCCGCAATGTCATCTCATCACAGGTGACTTCCTCTCCCTGACAGTCTACATCCTCAAGCTGTGGGCTAGAAGCCACAGGCACAGCGAGGCATTGCTGACCGCTCGATAATTCTGCCGACGGACCAGCTTCCTTTGCCTCCTTTGAGTGCATCAGCGATTGGGCGTCAGAGCAGACAAAATCATCCTCTTTGGCCTCTTGATCTTTTGAAATGCCTTCTAACCCCAACCGCATTGTGTGATCAAAGAGCTCTTCAGAATATGGATTATCTGGAGCGGTCTGGATAGTGGGTGACATTTGGCCTTCAGGTTTGGACTGATGATGATGATGACATTTGTGCCCTTGACTGAGGAGAGGCGGTAAAACTGCTGGATGAAGGGTGTGTAAACCACCGAAGAACAGATTGCCGCTGATCTTCAGTAATGAGACGCACAGGGAACTGACCAAGTGATGACAGGCCTGATGGACTTGCGACTGACGATGTGCTCGCTTGTGTGTCGTCCGGAGCACTGAAAGGAGTGCCTTGATCAAGATAAACGGATCCCTGTCGGAGGCCTTTGAGATTCGGAATGGTACCAGACAGGGATGCCCGCTATCACCGTTATTGTATGTAATTGTTATGGAGCATTTGATGGAGTCTATTAGGTCCAACCCGGACATCACGGGGCTCAAGATAGGGGAGCGTAAGTTTAAATGTTCGGCATTCGCGGACGATCTCCTTATCTACTTACAGACCCGCATACTTCACTTCCCTCCCTGATGTCTGAGTTGGCATGCTTTTCTCAATGGTCTAATTACAAGATCAATCTCTCCAAATCTGAGGCTTTGAGTGTCTCTCTAGACAGGGCAGTTGTGGACTCTCTCAAGGGTAACTTTCTATTATCTTGGCCCTCTGGGGGCATTTCCTATCTGGGATATCAAGATCCCAGTTGACCTGTCCCACCTGTTTGAAGCCAATTTCTTGCTTCTCCTCACTAAAATCTCGTCTTTACGAACATATTGGGGTCAGAGAGACTTTTCCTAGTTCGGCAGGATGAACATTTTGAAAATGTCTGTCCTCCCGAAGCTGCTCTATTTATTTCAAACCATACCGATTACTATACCTGCATCGTTCTGGATTAGTCTCCAGCGATGCTTCAACGAATTTATTTAGTGCACTCGTCGTCCGAGAATTCGTAGGGAACTCCTGTCTCGCCCCACTCTACGCGGGTAGATTGGGCTTGCCTGACTGCAGACTTTATTACCTGGCAGCTTCCTACACTAGATTTTTAGATCTTATTCATGTCTCGCAAAACAAACTCTGGGTGTATATTGCACAGGCAGTGTGTCCTTACTCCCTGATTTCTCTGCCCTGGGTCCCAAGGCCTGCAGTCTCGGACCCAACCACTTTGTCTTTCACCACGGCCATACGATGGCGGCGGTGCGGCGACCCAAGTCCTCAGAAATCTTATTGGACCTGAATGGTCCTTTATTCCCAATTACGGACAACCCTTTATTCCCCCCGGGGGAATCTATTAACTCCTTTTTAGGCAGGCCCAAAACCACACGCCTCCTTGCAATAGATGTCCACAACAGTGGACTTATTCATCCGCTAGCTGACCTCCTGTGGGCAGATCCCCCAGCCCCTAAGCATCATTATGAATATGTCTAGCTTCAGCATTTCTTTGTTTCCTCTATCAAGAAACGACTATAACAGGCCTCTGCATCCATTTGAGAAGTTATGTGTCCAGCAGGAAACGCCTAGACACTTCATTTCCCTGATCTATCAACTCTTACTATCACCGGAGGAACTACCTCTCCCTTCTTACTGTAGAACCTGGGAACGGGAACTCAAAATCATTTTCGAAGGACCAATGGAACAAATGCTTTACTGTTATGCAGAAAGCAGTCATTGCATGCAAGGCGCAGGAAACGAGTTACAAGATCTTGTCTCGTTGGTATAGGGTCCCGGCCCAACTCCGTAAGTGGTATCCTAATACCTCTGATATTTGTTGGCGATGTAACGAGGAAGCGGGAATTATGACACATGTCTGGTGGGGATGTGAGGTGTTGCAGGGCTTTTGGAAAACGGTTCTACAGGCTATCCGGGATTGTACGGGGGCCACCATCCTTCACGCAGTAGGCACTGGCTTGGGAGGGATTCCCAGACGGATTTTGTACACTGTATGCTTGCATATGTTTTATTGACCAATGTTATTTTATATATCCCAGGTACCTACTGGTCGTTGTTTATAATGCCTATTTCATATGCTTATGGTACTTGTACTGTTTGTTTTGTTAAAAAAAGAAAAATGCTAATAAAACTTTAAATTGGAAAAAAAAGAAATGAGTGCCTTGTCTCGTACCTCTAGCTCCATGCCCTACGCCCCTCCTTGCTCGCTTACCATCTTTAGTTCTCTCCATATTCAAAAAGATATTAAAAATGTAAAGATTTGATCATGGTCTCTTATTGAAGAACTCTACTCCAAAGACTGCAAATCACAACTGCTCTAGAATCCCTATATTTTGCGAATAGGATTAGAAATAGAATTTTTCAATTGAATATCTGTTGAACGGGTTCTTATGGAATAACCCTGGCAGCAAAACAGTTCTGCTCCAGTTCTAAAAAACCGTAAAGTTTGTCTCGAACGAACCTTTTCTTGAACGGTTCGCTGAACACTAGTTATGTCACCCTTCCTGAGGACAGCACAAACTAGTGACAGACATGCTGTTTCCAGCGCTGTCCCTTATTATGTAAGTTGCAGCAGTTTCAGAGCATTTAATGCTTATATCTGGCAGTTTTCAGCCTGCTCTGACAGAGAACAGACCACTTAAAGGGGTTTTGCCACAATGTAATGTTGACGTGGGATCCTCCAAAATGGGTATTTAATCACTTTTCTAAATATATGTGATAACAAAAAGTGAAGCCTCTGAGAGCTACAACATTGCTCAGTCCCCCTTAGTTTCCTGACAGTTTACATTAGACACGACCAGGACACTGAAAGGAGCTGATCTGGCCGCGCTTGCATGTTTGCACTTCTTATTCGATGACAGGGAACATGAACGAGCTTGCAAGGGACTGGGGAGAAAAGTGCAGTGTATGAGGCTGTCTGCTGTATAGAGAATCCACTGGTTTTAATGTAATTATTTGAGTAAACATTGCAGACGCTCCCTGCTTCCTGGCTCTCTGCTCACGCCCCTCCTTCTCCCTCCCCATGAAGCTGCATGCTGAGTTTATCTTCTCTGCTGAGCAGATAAGAGGTAAGCAACTCACTTCTTGGCAAAACCCCTTTAACTCATGAGCAAGAGCTAGCCCCGCCCACCCACTACTAGCTCCACCCACCTGTCGATTATTCACTGGTTTCTACTTATGCAAAGTAAAAGGTGAAATCAGCCATGAGTGGGCGGGGCTAGGTGAATTAAGTGTACACTTCTCTGGCAGATCAGACTGCAAACTGAAACTGCTGTATCTTACAGAATAAGGGACACAGTGCTGGAAACAGCATGTCTGTCACTAGCTTGTGCTGTCCTCAGCAAGGGTGACATAATCTATGTGACAGGTTCCCTGGTAACCCTGCGCTGCGATCCCGCTACGAAGCTACTTATCGATACCATTATGTACTCATACGTCATATGTCGGTAAGGGGTTAAATACAACCTTCCGACATTCTTATACTATGATTTTTTGTACATTACAAGCAGCATACTGCGTTGTGTCAACATCAAAAATAAAAGATTTTCATTAAATACAACTTTTTAAAGAGGTTAGACTACTAAATAATGACTGCTTTTTAAAGGAGCTGTTCTATATTGGAATATTCTCTTTGAGACCAGCTCATAGCTCCCTACGAGCCAACCTCAGAGAACAGGGAGATTTCCCCCATTTATTTCAACAAGACTTTCCAATATACCCAAGCACACCTTCTCAGCTATACTCAGAACTCCCATAAAAATTAATGGGGAAGATGCGCAAACACTGCTATCTCCCCATTCTCTCAGGTCGTCTCGTAGCAATCTACAAGCTGGCCTCAGAGAGGGTATTACGAAATGGGACAGCCCCATACATTTTTCCTATGTAAGTTTTCGTCCATAAAGATGCGTGTTCACAAGCGGTCACTCCCTTAAAGGGATTTTCTCACCATGGAGTTTCACAGAGTCAAAGGCAGCTTCAGACTCACACGTCCTGGTTAGGCTGTAGGCATGTCTATAGCAATGGCTGGCATCTCAGCTCTGATATTCATAACTGAGCCTGTTGCATTGAAATGACTGCAGGAATGTAAAATCTATAGTAGACAAGACGTCAAAGCTCTAAAGAGTGAAAATGTGTCCTTATCCTAAACAAACAAAGCTCCATTCCCAGAGATTACACACAGTAGAGAGTAAATCACCATGGATGGACAGCAGCTTCCAGTTAATCAGAGAGGAGAGAGAGATGGTTGGTAACCAAGAGAAACTTCTGTACACTCAGAACAGGTCAAATTTGTCTTATCTCCTCAGCAAAGCAAAATAAAAATGACAATGTATATGATGATAATAGTATTGATTTACCTTTCCCTACATGTTAAAAGCTAATCGTTGTAGTGAGAAAATCCATTTGTATGTGCTATATTGACTGAAGTAGCGCCTCTAGAGAGCCTCAGGTGAAGCAGGGTCACTTTATCCTCCCTAGGGGTAGTCCATTTTATCTTTATCAAAGAAAAGGGGTACATCTTTGTCTAAAACGAGTTCGCCGGACTGAAGAAATAGGCGACGATTGAGATCTTTGACATGGCTTATGAGAAACTCTAGCCTCACTGAATTTTTCAATCCAGTAATCTATTGCTGTAATGTGCTTGCACTGAATGAGGCACTGATAGAGGGCATCAAGTGATTCTCAATCAATGCTATGTCATTCAGACCAGCGCATGCTCATTAGAGCAGAAGGTGTACCCACTGTGTATTGGACAGAACACTGCTTGAGGGAGTCTCTGAGGATGAAGTGGTTATGTGATGCCCCTGCAGACTCCACTTTATGGCCGGAGCTTGATTTTGTGATATTTTGGTGCCTATTAGACATGCCAACTAGAAATGGTGGCTCTAAAACAGGGGATCTACGGTAATGCATGTATATAGGAAAATGTGTTATTTCTCTATGTTAAAGTTGTTAGTCTATCAATGCTGCGTATATTTTTAGGCAGGCTCTCCTCTACACAGTGTGTTGATGTGAATGGGAATCTGAGCGGGGTCATGCAATAAACAATACAGTTATCATGAGAATGTGACTAATCCTTGGTAGCTTCCATTGCAAGTAATACCGCCAGATTACTGTAGTAAAGATGAGAGTCCATTATTCTGGAGTAAACTATGAATTACAGAAATTAATTTACTACATGCGCTACTGACTATGAAAAAACTATAGGTATGCTTTATTATTGACTGGTTATGATCTAAAAAGATGTAAAACAACAGAACATAGAGGTCAGCCCCTCATCCCACAGTAAGCAGACACCTTCACTGTACATAACAAGGATGCAATTTTATTATTACTAATTCTGAATGCATGCCTGTCTTTTGAGAATATGATAATCGGCTATAAAAGTGCTTTACACACCTAGCAGTCACACAGAGCCACAGACAGCTATACAATCACAATGAAGTTCAGGCTGTCGCTGGGTCAAAAGCAGTGATCGAGGGCAAGAGATTTATAAAGTGTTTTACACAAGCTGCACAGCTCTAAAGGTTGTTTACTTAGCTAAATGAGAGGTTTTCAAAGTATATTACTAGAGATAAAACTCTGCAGAAGGTGAATCAATATGGACAGACTAAGTGACTGATCGCAGCTTAGAGCAACAAGAGATAACAAAGAGCATGGGGAGATTGTCATAACCAGAGAAACCTGTGTGCTCTAAAAGGAGATACAAACTGACCAAAGCAAAATCAAGAAAGCAATAAATTTAGAAAAAGTCTTCAATTACCCGTCCCTACATGTTAAAAGCTAATCATTGTAGTGAGACAACCCATTTACCCTTCAGAGCTTTACAAATGCCAGTCATGAATGTGTATTTAGCTAGGATTCACACTTGTGTTATTTTTTTACACTGCAATTGATGTAACCTGATTGAACGACAGATGATAGGATATAGCAAAGCTAAAGGAGGTTCATAATACATGGAGAACATACAAACTATGTGCAGATGCTGGTCTTTGTCAGATTCCAACCAAGGACCCCAATGCTGCAAGGCGACAGTCCTAACCACTCAGCTAGTGTGCTATTTTCTGTAGCCCATCAGGGCTTCAACACATAAGTAAATATAACAACCATCCGGTCAGCCTCAGGTTGTCCTTGTGCTGTATAGAGTAAATTATCTATAACTATTATACAATCTATCAGTTGGAGCTAACATGTACATACTGAAAGGGATGCCAGCACTAGGACATTTACACCAGCTGTGAATAGGTTGTGGCAGGCAGCTTCCTAGAGGTTTGTCTACAGAAAGAAAAGAAAACATGAAGCAATGTAAAATAATAGAATATGATGAAACAATTCCATGTCCTAGTAACAGTGTTACATAAAACTGCTTTGTTTTGTCTCTTTATAGGTCACTTCGTAAGAGATATCAGGCCAAAGTGCAGAAGAGGCATCACGTTGCTTTAGTTTGATACCTTTAGGATGCATTTTTTTTTTTACCTCAGCAGGGGTATTATTGTTATTACATTTATATGGTTAAATAGGAATGTAAGGACCTTGAAGAACATTTATGATTGGGCTTCCCCCTAAAGTTTATATCTTACGTTTACAACATAATTTTGGTCGACGAAGACCATATCTTAAAGCGTCTCCTTCAGAGCTCCTTGGCTTCCCTATTCCTTTACTCTGAGAAATACAAAGCTTAAAGGGGAAGGGGCTTATCTCAGGGATGCAGAATTCAAGTTGATTTAGCATTTTTATTGAAAAAATCTGGGTAAATGCTAATGGAACACATGTAAATTTTAAATTGTCTGAAAAGATCAGACAAATCATAAAAAGAACATACATACTGAGCCAGTTTACAGTAGTTCAGCAATCTACCTAGTTTTGAAGCTTTGATATTTGTTCACGCTCTATTTTCCATACTACGGTGGTTTCTCACTTAACTTATTTCTCAGCTTCATGTTATGGTTGCCTCCTTCATTGTAATATAAGTGTGTTCCAAAACCCTTTTATTGTACGTAATTACTATTTAAAGAGCTATAAACAAATTAAAAAAATACACTCTGGGGTTGCACAATGGTGGAGTAATGGTG
Source organism: Phyllomedusa bahiana (assembly GCA_025379985.1). Taxonomy (NCBI): domain Eukaryota; kingdom Metazoa; phylum Chordata; class Amphibia; order Anura; family Hylidae; genus Phyllomedusa; species Phyllomedusa bahiana. The sequence goes on along the minus strand of JAODAL010001780.1, from coordinate 145,188 downwards.
GGGAGCAGAAAGAAATCAGTAATATATATTAGAAAGTTTGTTAGTTTAATGTTGTAGTTTAGCTCTTAGGCAACATTAAATAAATAATTAATAGAAAACTTCAGTTTTAAGTCAGGTTCACATTTTAATTCATGTTTATGTACGTTGTTTTTTAATGTGTCAAATAAACTTTGGAAGAACAAGAACATGTTTACAGGTTATGTTGTTTCACTGATCTCCTTTGAAAGGGAATGTATGATCTGTAATTACATATTACTTGGTTTTTTACAGATCATATATTTTTTTTAAACTTTTTACAGCATTTTTATGTGAAAATCCACATCAATAAACTGTGAAACATTGCAGTTTTCACACTATCTAGTATAGCATACACAAGAGGCGGAAGCTTCCTGTTTTCTGTAGCTCACGTCAGCTTTCATGTCAAAGAGATGAGGAGAATCATTTAATCATTATTGAACCCTTTGGTATTGTAGTTCATTTTCATTTTATACCTTCCAAGGTTCATAATACTCCCTCTCGGAAACCCCCACCCTCCCTCATCAATGAATCAGTTTGAGAGCTGGTTTTCTATTTAAAAAAATAAATAAATTTGTTTGGTGGAATGGATAGGAAACTCACAATTGGGCAATTTTTTGGGGGGGGAGGATGAGAGGGTTGAGTTTTCAGAGCCGCTCCTGTGGTGAAAATGACATGTTAACTTTATTCTGCAGTTTAGTAAGACTACGGCAATCCCAAATTTTATTATACTTTACCAACTTAAACATTTTGGTTTTCAATTTGCTTTTCATCACAATATTCTGCGACCCATAACTCCCTCCTTGCCCCTTGCTAGAGCTATGTTATACAGTCCCTGACAGAAGTTCTGTCGCTTATCCCTGTTGTGGAAACCAAAACTTATAGCCTGACTCAAAATTCATCCATTGGTTTTAGGAATGACTCATATGCAAGCTGAAACCCTCCCAAATGAGTTTTTTTTTTATGAAAATAAATTTGCTTCACTGCTGAAATATTGATCATTTAAGGAACACATAAAGGTCAGATTTTGGCAAGACAAAAGTTTTGTCTCCCACAGAAAGAAATGTGAAAATCAAACAAATAATTCACTTCAAATACAAAGATATGTTTCATAACATTGGTGAATTAAGTTGTGGTGCTATTAGAGCCATATTTAATATTTTGTGTGACTTCCACGAGCTTGAAGGACTGCATCCATGCGTTTCGAAAATGATTCCTAGAATTTATTGATGAAGACATTAGGAATAGCAAAGAATGCAGTCTTACATGCCTCCCAGAGTTCGTCAAGATTCTTTGGTTTTGTCTTCCAAGCTTCCTCTTTTATCCTACCGCAAACATGCTCAATGATGTTCATGTCTGGTGACTGGGCTGGCCAGTCCTGGAGCACCTTGATCTTCTTTGACTGGAGGAACTATGATGTAGAGATGGATATATGAGATGGAGCACCATCATGCTGCAAAATTTTACCACTTTTATTATAGGGAATGTAAGAGGTAGCTAATACTTCTTGATATTTTAGGCTATTGATATTGCCTTCCACCTTGAAAATGTTTTGCACACCCCCATACTGGATATAACTCCAGACCATGATCTTTACACCACCAAACTAAACTGTTTTCTGGGAGTATCTTTGATCCATACGGTCTCCAGTAGGTCTCCTGCAGTATTTGTGGCGGCTGTGGTGTAATTCAACTGAAGATTCATCTGAGAAATCCACCTTCTGCCACTTTTCCAGCGTCCATACGTTTAGCAGGCTATGGGCCTTGGCAAATGTCACACGGTTTTTTAATTGCCTTTTGTTAAGTGCTGGCTTCTGGGCACTGATTCGACCATGGAGGCCATTTCGAGACAGAATCCTTCAAACTGTTCTAGTTGACACAGAGACTTGAGGTGACCAGGCCTGTTGGAGCTGTGCTGGAGTGGAAGAGGGGCTGGCTTTTGAAACCAACAAACGTTCCTCCTGAGCAGTTGTCTTGCGGGGTCTGCTGGACCTGGGCTTGTCAAAAACATCTCCTGTCTCTTCAAATCTTTTTTTAATTCTTTGTACTTGACCCTGAGACACATTAAAGGTGCCAGCCACCTCTGCAGTGGATTTGCTCTTCAGCCTCTTGATAATCAAGGCTTTGGTCGCAGGGTGGATTTTTGGCATGTTGTCAGAGGTCAAGTTGCAGTTCAAGTGAAGGTCTGGGGTGCTGGAGTTCTTTTTAGACACACCCACGAATTAACCGATCAATTAGTGAGCACAGGTGAGGCTGTAAACTAGGATTGGGTGCATTATATGACAAGGCGACAAAACTTTTGTCTTGCCAAAATCTGACCTTTCTGTGTTCCTTAAATGATCAATATTTCAGCAGTGAAGCAAATTTATTTTAGTTAAAAAAAAAACTCATTTGTGAGGGTTTCAGCTTGCATATGAGTCATTCCTAAAACCAATGGATGAATTTTAAGTCAGGTTATAAGCTTTGGTTTCCCTAACATAGATAAGCGACACAACTTGAGTCAGAGACTGTAGTTGATACCGTTGAAAAAAGACCATGTCCATCAAGAATTTGTTTAGGGTGTAAAAACTGTAGTTTTTATTGGTACCATTATGGGATACATATCACTTTTTGATTACTTTGTATTCAATTGTAGTTTTTCTTTTCTGGCATTCACTATATGGGATAAACAATGCAATATTTTAATCTGCCAGGTATTTTAAGATGCAGCAATACAACTTATATTTTTGTATATAACAAATGAGAAAGGTGTTTTTTTTATACAACATGCAACTTATGTATTGCAGTGTTTTGTTAGATTGCCGTTCTTCTATTACACCCCAAGAAAATAAGATAACCAAATGGCACTCTGTAATCCTGTCATGGGGGTGACAGACACCCCACTTAATGGCTTAGATGGTGTAGTCACACTGACCATGGCCTCTAGTTATTTGAACAGTTAAAGTTGGAGTTATCTCTGATGTGGGATATTGACATCAGGGGGGCCACATGTATGAACCTGTTTAGGTCTAAAAGTTACTATGGGCAAAAGAGTGAGTTTTAGACATGTGGCCCCAGGTGTCAACTGTCATTAAGGTAGTTCCATGGCTAATTTGGACGCTGAATTGTCAGCGTCCAAATCGGCGTCAAAACCTTGTCTGAAAAGCACCTTACTGTAGCAGATTCAACACTGTTTTCTTTCTGAAACACCCATACAAATTAATAGCTAGGTCAGAAACCGCACTAAAACACTTCTAAAACAGCGTTGATGTTTTGGACGAGGTTTTGAAGCTCTCTATTGATTCCTATAGGGATTTTAAGCGTTAAAAATGCTTCAAGAATTGACATGACACTTCTTTTTCAGCGCCCTAAACAGCATCCAAAGACGTGCATAAAAATCACGTTGTGTGAACTACAGCGTTGTTTTACATAGGAATCAATGAAAATAAACTGGGGAGGGGGGAGTTTTGAATGTTTCTTTTCCCTTTACAAACGCCAATCACCTCAAAAAAGATTAAAAATAAATAAAAGTATGCATATTTGGTATTGCCATGTGCATAACAACCTACCCTATAAATTTGTCACGTTATTATATGTGGGTTTTTTTTGGGTTTTTTTAAATTTTCACAGCCTAACACTAAAATAAATTTGTGACACCACTGGATATATTCCTTAAGGAGTGTAGTTTCCAATATGGGGTCTTTTTAGGGGTGTTTATTAAGTTTTAGCACCTTTGGTGGCCAAAAAACCTGAAATGGTGCCTAAAGAAAATCGTAATGAAAATGAGACCTCAAAATCCAGTCGGTGCTCCTCTTACTCTGAGGCTTGTGGTTGAGCCAAATAGAGCACTAGGGCCACATATGAGATATCTCTAAAAAGGGCAGAATTGGCAGAATGTTGAGTTGCATTTCCTTGGTCACATCTATCATGTTCGAGTGAATAATGAATACAAATTGAAAATCTGCAAAAAAAAAAAAAAAACACATTTGACCTCCACTTTGCTTTAATTTCTGTGAAATACCTAATGGTTTAATAAAATTCCCAAATGCCATTTTGAATACGTTAAGAGTTGTAGTTTCTTAGATGGAGTAAATTATCTAACATACAGGCCCCTCAAAACCACTGCAGAACTGGACTGGTCTCTAAAAAAATAAATAAATAAATGTTGCAAAATTTCTTGAAACTGTAAAAATTACTACTAAATTTCTAAGCCCCCTAAAAAATTATGGCAACCTATAGCAGACATATGGTAGATGCTAGTTATAAACTATTTTGAGTGGAATACCTCTGTCTTACACGCAGAAATTTTTAAAAAGTTTAAAAATGGCAAATTTTTCACAATATTTCGATATTTTTTCACAACTACACAAGGATGGTTTGGACCAAAATTTCTTACTAACTTAAAGCACAGTGTGTCACGAGAAAATAATCTCTATATGACATGGATAGGTAAAGTGACAGATGTCAGATTTCAAAAATGGGGCTCTGTCAGAAATGCCACAATTGGCTGCAGTGGTAATGGGGTTAGATAAGGGCCACCTCATTCACACCTGTTTTTTCACAGAATGATTGAAGTCACTAATTGATATCCACACTGCTATTATTTTGAACGTATCCCCTGTCAAATAATTGTTCAAATACACAGACTCCGAAACATGCAGACTGTGAATGCCGAGTCTGTTAGAGTCTGTTCTTTTTTTAAGAATCTACTACACTAAGGCCATGTTCACACGGCTTATTTGGGCACGTATTTCAGCCCGTACTGCGCGAATTACGGGCTGAAATACGGCCCAGTCATTACGGTCCAGTCTATGAGAACTATGGATTACGTCTCCTCTCCCTGCTCGGAGAATCCGCCGAGCGGGGAGAGAAGTGACATGTCATATACTAGCGGCGTATACGCGCCGCTAGTAATGATAGTCTATGGGCCAGCGACATGCCGGCCCCCTGCTCCCGCCCCCGCAGCATAATTGCGGGGCGTAATTTTAGATCTCACAGAATCATACCTATGTTATGTAGGTAACCCTCCCTTGAATATACAGTGCCCTGGACTCAATAGTGCTCTAAAATAAATAATAATAACCAAAACTATGCATCTCATCATGGATAAGTGGAGGACTGAGAAGAAATAACAGCCTGCAGAGGTAAAGTGTGATGATGCAGGGAGAGCAGATGAGAGGCTGGGGGGGATTAAGCATATGTCATGGTGGTCCTTCCTCCTAACCTCACTTACTGAGAGATGATGGGAGTTCTACTCCTCAGATGCCCCGGGACACCCTCTTTCTTGGCTGATGTTAATCCCCTTCACTGTGTGTAGATGCTGTGTGCAATGTGTCCATGGTGTCGGTGCAGTGGATAATAAACAAGCAGGAAGACAAGATGGAGGGTGAAAACAAAAGCGCAATTTTTTACTTCACAAAAGGTTTTAAACCTGGTAGAGCCTCTTTCCATAAATACATTTATTTCTTCTCTGAGTTTGCAGTAAGGATGGTTGACCCCACTTCATGGACCCACTGATGAGTACAACTTCTGCAGGAGCTATATCCTCAAACCTATGCGACCAGAGTCCACTTAGTGGCAAGGTGTATGGGTTAGGCTGGAGACATACTAAATCCCAACTACCTCTGAAGAAGGAATATTCTTTACCTCGCTCTTCATGGATTTCCAGCCTATTAGGAGTCTCTTTATCCTATAGCTGGCAGGACTCCCACCTTTAGTTGCTGCTGTGCTGGTGACCTCCAGGACGAGAAGCAAATATTGGCTTTGTTCTCCTTTGGACCAAGTTTCAGGGCTGATCCTCTTTGGATCACATGCCGCTTGTCATCCCATCATTCTATAGACTCAGCCCAACTCACCTTCTTGCCTCTGCCTCCAACTGCCACTTCTGGTGTGAGTCCTCTCTACCCCCTTGTCCAATCAGGAGCTAGGTGTTGAAATATCTGGTGTGAGGTGCATTAGGGGGCAATAAGCTTAACCCTTGTTGGCACAGAGGCTGACAACATGTTCTTAAAGATACATATATATATTGTGACAGGGCACAAGGCCTTATCATCGAGGGCCGATATGTGCCACCGCACCTTAGGGCTGCAGTGGAGTAAGCCAGATAAATAGGTCTGCAACCTTAGGTTGCAGACACTTTGTTTATGTTTTGTATCACTGCTTTAAGCAGTCGATTCCAGGCCTGCCTTTTACTGGAGCAGTCTTAGAGTTGGGTGGGATGACTGCTCCCACATATCCACTCCAGGATTTCCGTGGCCTATAAAGCCAGGAGGGCTGGTTGTGGTACGCCACTCCAAGGCTGGAGTTTGCAGAGGAAAGAGCTCCTATGTAAAGGCTCTGCTAGAGCTGCTGGACTTGCTCTATTTAGGTGCTGATAAGACTGGATGGTGAGCTTAAACCGTTTTCTGTTATCCATTTACTGCCTGAACTAAGGACACGTTTATGTTATATTCTTTACACCCTGCCGAGGATAAAGCTGTCTTATGTTCTGTTTGGACTTTCTGTCAATAAAAACCCGTTATATTTTATATCACCTGTATCTGTGGTCCCTGTGACGGAGCTGCCCCCCACAATATATAAATATGTAGAACATATAAATGACATATAACATACTGTGACAAGAACGCATCCCTGACTTAACGTTACTACAATACCCTCTACTGGGGTATTACAGCAACAAGAAGAAATAAGAAAAAAATAAATATCTTTTACAAGGTCCCGGGAGTCGACCAGCTGTCTAAAAGTAAACCTGTTGAGTGTAAAACTGAACCTTCATTTTAATTACTTTTATTTTACAAGCCTTGTGTTGTTTAAATATTTGATCACGTTCCAAAGTTTCTCTTTGTAACACAAAGTTAAAGGCAAAAACACTTGAATAAATCACAAAACTGCACACGTGTGGATTCCTGTTGCTGCAAATTGATCGCCATCTGGATAAGGATGCAGATAATCTCATACCACAAATCAAAGAAGGGCTGTGATATTGAACATCATTTAATGAATATAAAACATTTAAGATTGCATAGAAAGATTGCAGTCAAATATTTCAAAAATTTCATTTCTTGGTGGTGTTCTTGCCAAAAATACATAATGATTTGCCCAATGAATAACAGTAGTATTTACCCATTTTTTTAACATCTGTACTGTGCAAAAAGGGAAAGGCAAAAACTTTTTATTGGATTCTATTATCAAAAGGAAGAGAAAGCCTTGGCTATACTGGCTAACAAAGCTCAATCAACATTAAAAAAGGAAAAGGTTTGGGTACAATCCTTACATCTCCAGCAAAAGACTAGGGATGTGAAATAAGAAATAAAAGACAATTAGAAAATAGACAAAAAAGAATTCTAATTTGAAAGTGTCTCGTTAGTTTCTTAAGGCCTGAACTACAAATAGCTGACACTGGAGTCCGGTCTCTTTAAGAAAGAATCAGTCAGCTAAGTAGTAATTTTCTTTGTCAGGAATCCTTCCTTTAGTATTTCTTGAGGAGTAGTGGAAATAAAAAGCAGCTCTTGTTCATTTTTTGTGTCATTCCGCCCTGTACTTTAAGTGATACACATCTTTTTCCCTTCGTAATTCCCTCTCCTCACAGCAGAAACGGATACGGGAGAGGACAGTGTATGCTTCTTCTTATGCTGGTAAACTGAGCTTCTTTCCCTTTAGAACTAAAATGGTAAAAAAAAATAATAATAATTAAGCTTAAATTGTACTGTCCACAAAAAGCAATACAATTCCTCTGCACTCAAGTTGTAAAACTAAAATGCTATATAAACATATGCCAATATCCTAAAACAAAGAAAATCAAGGGGGAACACTTCCTAGTGTAATGTGTCAGGATACCAACAGTAACTCGTATGAACAGATAATTTAACTGCTCACCTGATATAAGGTGTTAATGCCACAACCCAAGCTGAATACATATAAATCAATAAATGCTGCAAGATCCTCAGAATCCAACTGGAATAAACTGATTACATGGATCTAGAAATGAGAAGTAATAAACATATGGGAAAAAAAGGCAAAGCTGCCATACTCATATGTACCCAGTGTAAAAAATACCGTTTACATGTTTGACCTGATGAAGAAGAATTCTAATTCCAGAAATGTGTTGTCATTACAAATAAACCTATTTTTTGTATGTAGGTTTTTCATTATATTTATGCCTTGGGATTCTATTTTTTTTTTTTACACTGATGATATATGAATATGGTCTTTTCTCTTATCTTTTTATGTAAATAAATGTGGATTTGGGGACAAATTACATATTTTAACACCCCTAAAATTTTTCATTAGTTATTGTTGAAGCCAAGCTATTGAGACCTCATAGCTTTGTCACATGACCAGCAAGACCACCTTGACAGTGGAAACAGGGCTGCCAGCCCTTCATTGTGTACACATTATGGAAGGTAAAAAAAAAAATGAAATCTCTGTGTTCCCTGTAAGAGACTTGGTGTACAGCATTTTTTTTATTCAAAAGTGGACAAGGGTGCCAGTCCAGGGATGGTCCAACCTATGTACAATTATGGTTCAGTACTCAAGGAATGGTTGGCACAGTGGTATGATCATACTATTGTGTACCAAACGCTCTTCTCCTACAATAATGGTACATTTTTAGCTACTTAGGACTTAAAGGAGTTTACTACAATGATAAGCTTTTCACACATAGGGAAAGGTAAATGAAGACTATAAAAAAAAAAAACTGCTGTTTCGATTTTCCTTTGTTCAGGAGATAAAGATTTTATCTACTGCTAGTGTACACAAGTTTCTCTAGGTTAGGGTGGGTTCACACTACATTAATGCATTAGTTGCAGGTATCCATCTGGGTGCTGTAAAAAAAAAAAAAAAAAAAAGATACCCAGGCATATACTGAAATACAACCTCGGAGGACGCATAGGGTGTAATAGAGCATGCGTAGCGCAGTGCGGGCTATGTTTTCTCTATTTCCCGGCGCATACAGTTTTTTTCACGGGATTCAATAGCCTGCTCCATTATTCCCTTTGGGTCGGCCACGGCTGCGTTGCGGTAAACACCTTTTTTCATGATACCCTGATGGATACTTGCTACATATGCATTAACGTAGTGTGAACCCAGCCTTACCGACCACCTCTCCCGGCTCTCTCTACTATCTGATTGCTCCACAAGCTGCTGTCAGACCATCGTGAGTCACTGTATGCAGGAGTTTGTTTACCTATGTTAATGAAAGATTAAACCACAAGAGCTCTGTAGCTTTGTGCACTTCAGATTATAAATCTCTTGCATGCATATCACTGTAACATCTAGGAATAGCAGAGCGGATATGCCAGTCACTGCTAGACAACCACCCACAGCTTAACCAGGAAGTGCAAGTCTGAAGCCATATGAGGGTGTCAGCCCAAAAAGCTCCCATATTAACATACAACTGTGATACAGTAGATATGAATTTTATTGTGATATGGAAGATGAAACCGAACTTTGATAACAATTACACTCGCCGTTGTCTGGAAATGCCAATCATAAGTTGTCTTTGTTCACAGTAAGAGGCTTAAATGTCTTGGACAGTCAGTACCAGAACATCAGTACATAATTGAATGTGTTGCACCTCACAACTTTGCCACACATTTGCTATGGTGCAGTTTTAAAGCTCAGGATTGCTGTATTTGTATGGTGCATGGTACTTGACAGGTTACATGTCTACACTTTTTGGCAAGAATCTTTTTCTCTCTTAGGATTTTGAGTTATAAGTCTCTCTTTTGGGTATTATTGTACAGTCATGGCCAAAAGTTTTGAGAATGACACAAATATTATATTTTCACATGATCTGTTGCCATCTGTTTTTTATGTGTGTTTGTCAGATGTTTTTATCACATACAGAAATACAAGTCAATAAATATTATGATTAAAAAAAGTTTTTTATTGACAGTTAGAATGAGTTTATGCAGTAAGTCAATATTTGCAGTGTTGACCCTTCTTCTTCAGGACCTCTGCAATTCTCCCGGGCATGCGCTCAATCAACTTCTGGACCAAATCCTGACTAAATAGCAGTCCATTCTTGCATTTTGTCACCAATTTGTTGTTTGTTTTGTTTGGTCCACAAGTTCTCAATGGGATTAAGATTTTGGGAGTTTCCAGGCCATGGACCCAAAATCTTTTATGTTTTGTTCCCTGAGCCATTTAGTTATCACCTTTGCTTTTATGGCAAGGTGCTCCATCATGCTGGAAAAGGCATTGTTGATCACCAAACTGCTCTTGGACGGTTGGGAGAAGTTGCTCTTGGAGGACATACTGGTACTATTTCTTTATTCAGGATGTGTTTTTAGGCAAGACTGTTAGAGACCCGATTTCCCTTGGCTGAGAAGCAACCCCACACATGAATGGTTTCTGGATGCTTTACATTTGGAAATGAGAAAAAGACTGGGGGATCGCTCACCTTGCCCTTTCCCCGAACAAGCTGTTTTCCAGATGTTCCAAACATTCGGAAAGGGGATTCAATCAGAGAAAATGACTTTAACACCCAGTCCTCAGCAGTCCACCCCCCTGTACCTTTGGCAGAATATCAGTCCCGTCCCTGATGTTTTTTCTGGAGAGAAGTGGCTTCTTTGCTGCCCTCCTTGACACCAGGCCCTGCTCCATGAGTCTCCGCCTCACAGTGCGTGCAGAAAGCACTCACACCTGCCTGCTGCCATTCCTGAGCAAGCTCTGCACTGCTGGTAGCCCCCGATTCCGAAGTGAAAACATTTTAAGAGCGGTCCCGGCTTGCTGGTCTTTCTTGGGCGCCCTGGAGCCTTTTTTGGCAACAATGGGACCTCTCTCCTTGAATTCCTTGATGATGCTATAGATTGTTGACTGAGGGTGCAATCTTTCTAGCTGGATACTCTTCCCTGTTAGGCCAGTTTTGTGCAGTGCAATGATGACTCACGTGTTTCTTTAGAGATAACCATGGTTAACAGAAGAGAAACAATGATGCCAAGCACCAGCCTCCTTTTAACGTTGTCCAGTGGTGTGATTTTACTTAATCATGACAGATTGATCTCCAAACCCTGTCCTCATCAACACCCACACCTGTGTTAATGGAGCAATCACTGAAACAAAGTTAGCTGGTCCTTTAAGGCAGGCTGCAATGAAGTGGAAATGTGTTTTGTGGGGGGAAAAAGTTCATTTTCTAGCAACTATTGACTTTGCAATTAATTGCTGTTAAGCTGATCACTCTTTATAAACATTCTGGAGTATTATACAAATTGCCATTATAAAACCTGATGCAGTAGAAATTTGTAAAAATTAACGTTTGTATTATTCTCAAAACTTTTGGCCATGACTGTAATGTAAGAAGGAATACTATGTGTAGAAAACACACAACAAAACCCATAATTCACATACACTACTTACAAAAAGTCAGGGATATTTGGCCTTTGGTTAAAATTTTGGGATGAACATAAATTTTTTTTTTCTTTTTTTTTTAAAATGAAACCATCTCTTCATTTTAGAAAGCACATGTCCAACTGTTCAATGTTTGCACAACTTGCTGATCGCTAACAAGGAGCTTAATAGCAAAATTCACAACAGGTGTTTGATCCCTGAATCGCCCAATAAATTTAGGAGATCAATGGAAATTGGGATGTAGACAGTCCTCCTCATCATGCTGTTCACAGTTTGACATCATGAGACCTAAACAACATCTTATAATTGATCAACAGTACCTTGCCAATGTGGGGCTTCAAGCAGGATGCTCTCTGACTGAAGTGGCCACTGAACTTAGAGTGTCACAGTGTGTTATCAGCAGGTTGCTACAGAGAGACGAAGAGTCACAGAAAGGCAAAGAAGTGGACATTCTTTCGCTACATCACACACGGATGACTGCTTCATAATAATCAATGCCCGGTGGAACTGCATGATGAATGCCACACAACTCCAGGCACATTTAAGGTAGGCGAGAGACAACCAAGTGTCACGTCAGACAATTCGTAACCGTTTACATCAGTGTGGTTCAGGATTGCATGGGTCAGGGAGCATCTACGCTGCATGAGGGACCAGTGGTCCTCAGTGCTGTACAGTGATAAAATTCGATTCACTCTGAGCAGAAATGATGGCCACCAACAATGCTGGAGATGTCAAGGAGAGCGCTATGCTTTAGTCAGGTCAGGTACCCTTGCCGGTTGTCTAGCACACAGACCACGCTGATGTAAACGGTTATGAATGGTCTGACATGACACTTAGGTGCCTCTGACCTCCCTTAAACGTGCATGGAGTTGTGTGGCATTCATCATCTGGTTCCGCAGGGCATTGTTCACAATGAAGCGGTCATCAGTGTGTGATATAGCCAAAGGACGTCCAGTTTTTTTGTGGAGTAGTGTATATGTCCCAAGAGGCTATTTTTCCTTTCATTTTTGCATACTCATGTCTGTAAGTGAACTGGATGCAGCCGGACACCTCTCTATTACTTCCAATAGAAGACCAGACACTGCCCTTCAGTGAAAACCCACCTGTCCCAACCCTCTTCTCACTGAAAATGGAGGGGATGAACTGTAAATAAATATTTGTGTTCTGTGCAAGATTGCTAAAAGACTTTCACGAGCATGTGGACAATCATGCAGACTGACAGAGTGGGGAACTTTCACGTATTACTCATTTTCACATTTATCGATCCTCTGACAGAAGGTCTCACAATGTTGAGTCACAACAGTTATTAGATATAACGCTGAACACTGTGTCCCATATTGGAGAATACAATTGTCATTGCAATGTCACACAAATCTTACACATTTGTCTCTTACCTTTGGTAATGTATAGATAAAAGAAGTCACAATACAAGATGGTCTGTACAATTCCTGCAACTATTGCAATGAGATCAAAGAATCCCTCAAACTGGTAACGCCAAATCCAATTAAAAAGATAGAGGGTTCGATAAATTCCCAATGCAAAGAGATAATGACTGGTAATGGTCTCTGCTTCCCCAGTCTTGCTGACCATAAACAGTTGGGGCAGAATTGCGACCGATTCCAGGTAGATGGAAAATGTCCACAAAATCTGCAAAATAAATGGTAGATGACAAATATTTAAAATATGTGAATAATTTCCAGATGTAATAGTTACATCGTTAGCTGTCTAGCATCCAAGTGAGCATCATTATTTTCAATAGGAATATGTGCCATAATTCACAGTATAAACTATAGCATCATTTTTTTTTCTCTAGCACAGATTAAAAAATTTGTGATGTGAAGAAAATAAAATGGTATGTCCACATTGGTTAGTCTAGACACAAATTAGCCCCACTAAAAAGCCAAAGTCACAGCCAAATCCACAGAGTACATGCTGCAAATCTGCAGCAGAAATCCAGGGGTATGCCTCAAATGTTTGTCACAAATTCCAACATACCCTCAAAAGGAATCTACCGCCAACTTTTTTTTTTTGCTTACTAATTAAAACAAGATACTGATGATACATATTATTTTCTATGAACTAAATATGATGCCACTGAAACTACGTTAAAGATACGGTCTACTTTGGGAAACATCTTTATCTATCTTGAAATGACATGGAGATAAAAGAGCGTATAGGTTTCCTCTAGTCAGAACCCCTGTGTTAGAAATATACTGCACACCGAGGAGTTCCAACAACATATATGAACAGCTTAATCAAAAATGGACAACCTCTTTAAATAATATACTTCTCTTAATCAGGTAGTAGTTGTGCAGGCAGTGCGCTTTGTTTAGAGGACGTGTTAGGGTGCAAGACCGAAAACGGTCTGCTTCCATCAAATGCAGGTATGCAAGTATATGGAGAAGATCAGCAAGTTAAGTGATGATTCACAATTTTGTTAAATCTTCCAACTCATTATAAAATTCATGTCCAATGTGTCTTATGGCGGAATGTGTCCGGCAAAAAGCGACTACAGGGATGCCAGTATAGGTCAAATCTCAGGAGTATACGGTGCTCTGTAACCACCCTCAGCGGAACACACATAACCAACTTCTGTCTCCTCCCTCTTCCACCATATATCTGAGCTTGAGAAATGATGCCAAACGTTGCAGTACAGATTTTATTAAATTGTGAACGGTCACTCAGCTGCATCTGGAAGTCCTCCGAGTGACCAACTTCTCATATATATTTACTGGCTAACTCTGTAATAAAAGCTGCCTTAACGGAATTAATTCTGTTGACAATTCTCTGGTGAGAACATGATTTAAGTTCACTTTTGAGGTATCTAATAGACTTTCACTTTTGTGCACCTGATGGCCCATATACCTTCCTATAGGAGGCTGATGATTACTATTTTAAGCTTCTGAATCACCGAAGATATAATGCTATATGGGTCTTGTTCATGAGGCAATTTAGGGCAGTGGACAAGCTCTTGGCCACTAGGAACTGGTCTTGTTTAACTAAAATAGTAAAATACAGCTAAAAAGAAATGACTACTAGGCTGGAATGCTGCTACATGTGGCAGCACACAAAACACCAGCTAAAACAATGAAGAATACAAATATATTTTTTCTTTACCTCTAAAGGAGTGAAATCGTGATTAACAAGGAAAGCCAAAATAGCTGTAGGAACAATAAGGAACTCCACGCGGAAGGTATCATGGTTCCCATCATAAGTAGCTTTAAATTTGTTGTAGATCATCCAAACTGTGGCATATGAACTTGCAACGTATACCATCTGGAAACAAATATGTGGTTATTAGAACACAAAAAACGAAGTAGGTAAAAATAAATAATTCTTTATTTTTTCATATATTTAAAACTAGATACAATACGGGCAAAATAGCAACATTTACTATGTTTGATTCCATACTTCAAAACACAGCGTTGCATATGAAGCTTGCACTGGACTAAGGACGGTTGTGTTTCTGTTCTTTTCTGTAGTTCGTTTTCTGTTTCACAGAGCCCAAAGAATCTTTTATTCATGCATCCTGTCTCTTCCTAATCAGATTGTGGGTGGTTCTATGGCAGTAAATAGCATATCAGCTTTATATTCAAAGGTCTGCTAAGTACTCTGACATAAGAGCAGGAGATGTTTATCTAAAGTCTCCAGATGAGAGCTTCAGAGCCAAAGTTAACAAAAGTAATTAGTCCCCTTTGTTTGTTAGATCAGATAACACTCAAGCTTTAAAGCTGCTGGCAGTTCTGTGTGCAGACGTCATCCCTGCTATCCGTTAAAATGATCACCAGCAGGGGAGAGCAGGGCAGAGTAGGTCAGTAACCTGGAGAAACCAGAGTGCACTCAGAACTGCTAAAATCACTTCAACATCTCAACAAAGAAAAATAAACAAAGTAATCTAAATGAAAAACGTCTTTATTTACTTTATTTCCCTACATGTTAAAAACGAATGTTTGTAGTGAGACAACCCCTTTAATACCTAAATCTATACTTCAGTATGTAAGTAAAGTAGTCGAGGGCCCTGGGAAGGAAAAAAAAAAAACAACCATAATCACTCGTGTAACTCCAAGGTTCGTTTAGCCAGCAATGGGCCTGTTGGTCTTCTGTTGTCTTCCAGCTTGGGTCAAATGAAATATCACTGCTGCAGTGGTCATGTGACATTGCCTGACGTCACTGTACAGAAGTCAAGGCTCCGACTGGTGACATCCGACACTGTCGTGTGACCCCTGTAGCCAATAAGAGGTTGCAGCGGTGATGTTTCATTTGGCCCAAGCCAAAAGACAAGGAAAGAAAGGCAAGAGCATTGCTGGAACAAATATGAGCTGAAAGAGGAGTATCGTATATACTCAAGTATAAGCGAGTTTTTTCAGCCCAAAAAAAATGTGTGTAAAAACTCTAACTCGGCTTATACTCGAGATCACTGTCTCGACTGCTCCTCGGGCGCCGGAAAGGCGACGCTTCCAGGTATATGCTGGCATCGCTCAGGGGGCGCATATATGACTAGAAAGGGCCGCGAGCTCAGCTGACACAGTGTACGGGCGCTGCGCTTGGCGGGCCTGTCTCGCCGTTCCCTAAAGCCTACATGCGAATCCTACCGGGACGCGCTGCAGGAGAAGAGGTGATACCCATGCGGGGCACAGACGCGACCGAGCTCGTGCCTCATCAGCATGTGGACCGCGGGGCGCGGTCTTCGGCTGCCGCAGGCGGTTCTCCGGCACAGGCCAGCGTGTCATCACGCTGCGTGCGCGGCATGATGACGTACCCGCTGTGCCGATGAAGATGCAGGAATGCGCGGGAGGGACGGCAAAGAGCGAGGTAGGCGGACATGCAAGCCGGGGAGAGCCAGGTAAGTGATTGTTTATGATTTTTAAGCTGCCTATGCCTGCCTACCAGCTGCGCCGGATACCTGATAACGCAGCTGGCCATTACCTGACTTCAGCTGGCCCTATACTCTGCATACAGCTGGCCCTTATACATGCCTATACCTACCTTAAAGCAAGCTCTATACTGACCCAACAGCTGCCTATTTCCTGCCATATCCTGCCTACAGAGCCGGCCATACAGCTGATATACCAGCTACACTGCACTGGCCCTATACTGCCCTATACCTGCTACAGCAGCACTATAATGCCTACAGCTGCCTTTACCTGCCCTACAGGCTGCCTTATATACCTGCCCTACAGCTGCCTTAAGCACACTGCCCTAACAGCTGCCTTATTCCTGCCTATCAAGCTGCCTACAGCCTGCCTATATCCTGCTATACAGATGCCAATTACCTGCCCTACAGCAAGTAGCACTAATTATACCTGCCCTACAGATGCCTCATACCTGCTACAGCAGGCCCTTATACCTGCCTCAGCGCCGGCCCTATACCTGATATAAAACCGGCCCTATATCCTGCCTATGGGGGCCATATACCTAGCTAGTACCCTGTCTATGGGGCATATACCTGCTATTACCTGTCTATGGGGCCATTATACCTGCCTTATTACAGCGTATGGGGCTCAATAATACCTGCTCCTATATATCTGCTTAATGGGCGGATACTTATAACGGCCTCTATCTTACATGCCTATGGGGCCATATACCTGACTATACCTGCATACTAGGGCCATATACTATCCGCCTACTAATTGCCTATGGGGGACAATTAAACCGCCTATGTAATTTTATTGGGTATCCATTTTTATTTTAGAAATTTACCAGTAGCGCTGCACATTTTCTACCTGATAGGCCTATATCGAGGTGCGGATGGACAAGTTTTTCCGTTTGGTTTGGCGGAACAGTAGTGCCTCAGGCCTTATACTCGGGTCGGCTTATACTCGAGTATATACAGTATGTTTTTTTTCCCTCAGCATTAGCACCATAATTAAAGTTGTAAATGGCGAGTTGGAAAACTCCTTTTATGTATAAAAAAAAAAGTAGAAAAGATGATAAAACAATTAAGCCGATGAATAAACTAATATAAAATAGTCTAAATAGTTTTCAGGTTCACAATTGATTATTTCCCCCAAATTTCCCCAAAAAAAAGTGGTTGAAATTTTTTTTTCTTTTCGCCCAATTTTCTTGCACAGACAAAGAGTTAAATGATAAAATCCTGGCCTCCTGCAGCTGCCACTGGTGGGAGCTTACAGCATGTATTTATACATTGATCTCAATAATTACATAGTATGCAATAAGTTTTAACCCCCAAACTAATGGTGGCTGCGGGCACCAAAATTTTTATCATAAAATGTCATCGAGGGGATTTGGACTTTTCATGAAAGAACAAACTGCGCCCAATTTTTAAAAACAGTACCGTGGGAAAAATAAGTTTTTTTTTTTTTTTTGGGGCCACTTTTAGCACAGAAATATTTTTTTTAGCGGACAACTCCTTTAAAATGAATTTTTCCTTAAAGGGGTTTTCCCACTACAAACAATGATGGCATAGCGATAGGATATGTCATCAATGTTTTATAGATTGGTCCCCACCTATCTTGAGAATGGGCCCCAAAATCTCCCCATTTTCAATGGAACAGTTCCGACTACTCAAAATGGAGGTTTGAGGCCTGTTCGAGAAATTTGTGGGTCCAAGAGGCGAGACCCACACATATTAAACATTGATATGCCATCATTGTTTGTGGCAGGAAAACCTCTTTACAGCAACAGTTCAGTCCTCTGATAACACTTTTAGTTGGTGTTCGTTATATACTATGCCATGCTCCTTTTACTTTCTGCTTCAGAGTAGAGTGGGTTGGTCGAGGTTGGTGCGTAATGTCACCAGCTGTGTCTAGACTTCACTGATGTGTAATCTGAAATTCATGCACAGATCACCGATAGCTTTTAGTTGTTAGTGTGATCCTATGGGAGAGAGAATATCAGGGCCACATAGAGCTGTTCAGCCATGAAATCACAACCAAAGTGACTGTCCAACGAGGCAGTCGATGTAAAGCCTGCTTTACACCAATGTATTACAGATCTTTCAAAAAAGGATTTCCTGAGGTCACAGGATGCAATTCATTTCTCCATGTATCTGGCGCACAGAGATGTGATACCCTTGTGTGAAAAGAGCCTAAACAGATTTTTACTATACAAAAAGGTCAGAGTTTATTAAATTATTCTCTCCCCCATCCCTACAAGTCATTCAAAGCTTGCACATTCTCACCATATAGGTCAATAGTGGAAAGCAACATATTGGAAAGCACACACCTATCAACCAGAATATTAAAAACAGGTACCTTAAGGTGTCTGGGTTCTTGTTTTTTTAGTTTTTGCAGCGGTCACATGCCATTTCCTAATAACTCGGTTCCAGCATGGGTTTATAAAGGATCAGTCCTGTCAAACTAATCTTATCAGGTTCTATGAGGAGGTAAGTTCTAGACTGGACCGGGGTGAGGCGTTGGATGTCATATATTTGGATTTTTCTAAGGCATTTGATACTGTGCCACATAAAAGGTTGGTAAGTAAAATGAGAATGCTTGGACTGGAGGAAAATGCTTGCAAGTGGGTAAGTAACTGGCTCAGAGATAGAAAACAAAGGGTGGTGATTAATGGTACATACTCGAACTGGATCGCTGTTACTAGTGGGGTACCACAGGGGTCAGTATTGGGCTCTATCCTCTTTAATATATTTATTAATGAACTTACAGAGGGATTGCACAGTAGAATATCTATCTTTGCAGATTATACTAACCTCTGTAAAGTAATCAACACGATAGAGGATAATGTGTTATTACAAAGGGATCTGGATAATTTGGAGGCCTGGGTAGAGAAATGGCAGATGAGGTTTAACACAGATAGATGCAAGGTTATGCACATGGGGGAGGAAAAATCCATTACATGATGACATGTTAAACGGAAAAATGCTGAGTAAAAGTGACATGGAGAAGGACATGGGAATCCTGGAGGACAGTAAACTTAATTGTAGCAGCCGCTGTCAGGCAGCAGCTGCCAAGGCAAATAGGATCATGGGGTATATTAAAAAAGGCATAGATGCACACGATGAGAACATCATTCTCCCATTATAAAAAGAAAGTTTCTACATAAACATAGAAAGGAATTCTTTACTATAAGAGCATTGAGACGGTGGAACTCTCTGCCAGAGGAAATTGTCACGGATGTATTTCTAAAGTGCAATAATATAACAAGTTATAGCGACTCTATAGGATTTTGGTGAAAGGGGCGCTGATCAAGGGATTTATTCTGATTGCCAGATTGGAGTGAAGAAGGAATTTTTTTCCCTAAAATGAGGACAATTGGCTTCTACCTCATTGATGTTTTTGCCGTCCTCTGGATCAACCATATAGGACAATAGGCTGAACTGGATGGATGTCTGACTTTCTTCGGCCTTGTAAACTATGTAACCATGCAACACCACTCAGGAGTACCAAGTGATAATTCATGTGACCCCTGCAGCCAATTATAGTAAAACATAGCAGAGATCTTCAAACTGCCTCTGCCTTACTTCGACAGTGCCATATCTACCCAGGAAAGTGACCTACTCTCACCCAGCAGTTCACATAAAACAAAATGGTTCATCAGACCAGACCATCTTCTTCTCCATGGTCTAGTTCTAGTGCCCATCGTAGCCCTTTTTGGCAGTGGAATGGGCAGTGCATGGGCATTCTGCTGTGTTCAGGCACCTTTCTATCATAGTTGGCATTAAAGGAGTTTTCCAAAATTTCCAGAAAACCTCCCACTACACTATCTTGGACCACATTAAAATATATTTTTTTTTACCTGTACTCGCCTCTCCTGGCGCTGCTATTTCAGAACCACCGGAGATCTAAGGCAATGTGTGAAAACTTTCTAGGTGTAAGACTTTCTTCTTTGTTGCCCATACCAACCAATTAGAGCTCCCCTTCATTTTTTCAGAGCACTATATGAAATGAAAGAGGAGCTCTGATTGGTCGCTATGGGCAACAAAGACAGTCGGTTGCAGTGACGACACATTTATTGGACACATGACCGTAAGCCAGTGGTAATGTTCTGTATATTATAGGCAGATACTAAAGCCAGTATCTGGGTTACAGTGATGCAAGCAACAAATGTGACATAACTGCTAGGATACCAGGGACAGCAGAATGGTGGCAAAGAGAATAGGGAAGGTAGGGTAATTTTTTTTTACTTTAACACAGTCCCAGGCAGTAGGGATTTTTTAAATAAATCTCAGAAGACTTCTACATTTTTAGAATTTCTGAGGGACCAGACAGACTAGTCTTACACCCCATGGACACCCACTCTGTTGCCAGTTCACCAGCTGTCCTTGCTTGGTCGTCCAGCACCAATTTGGTGCTTGTCAATGTCGCTCAGATCCTTAGTTTTGCCCATTTTTCTTGCTTTAAACACATCATCTTCAAGAACTGACTGTTCGCCTGCTGCTTAATATATCCCACTTCTGAAGAGGACATCCACATTACGTTTTAATGTTATAGCTGATCAGTGTTTGCTACCTTTGGTTTGGATCAGTTGAGAACAGAACAGATTTGTGGCGCTAAAGTAAACATAGCTTAAAGGGGTTGTCCCATCTAGCTGTTTTCACTCTCCACAGCCTCTTCAGGCTCCTGCTTCCTGTGCAGGCTGTGGGCTGGTCTACAGAAGTGACTGACATTTCAGCTCTGCTAGCACCTATTCCTAGCTGAGCCTGTTACAGGGACATTACTGTGGGAGGGGCTGTGAAAAACAATGACACTGTCCAAGCAGGACATTTGGCTATACATGTGAGCTAGCAAGGCTGTTTTTATTAGGAGAGAAAGCTTCTAGTGAGAGAGAAAAACTTACATGCTGCCAAAACATACTGTTAGCTGCTGAGTGACTGTTAGCTTTAAAGTAATTAGACATAACTGTGATCTGCAGACCTGACAGGATGGTACAAGGCTCCTCCCAGGTTAGTAACTCTAAGGGTTACATTTTTTTTTCGCAGTAGAAAGGTAATCAGAGAGTGAACAGCTCTTGTGCTGCCGATAAGACACAACAGGGAGTCACCAGCTTGCCGCTACTAGAGCAGAGAGAGGTGGTGGTGGTCGGTAGCTAGAGAAGTTTATGTAAACAAGCAGAAGATATGTACTGCTCTAACTCTGCAATGAAGCTAAATTAGAACAGCAATGTATTTGGTATTAACCTATATTTACCTTTGCCTACATGTTTAACGCTAATCAATGAGATGGGAAAACCCCTATAACAACCACATAGAAGAAAATTTATTCGCTATAGCTTTGTAAAAAAAAAAAAAAAAAAAAAAACATGAACTATCCTGTGGTATAAGTGGTAGGAATTTGGTAATCATATAGTATTATACTGTGTGTTTGATATTACATAGAACAGTAATAAAACGGACAACATAATATTGAGGTTACCTTCATAGAAGTATTATAGAGGGAGATAAAGTTCGTGAACAGGTCTAAGTATCGGGTGGTGAATACAATCGCAAAGAGGATCTGGCTCTTCCCAGAGATGCCTGAAAGAGAAAAATACATATAATAAATGTATGCATTTTATGTACAAAACCTCCAGTTTCATGCATGTGTATGGGGAATCATTGCCCTCCTCTCCCTGTAACAACGCACTTGCTCTACAAAGAGAAGCGTCCTACTGCCTTGCAGAGCTCACACATTATTCCTCCACTCTTGCTCTATGCAGTCTATTTTATCAAAGTCAAGATGACTGTTTTCTGCGCTTTGTGGGTTTTCAAAGAGAAAGGAGAAAAAAAAAAATCCTCCCTGACACTTTCATGTTCCAGAACATTTCTTTAATATCTGAAATAAAATGCAACAACCTGTCCGTCAATATACATTTCAATTAAGACTCCTTGAGAATACCTTCTTACTATGCGAGTGGGGACAGTCCGATCCTCTTTATCAAAGCAGCTTTAGTGTTAATATCCCAGGAGCCGCCTTTACTGCTGCCTCTTGAATACGACACTCACAGTTAATGGCTCCTGGAATATATATCATTATTCTGTGCATGTCATAAGTCACGCAATTTCATTTACACTGATGTTAGCCAGGTACGACACAATGTATGCTAGTGAGTGCTTATTGGTGTGATCGATACGGTTTAGCAAATGCAAAAGGAGAGATAATAGCATCACCTACTCAGAGCTACAAAAAGAGAGATAGAATGGGACAATAAACTGATAGAATTTATATTTTAATGCATTTTAGTACAGGTTATAACTGCAGCAATATCCATATAATAGTTACATTGTGGCTTGAAAAAAGGACCGAATTCTATCATACATTATATTATTTAACCATTGTCCCTGTTTTAGATCATGTGTAAGCATTTTTATACTTATGTTATTGTTGAAGCGATTCTCCAACTAGGAGCATATTTAGGTCCTAAATGTTGTGCTAGTTAATATCTTCACAAGGTACTGGAGCTGCTCTCTCTGACACAATGTCATACAAGGGAGTTTATAAAGACTTGTAGTTCCTGTGTGGGTTTCATTTCCACTTTCTGGAACAAATTACAGTACAGGTACATATCTACATCAGAGGTCCCACTAGAAGCCTCCAGCATAGACTCCATTAAAAATTATAAAGAAAATAGCACAGACACCATGATGGAAACCCAACAGACCCTATTACAGTCAATGAGGTACGGTTGGTATCAGTCATGAAGCGGATCCAGCATTACCGTTATTTTTGTTTTTCTGTTACAAATTTGGAAAAAAAAGAAAGGGAAAACCCGGAAAGATGTGAAAAAGTTTTTAAATTTGTACAAAGTGTGAAAAACCCCCACGCTGCTCCAGCTGTTACCTAGGCTTTAGTAAATAGAAAAATTACAATTTTAAAAATGCTGGAAAAGTTAGAGGAAAGGAAAACTGGCAAAGGGTTTTTAAAAAAATTTCCCCCCTAGAATTATTTATTCTTCCTGGATTTATGGGCCCCCAACTTTGTGTTTTGCAGGGTGTACAAAAAGGGTTTTTTCCCAAAAGGGGGGGGGGTGGGGGGGGGGGGGGGGGTGGAAGAATACTTTTTTTTCCACTGAAAAATTTTAAAAGCTGTAAACAAAAGGTATCTCAAAATGGTTTTTTGCGGGTGGTTTTAAGATTTCGCGTAAACAATACGGGGGGGTGTTTCAGGACCAGCGCTGATAGCGCGTAACCCCAAAAAGCACGGGGGGGCGGGCCCCATAAACATGCATTGTCAGCGGCGCGAAATTTCGCCGAAAAATTTTGGACGCCCCCAAATTTCCCCCTCAGGGATAAAATACGATTGAAAATTGCCCGTGTGGGGCGACGCCCGGGGTTATCCCAAGCGTTCATGAGACCCAATGGAATTTACCCTAATTGGGGCGTCCCTTTTTTTTGTTTGTGTATAAAGCGCAATACGTGGAAAAAAGGGGGGCCCGAAATACCGGCTAAAAAAAGCCGTGGAACATAGCCCAAAATTTAAAACTTTAATCACCCCAAAATAAAAAACCCCTTGGAAACACATCCATTACTGTATGTATATTAAATGCCTTTGTACTCCTGTAATTCCCCTTTTAAAGCGAGCCAAAAAAGGGCCAAATCCCAATTGGGGACCCACGGGCCTTGTTAAACTTTTGAAAATACAAAAAAAAGCGATCTTTTGATAAAGGGCTCATAAAACCCCAAAACATTCAGATAAAATTTGATCCCCCATTTAAAATGAAACAGTTTTTATTTTTAAGAAATGGTTATAAATAAATTTTTGTAATTTTTTTGGAAAAAAAAGATAAAAATGTGTGGGGTTTTACATATAAAAGTTTCCTAATTGAAATTTAATACCGGGCCCCCCAAAAAACCCAATTTTGCAAAAGGGTTTTCTCGGCAACCCACTTTTTTGGGGGAATTTATGTATATTTGATGGGTGCACTACAAAATTTTTATTCAATAGTCCCATGTGTAAAATAACAGTGTAAAATTTTGCCTTATTGCCTTTAACATATTATAATATGATAGTTATTAATAATATGGAGCACGGACCAAATTTTTTAGTAACCCCTTTGTATCAAACAAAAAATAGGAACAAAGTGGACTAATTCCCATAAAAGTATAAACATCAATCTTTATTGAATCACACATTTACTTATATATCATATTTGAAATTCAATAAAGATTGATGTTTATACTTTTATGGGAATTAGTCCTCCTTTTTCTTCCTATGTTTTGTTTCAATATATTTTGGGAGATTAAAACCCTTTTTTAAATTAATTATATACACTCCCCGGGCCACTTTTTTGGGTACCCCCCATGCTAGAAAGGGTTGGACCCCCTTTTCCCTTTCAAACTGCCTCAATTCTTCGGGGCATAGATTAAACAAGGTTTTTGCAACGATGCTAAATTGGTCCCAAAGGGGGCCCAAAGAGTGCCAAGAAAAAATTTCCCCCCACCTGACCCACCACCACCACTGAACCCGTTGATACAACAGGATGGGTCCATGCTTTCATTTGTTGACGCCAAATTTGACCTACCATCCAATGTCGCAGCAGAAATTGAGACTACAGACCAGGCAATTTTTTTCCAAACTTTTTTGTCCAAAATTTCGATGGTTGGGCAAATGGAGCCCAGTTTCCTGTTCTAGCTGAAAGGAGTGGACGGGGTTTGGGTTTCTGCTGCTGTGCCCATCTGCCTCAAAAGTTCCCGACTGTGCGTTTAGAGATGCTCTTCTGCCTACCTTGGTTGTAACGGGGGGTATTTTAGTCATGTTGCCTTTCTATAGCTCGAACGTCTGCCCATTCTCCCTTTTACCTCTGGCATAACAAGGGATTTCCCCCCACGGACGCCGCTCACTGGGTGTTTTTTTTTTTTTTGGACCTTCTCTGTAAACCTAGGATGGTTTGGGGTGAAAACCCCGGAGATCAGCAGTTTCGAAATATCAACCACCCCTTTTGGGACCAAAAAAACCATGCCCGTTCAAAGGCCACTCAAATCACCCTTTTTCCCATACTGATGTCGGTTTGAACGAGGAGTTGTTTTGCCATGTCTACTCCCTAAATGCATGATTGCCGCCATGTGTTGGGTGATTAGAAATTAAGTGTTAACGAGAGTTGGAAGGTGTACCTAATAAAGGGCCCGGTGAGGTACTTTCCTAGCTAAACAAAGCTAATCGGGTCTTTTTTGGTGATACTACCTTTTACTTACACCTAACACGGTAAATAAACTCCTGGAATAGTATGGATTTTTTAATATGAACACAATATTATGCCACCACTAGTATTACAACGCTCAGTTATGTTGAATCTAGCTGCTCACTATGTGCATAGTGTGCTTTAAAAAGAGTTGCTAGGCAGAAAAAAAAAAACTGATTAGAAAAGGAGCTAGGCTCCATTTTTCCCCCCTCCTTCGTGGCCGAGCCTCTGCCTGACAACCCCTTTAACAGACCAGCAAACATGAAGACAGACTATATACTAAAAAAATACCGACCGACAACTTGAGGCACTGAAAGATAACAAAAGAGAAATAACCCGATTTAAAAGACTAAACTGAAGAAGTGCACATGAAATGCTATCACGATCACTATTGACTCGTCATTACATAAACAAAGGGACCTAGTGCGCTTTAAGGGTAAATTCTACTGCGCTCTAATACGGGCGAAATGCGCCCCAATCATTACGGTATTCCACAGTTAGATTACGCCTCCTCATACAATACGAACGTATTGTATGAGTGGGGAGATAATTGACATGTCATTTATTCATGGCGCTTACGCGCCGCGAGTAACGACAGTCTACGGGCCAGCGGCCCCCACTCCTGTTTGGGGGTCGTCCCGAACCCCGCCGGAATTGTGGGGGGGTAAACCGTGTGAAGTACCCTTTCAAACGAATCCATGAAAAAACTATAATCATGTTTACATTACTCACTATACTGGCTAATATTACGTTTTATTACAAGTGCTGGGTCACTATTTACTGACTGCGCTTTTACCCTCAACGGAAATGGAAATTCTCTGATATTTATTCAAAAGTGCAGCTGCGGCAATTTCAGGTGTCACTTGTGACAAAACATGTTGGGGAGGGCAGTGCTGTTCACTTGTTTTAACTCACAACCATGTATGCTTTTGAGAAGTGCAAACTGCAGATCCAATCTAAGTAAACACTTTAAAACTAATATTTGAGTATTTTCATGATCACTTTGTTAAAGTGCAAATGGAGCATAATTAGTGCACTGATATTTGTGACCCATGAGTGTTATCATATACATTATACACGGCTCAAAAAATAAAGGGAACACTAAAATACCACATCCTAGATCCCAATGAATGATATATTCCGATGCAATTCTTTATTCATTACATAGAGGAAAGCCTTGAGAACAATAAAACATAATAATGATTAATGAAAATCAATATTAATATCCCATGGAGGTCTGGATTTGGAATGATACTCAAAATCAAAGTGGAAAATCAAATTTCAGGCTGATCCAACTTCAGTGGAAATGCCGAAAGACAAGGGAATGAGGCTCAGTAGTGTGGCCTCCACGTGCTTGTATGAGCTCGTGATGAGACAAAATATGTTCTCCTGAAGGATCTCCTCCCATACGTGGATTAAAGCACCAATCAACTCCTGGACAGTCTGTGGTGCAACGTGGCGTTGGTGGATGGAACAAGACATGATGTCACAGATGTGCTCGATTGGATTCAGGTCTGTAGCAGAGATTGGCTTCTACTACACTAAACATATGTTCACACAGCGGTTTTTAATGGTTTTCTGTGGGCAGATTCCACGCATAATCCTCCTCCAAAAAAGCGACTAAGACGCCTCCCATTGATTTATAACTAAAATCTGCGTCGTTGTTCAGACGAAGCCGATTTTTCATAAATAATAATATATTATATATATATAATATATATATATATATTATATATATATATAAATTTTATATATATATATTATTATATTATATATATAAATTTTTTTTAATTTTAACATTCCCAGGCAGTCAGAAAAAAATTCAGAATTCTCAGACAACCCTTTTAATGTAGAAAGGCCAGACATCTTTTTCAGTATACCATTCCTATTTTTAATCTAGGCAGGTCTACACTTCTCTAATCAGAAGATTCAATTTGAAATGCAAACAGAACAGGGATTTCTGCCACAGTGAATGCTGAAAACAGTTTGTAAGAGAAAAGCAGTGTGCGCGGAGGAGACTTAAGGAATAAACTTAAGAAAATAAAAATCAAAACCATGAAACCTAAGGCCATGTTCACACGGCTTAAAATGGGCCGTATTTCGGTCCGTATATTATCACCGATAGTAGTATATGCAAATATATACGGGCCGAAAACGGCCATTCATTACGGTAATTTCAAGTTTATAGTAGATATTATGTTAGTCTCTCTCCCCGCAGTCGAACAAAGGTCGGGGAGATAATTGACAAGTCACTTTAATTAGCGGCGTAATACCGCCGCTAAGCAGTTATATCTATGGGGCACGGCGAAGTGCTTGGCACCCCTGTCACTCCCCTGCTAGCCGAAAACGCCCCCGTCCCAGGGTAAATTGCGGGGGAAATTAGTCCCGAATAAGCGTTAGTAAAAAACCATGAACCTAAAAATCACACAAAAATAAATACAAAAATATGTGCACCGTCCTGGACACGTGTATGCTGCCAAGACTAGTGCCTTCTGTCACGCCTTTAATACATCATTAGATAAGGATGGCTTTCACTGTAGTGCATTCATAGCGTTGTGTGACTGGTATATATGGATTCTTCTTTATTGTAGCCTGTTCTTTTACATGACTATGACATTGATCTAAATGTTGAACTTCCTTGTAGTAGCCATGACTGCAGCGCTTACCCCCATAGTATCTAAGGCTTTGGTCTATTCAGATGTCTACACAGGTTATCATCTGCTTGTTATTCAGAGATGTGGGAGAGACAAGGCTAGTCAATAAAGCTGTACACTTATTGAATCTTACTACATATACAGTCATCCACAAAGTGCACTAGGGCCTGGGTTGCCTGGTGGGTCCTGCACATATCACTATGAGGTCAGTAATTGTCATTTAGCAAGTGAGTCAACCCAATTCAAATGCCCGATAGTTCCCTAGAAGTCTTGACATCTGACCCAACTGTCATGATCTAGGCACATACATTTGCATAATAGCACTTGTTTCTGAATTGCATGCAACATTAGGGGCCACATGTATGAAAACTGTCTAGGCCTAAACCTCACTTTATTGCCCATAGCAACCAATCAAAGCGCCCCTTTCATTTCATATAGTGCTCTGGCAAAATGAGAGGGGCGCTCTGATTGGTTGCTATGGACAATAAAGTGAGGTTTAGACCTACACAGTTTTCATACATGTGGCCCTATGTGTGAACAGTAATTAAAGTCATGCACGCATAGTCCTATAAATGTGTTAGGACAACACTACATTTCTTAGGGTGCGTTTACACCACATTTTGGTATCCATCAGAACTCCATGAAAAAAGATACAGCGATAGATTTTGTGCTGGCCCCATAGAGAAGAGTAAAGCAAACAGTGTATTTTTCCCATAGTTATACTCTACATGAGCAGGATACAAAAGCATGGCCTACCACACATTTAGGGCACCATTGACATGCATTATCAGCAGCATGTAAGCGCCACCAACAATTGACATGTCACTTGTTACATAATTCATAGCGCTCTATGACCGCTATAAATTACCTTAATTGCGGCGTGCATTTCGCCGTATATAAAGCACAATACACTGCAAAATGCACGCGCAAATATGTGGCAAAATAAGCCGTGTGAACATATCCTTATGTTCATAAAGTAAATCGTGTGGGGAAGTAAGCAAACGTCCAAAAGAGACTATGTTTATATATATGTTCTACTGTTCTCTATGTGCTCGCTGCAGTATCTGGAGGGGTACCGTTTTTTTTTTTTTTTTTCACGGTATCCTGACAGATACCATAGACAGAGAGCAAATCGCAGCGTGAGTGCACACTTTCATACACTTCACTTGGATCTGGAAACCACTCACTGATCCCAAAAACTGGGCCACTAAATGAGAGCAGGCTGTGGATGTCAGGTCACCGGCCATACAAATTAGAGATATGGAAACTGATGAATGCTCTCACTTGCTACTTTCTCTAACTCCCATTCACTTTAAAGAAGTTGTCTGGCCATGCTGTGTCACAGAGTTACTGCCAGCTTCAGTCTCTCGCTTCCTGGTTAGCCTGTGGGTGGGTCTACAGCAGTGATTGACATATCAGCTCTGCTAGCCTTAGCTGATCCTGTTCCAGTGACATGAGTCTGTAAACTGTAGTGCACAAAGCTACAGAGCTCTAGAGGTTTAAAGCTTGTAAGTTATGTGGACAAGCTCCTGTATTTCAAGATACGAATCACAGCAGGGAGGGAGTCATCACCCAGACCACTGCTCCAGCCTATAAGAGTAGAGAGAGGTGGCCGATAACTGGGAAAGCGAGTGTGCAAAAACAGGAGACAAGATCTGTTTCTAAGGGTATGTTTACACGATGTACTGCGGCACGCACAGTACATCGTGTGTCTAGGGAGCTTGCGCTAATACACTCAAACTCCCGCAGGCGCTGGGGGGGGGGGGGCACCCGCAGGGCCCCATGGACATTCATTACTCACGGTGCGTATTCACCGCAAGTAATTGACATGTCACTTATCTCCCCAATCGTCGTATTGTACGAGCGGGGAGAGGAGGCGTACTCCATAGTTCTATATGAGAACTATGGATTACCATAATTTCCGTGCGCATCTCACCCGTATTAGAGTGCAAATATGTGGCGAAATTACCCCGTGTGAACATACCCTAACGCTGATGAGAAGCAAAATAAATAAAAAATTCAGCGTATTTGGTAATAGTCTTTATTTACCGTTGCCTCTATGTTTAATGCCAATTAATGAAATGAGAATATCCCTTTCATGAAGATCACGCTCACTGATCCTGAGGCCAGTCACAATGTAAGACTGGTGTTATTTCTTTTAAATTAGACATTAACTTAATTTTTAAAAATACAAAACATAAGACAAGTCCAATATTAAACACCCACTTCCTACCTAAGTGAATATAGAGTTACACAGTACAAATAGGTACATCATATGAGTCAAGCTCAAGACCCGTGGGCCAAATCTAGCCCACCGCATTATTTTCTGTGCCCCCTTAGACACATTGTATAGAGATGACTGTGGTCTTGACACAGGATTGTCTCTTCAATTTCTCCATAGGACGCAGCCAGTGTCTGGCAGAGGTGATGGCACCAGCACAGGGAGTGGGTCCAATCTTGGGTTCGGAGCTCCAGCGTGCACCAACACCCCTCTCTGTTCAGCAATAACACAGACAGTGGCACAGCCCTGACACACCTACCCAGTCACCATAGTCAATCTCCAATAGTCCTCTGAGGGCAACCATAATGTTGATGTTGTTTGACACCCACAAGGTACATAGCACAAATGTGGAGGACCGCTACTAATTTACATCTTATTGTGGACAATCACAGTGAATCCACACGTGCTTATAAAAATGTTCTAGCAAAATGACAGACTAGATATCAGGACATAAATATCTATCCAGTTTTATTGGCCACTAGTCTCTTTAGGAGCGGGAACCATCAAGTGGATTTCTACAAACACCACAACGAAGGGGCCAAAAGTATCCACGCAAGAGCCTCACACTGTATAAAATTTAGCTTCTGCTTTACATTTTGCACATACCCCTTCTTCCCAATCTAATCAACGACTTCATTCCAGAGAGGAATGTGACTTTAGCAGGAGGGCTTGGCTGAATCCAATACCTAGTAATTCATTTCCTGGCCTGGTACAGCATTCGAAGAGCCCCTAATGATATTCCACAATCCCAGGTGACCCAACACACAAGTCTTTGGCTCCGCTGAACTGTGAATTCTATTATTTATGCCGCCGTACATGAGAGGTCCCACATCCTTCTCCCGTATCGTGGATTATCAATGGAATTATTTTTGATAATTTAAAGACCCAAATAGGTTTTTTAGCCCGGGGGACATGGTGGAAGCACAGGAATAAAACTCATATGGCTAGCCAGAAAGCTGGCTCTACACCACCTGGAATGTGAGAGTGCAGCTACTTTGGCCCCACAGTGAAACTAAACCACATGTAGCCCTCCAGGAAGCTACCTTTAGCAGCAGGAAATATGTATATTACAACAGACTCTCCTACAATGTTCCTGATAACAGGACCAACGAGAAGAGATCAGTCAAGGATCTTCAGAAACACAGACACACAAAAACATTGCCCGGGGCATCCCACTGCCTCCAGCACATTGCATCTGGGAAGCATCTCTTCTCCAAGTAAGTCCACATGATAAGCGATTCACCGGACCAGACAGCCTTCTTGGAGAACCTGTTGGCGGCTCACTGGCCGCCCAACCTTGGACCACTTTTAGTACCGTAGATACAATGTCCCACAAGACCTGCTGTTTTAGAGATGCTCTTATCGAGTTCCTTAACCATTATAATTTAAGGTGTTCACCCTCTTATATCTGATCATTGTCTCTGGTTCCGACACATCAACCTCTAGAAGCCATTGTTTACTGGCTGTCGAACATATTCAACCTCTTGACAGACACCATTGGAACAAGATTAATAGCATTCCCTTTACTGGTTGTAATGTTATGACTGATCAGTGTATAAAAAGTCACTAACTACACTGCATAATTCATTCTGCACGGATCCTCCATCATAGTTCAGAGCTGCAGACATACTTCTATCACCCTGCTGCTGTCATTGGAAACAGACAACAACGATGGCGTCAGCCACAGACTAGCCGAGCTCCCATTGTTTAGTCAGTTTGTAAATTATAAAAGACTCTTGTATACATTACAATTCACACTACACGGAGGTCTCGCTGAAACAAATACAGCCTATGTTATTATGTTGACACAGTCAATCTGAAGAAAAAAAACGTATCTATTAGGGCGTGTTCACACGGCGGTTTGGATCCTTTTTACGGATCCGTTTTTGGCACTTGAAATGCGCATCCGGAAAGCGGATCCGCAAACCGCAGCAGGTGTTACTTTTTTTGGATGCGTTTTTAATTCTTTTTCAGTTGCGTTTTTAGCATGAGCTTTACGTATGAGTTTTAAGAAGGAAGGAGAGAAAAAAAAATCTCTCTCTCTCAGCCCGAAAACACTCCGCATCATTACATGACAGCCCCGACACCTCCGCTCATTACATGACAGCCCGACACTCCGCTCATTACATGACAGCCACGACACTCCGCTCATTACATGACAGCCCCGACACCTCCGCACATAACATGACAGCCCCGACACCTCGCTCATTACATGACCAGCCCCGACACCTGCCGCTCATTACATGACAGCCCCGACACCATCCGCTCATTACATGACAGCCCGAACCTCCGCTCATTACATGACAACCCCGACACCACCGCTCATTACATGACAGCCCAGACACCTCCATTCTTACATGACAGCCCCGACCCTCCATTCATTACATGACAGCCCGGCACCTCCATTCATTACATGACAGCCCCGACACCTCCATTCATTACATGACAGCCCGGCACCTCCATTCATTACATGACAGCCCCGAACCCCCATTCATTACATGACGGGCCCCGACACCTCCATTCATTACATGACAGCCCCGACACCTCCATTCATTACATGACAGCCCCTGGACCCCTCGCTCTTTTACATGACAGCCCCGGCACCTCCGCTCATTACATGACAGCCCCGGCCCACCTCCATTCATTACATGACAGCCCCGCACCTCCATTCATTACATGACAGCCCCGGCACCTCCATTCATTACTTTGACAGCCCGCACTCGCTCATTACATGACAGCCCCGGCACCTCCATCATTACATGACACCCCCTGGACACCTCCGTCATTACATGACAAGCCCCCGACACATCCGTCTTACATGACAGCCCCGGCACTCCGCCATTAAATGAAAAGCCCCGGCACCTCCCATTCATTACATGACGCCCCGGCACCTCCAATTTATTACATGTCACCCGGCACCTCCACCATTTCAAATCTCCCGCACCTCCACTGTCACCGCTCGCCGCCGCTCCCCCTGCGCTCCCGCTGCCGCCACTCGCCTGCGCTGCCGCCGCTCACCTGCGCTCCCGCTGCCGCCGCTCACCTGCGCTCCCGCTGCCACCGCACACCTCCGCTCCCGCTGCCGCCACTCGCCTGCGCTCCCGCTGCTCATCTGCGCTCCCGCTGCCGCCGCTCACCTGCGCACCCGCTGCCGCCGCACACCTCTCCAGCGATCCCGTCCAGCCTCCCAGTGCGCTTTTCGCATCCGCTTTGAGGTTTGCAAAGCGCAGCTGTTACGTACCAGGAGTGTGGAGCGCTTTTGGACAAGTGCCAAAAGGGGGACTCCATTATCTCTATGGGGTTCAGTTGCGTAAAACGCAATAAGAATTGACATGTCAATTCTTAAAGCGGATGCGAAAAGCGCAGCGCAGGAGAGCTCTCAAAAGGGGCATCGCTGATCTCCCGTGGGAACAGCGATGCGCTTTTGCCATTCAACTTAATGTTAATCACACTGGGCAATTGTTAGATCCGTTTTTGCGGATCCGTAAAGGAAACGTAAAACGGATCATAAAAACGCCGTGTGAAACAAGCCCTTAAATGGTTTTGCTATGGATTTTGGTTTAGATTCATAGCGGATTGTACTCTGCTACATAAGCTTTAGGGGGTAAAGTCTCTCCTTGAAGGGAGCATCATAAAGGTGTAGGGAGACTTGCAGTCCATGGGAAAATACAATATTCAAATATGTTCTATAGAAAAAGAGCTGAACTAAGTAGTGCCACCTATTGGAGACTTGACCCATTAAAGGAAACCAGTCAGCTACTTTATGCTGGCCAAGCAACAGCGGCATGAAACAGCCACAGATTACCCGGTCCCAGCCATGTGGGTTTTATCTTGAAAACAGAATCTGGGCCTGGTAAGGGAAAAGCCACCATGGCTGGGAAAGATAAATCCGGTGTGCGGCTTCTCCCTATCCCTTCAGCTAGACTGACAGGCAAACATGGGAGACAGCTGTCAGTTTAGCGAAGGGGGCAGGGAGTAGCCCCACAGCGGACCCACCTCTACGTGCTGCAGCAGCTTCTCCCCGTACCCAGCCAGGCTTCACACAGTATTTTACCCTGAAGCACCACAGCGTTTCAGGGTAAAACCCACATGGTTGGGACCAGGTAACCTGCAGTTGTTTCATGCTGCCTGTCGTGTGGTCACCTTAAAGAAGCGGACACGTCCCCTTTAAAGAGTCATGAAATCTGTCTGGGAATTTTCAGTCAAGCCAGTAGCTGCTCCATAAGCAAAAGCCTCCGATCTGCAGACAACTGTAGGCTTTTCCTTATGGAGAATCTACTGAGTTGGCTTAAAGGGGTGTTCCGGGATCCAACAATCCTCATTTGTCCATCGGTGTAGGAGTAAAAATAGAAGCTAAGCCTCATACTTACCTCCCAGATGCTCCAGGTCACTCCCGGCTGCCGGTGCGTTCAACCAGGACATAAGTAGTGACCGTCCATCATTCACGTGGCAGGGGTAGTCAGCTGTAGACGTGCGTGTGACCTGTAATCGGCTGCAGCTGTCATGTGAATGAAGACCATTCATTGCTTCAATGAGGATGAACGCACCGGCAGCCGGGAATGAACGGGAGGATCTAGGAAGTACGAGTCCTAGCTTCAATGTCATCCCCTGATGGACAAACAAGGAATGTTAGGGCCCAGAACACCCCTTTACAATGCCCAGATGTGTATTGTACAAGACACCACTTATTTTTAAGGAATTATGGGGAAATTTTACCTTTGTACATTAGGATCATTATAAGGCTGCGTTCCCACAGCAAAGACAAAACACCAGACGGATTTTCCAAGCGGCATGTAGTCTTTTTTGGCATGTAGGGGGAACGTTTTTTGTGCGCAGTTGACGGATTCAAGCCGTCCCACTTCACACCGACATGTTCATGTTCTGCCCAAAAACCGGGCGGAAGAATGAACATGTTCTAAGCTTTTAGGAACGGCGGCGGTGTCAAACACCGTCCGGCAGAAAATCTGTGCAGTGGGAACCGCTCTATGGATTTTCTATTTATATCATTGTAAAAGGTTGACAATCAGTTTGCAGACGGTTTTCAAATCCGAAAAACCAGTGTCCCAAGGGGACTGTAAGATACTGAGAAATTAGATCTGTGTGCTGTGTGATATGAACATATAATTAAAAATAAAATTAGCCTTTAAACTAATAACTCAGGACAGTTCATGTTTGAGATGAAATATGGCTGCATTATGCTGGCCCTATGGATCGGCTACAGTAGTCAGCTTCCCAGCATTCTCATATTCATGAACCTTGTAAATCAGAGCGATGCAATCAGCTGCCACTACTGAAAACCTTTCATCTGTGGTAATGTCAAATTACAGAACCTCAAGACTTTGCGTCAATGACACCAGAGGAAACATTTCTGGTGGAAACCTCATAAGATTCACAGCTGCAAAACCATCAGG
Organism: Phyllomedusa bahiana; assembly: GCA_025379985.1. NCBI lineage: Eukaryota > Metazoa > Chordata > Amphibia > Anura > Hylidae > Phyllomedusa > Phyllomedusa bahiana. The sequence goes on along the minus strand of JAODAL010001780.1, from coordinate 109,427 downwards.
GTCCAGACAGTTCAATGAATGATGTGCTATGGACGGTTAGGATATTACAACACATTTCATCTCCAACATACGGAAGCAAACAAGACACTAAGCTGCACTCCTACAGTCTATTGTACCATATGCAAACACATCACTAACATCACAGTACTGACAGGTAACCAGATCAACCGTGTCTGACAACCAGCAGCTCCACAACCTATTAGCTGGTGCAAGCACTTGTGACACAACCTTTATTGTGAGACCTTTCACTCCATAACATTAAACAGGACTCTCTTACTCTCCCCAAAAACGTCACTTTTTTATGCAGATTTTGAATTCAAGTGAATATAGTTCATGCAAAACTCAGGAGCCAGGACTGCTTTTTATCTCCTCAGTAATGGAATCTTAGCCTAAAGGTGTTTTCCCCTTCAGAAAACCTATTTCTATACATTCCCTAGTAGGGAATATTGAGTTTAGGATCCTCTTCTCTAGGCCATAGTGGAGAGTGCTTACAAAGAGCATCTCTCCAGTATTACACAAGTCAATGAGTTCAATAGACACTGTGTAATGCTTCTTTTTCCCTGTGGTGGCGCTGCAAGGAAACTAAAGACTTGTCAGGTTTTTCCTCAAATCACAGCTGGGGAACCCTTTATGATCAAGGTCAAGAGACACTTCTATAAATAGGAATCCTCCAGACCGGAGAGTCTATTTAATGACCAACAACCTTCCCCCATGTTCCAGTAATCATCTTTTACAATTTTATTTGTTTTAGACCTTGTATTTGGCAGGACTGGTTGTAGTTTTCATATGAAATATTTGTACAGAATACTTTTTAGAAATGTATATTTTTTGGGGAGTGGTGGGTGAATGAAAAAAAATTTGTTTTTGTGTCGCCACATTCCAATATACATTTACATTACGTTTATCAAGGTAGAAGCGACAGAATTTTGGCACAATTTGTGCCAAAAATATCGTAAATGCTTTTCACCATAACTATGATGTGTTTTAGACAGTTTCTAGACACTTCTGAGCCTTGTCCGCCAAAAATTGGCATGGTTTAGTGTGTGACGAAAAATGCGGCAAAGGTTTGTGGCATAAAGAAAGCCAACTAAAAAAAGGTGTAAAGTTAGACTAGACATTTCTAGCCTGCACCAGATCCATCAACACTTTGATAAATATGGCGCATTGAAAGACTGTCAAGTCCAGACCTGGACATTGAACGCCTGCGGGCCGTATCCAGCCTGCTAGCAAGTCAGATGCGACCCGCGGCGTACGATGCCCAGGTCTACTAGTAGTAGCGATGAAGGCAGCGGCGCGATGAAGTAAGCTCCACTCATTGCGCCGCTTCCTCTCCACGGCAGCATTACTCTGTGGGGCCGAGGAGCTGCCAGAGGAGCGTCCCGCCGCTGGCAGCATGATGACGTCACGCCGCCAGTATCGGGCTGAAGAGGAACGCGCTTGGCTGGGAAGGAGGAAAGGTAAGTATTATTTTTAATTTTGGTTACCTGCCTGAGGAAACCTACATCTGTTTACTTGCCTGCCTGAGGGGACCTATATCTGTATACTTGCCTGAGGGGACCTACATCTAGCTATATACATACCTGCCTGAGGGGACCTATATCTGTATACCTACCTGCCTGAGGGGACCTACATCTAGCTATATACATACCTGCCTGAGGGGACCTATATCTGTATACCTGTCTGCCTGAGGGGAGCTTTATATACCTGCCTTACAGAGGGAATGTATCTATATACCTGCCTTACAGAGGGAATGTATCTATATACCTGCCTTACAGAGGGAATGTACCTATATACCTTCCTTACTGAGGGATGTACCTATATACCTGCCTTACTAAGGGATGTACCTATATACCTGCCTTACTGAGGGATGTACCTATATACCTGCCTAACTGAGGGATGTATCTATATACCTGCCTTACAGAGGGATGTATCTATATACCTGCCTTACTGAGGGATGTACCTATATACCTGCCTTACTGAGGGATGTACCTATATACCTGCCTTACTGAGGGATGTACCTATATACCTGCCTAACTGAGGGATGTACCTACATACCTGCCTTACTGAGGGATGTATCTATATACCTGCCTTCAGAGGCGTAACTTGAAGCTCCGGGGCCCTAGTGCAAAAAGTGAAATGGGCCCCCCAATTACCATTCGCCATTTACAATTCTGGTGTCTCCTTATGTGGCAGAAGGGCTTTTGGGCCCTCTCAGGCTACAGGGCCAAGTAGCGACTGCTACCTCTGCACCCACTGTAGCTACGCCCCTGCCTGCCTTACTGAGGGATGTACCTATATGCCTGCCTTACTGAGGGATGTACCTATATGCCTGCCTTACTGAGGGATGCATCTATATGCCTGCCTTACTGAGGGATGCACCTATATGCCTGCCTTACTGAGGGATGCATCTATATACCTGCCTGCCTGAGGAAAGCTGTATATACCTGCCTTACTGAGGAAAGCTGTACATACCTACCTTACTGAGGAAAGCTGTACATACCTACCTTACTGAGGAAAGCTGTACATACCTACCTTACTGAGGAAAGCTGTACATACCTACCTTACTGAGGAAAGCTGTACATACCTACCTTACTGAGGAAAGCTGTACATACCTACCTTACTGAGGAAAGCTGTACATACCTGCCTTACTGAGGGATGTACCTATATACCTGCCTTACTGAGGGATGTACCTATATACCTGCCTTACTGAGGGATGGACCTATATACCCGCCTTACTGAGGGAACAGAGTAAGTTGCCACAAAAATAAACCCCAAAAACTAATTTTTCCCCGTTCACCCGTTTTTTGTTTTTTTTTTAAATTAGGCTGGCCCTCTAAAAGTGATGTATCTATATACCTGCCTTACTGAGGGATGTATCTATATACCTGCCTTACTGAGGAAAGCTGTACATACCTGCCTTACTGAGGAAAGCTGTACATACCTGCCTTACTGAGAAAGCCTGTATATACCTGCCTTACTGAGGAAGCTGTATATACCTGCCTTACTGAGGAAAGCTGTACATACCCTGCCTTACTGAGGAAATATGTAAATACCTGCCTTACTGAGGAAAGCTGTACATACCTGCCTTACTGAGGAAAGCTGTATATACCTGCCTTACTGAGGAAAGCTGTACATACCTGCCTTACTGAGGAAAGCTGTACATACCTGCCTTACTGAGGATAGCTGTACATATCTGCCTTATTGAGGAAAGCTGTATATACCTGCCTTACTGAGGAAAGCTGTACATACCTGCCTTATTGAGGGTACAGAGTAAGTTGCCACAAAAACAACCTCCTAAAAACGAATTTTTCCCCGTTCACCCTATGTTTTTTTTTAAATTAGACTGGCCCTCTTAAACCATCCCACTTTCTCATGTGGCCCCATGGGAAAATTAATTGACCACCCCATGTCTAGTCTAACTTTACACTGTCTAAGAATTATAGACTATTGATAAATCTGCCCCAATGCCTTTTCATTTTACATCAAAGTATCTGTGCGAGGGCATTTTTGTGCGATAGCCCTCCCCCTGGGATAACCGGAAGCCTTTCAGGGACAGAAGCCAGATCTGCTATCCTCCTCCTCTGCCTGCATGCTACCACAACGTTCCTCTCTTCTCCTCTACACAAGCTGTAGCTCGGTCTTGTATTAAACCAGAGTATTTGTAGCTTGTCCACCTTGTTGTTACAGTGCTATGATCCAAAACTGAAACGTCCTTCTCTAGCTGAATAAGCACAGTTTGGGTATGTTCACACAGCGTTTGTAGGTGGCGATAATATCACATACATAAGAATAAATAAGGGCTCATCCCCACGGCAGAGGACAAATACCGGACGGTTTATCCAACCAGTATTTGTCCTGTTTTAGTGCCGTCCCCACGGCTGCTGGGGGATGACTTTTCTCCGCGGTCAGCAGAGGGAAGCCCTCCCCCCTTCACATTGCGATGTTCATAAACCGTCCAAAAACCGGACGGAAGAATGAACATGCACAGTGTCTTTCGGGCCTCCACCAGTTGAAAAACCACTGGGCGGAAAACCCGTGCAGTGGGCACTGCTGGACGGGTTTTCCATAGCGGCCCGGTGTGTTAGTTTGCAGACGGTTTTTCAGATGGTTTGCAAAGCAGCAAACCATCTGAAAAACCAGCCGCAAACCGGTGCCGTGGGGACGTGGCCTTAGAGATGTTTTACAGTCGTTTTTTATGCTTTTTTTGGGAGCAGGATTACGTGTGTACTCTGCATCAAAAAACGCAGTGTGAACATACCCTTTGGGATAATCAGTAAAGGAGCTAATGGTGCAATCAGGAATATTGCACATTTAACTTTATAAAGCATTCGTAGTAAGAGTCTGCCAGCTACGCTGATATGTCTATTCTACAAGTACTTATAGTCCTCATTAAAAAGAACAATCCTAGAAGTATGTGGAGAACTAGTTGTTCCTATTCCCTTTCACTAATCTGTGTTCCTGCACAGTCTAACATTGTCAACACAGATTAGGCAATTTCAGACCCTTGAGGGACGTGGCTCTGCTGACAAGGACAGTGGAAACACCCAGTTGTCTATTTATCCATACACTGCTATGTGGAATAGCAGAAGGACAATACCAATCTGAGTTCTAAGAAAAGATGCCCCAACACTTACTTGGTTCCATCACTTTTGATCTCCAGCATTTTTGTCTGGGACCTCTGTAGTTTTGGGGAAGGAGTTTCTGTTGCTAACATTGAGCGTTTTAGATACAAACTCTGTGTGACCAGATGAAGAAATAGAAGGGCGAGTGTATGCTGAGAATGTGGCCTGGAGGGAGATTGGAGGGGAACACTGTTTAAAGAGAAACTAAAATGTTTTGAGTTTTGCTGACAGTAATCCTATCATTTTGAAGCCTACAAGTGCTGGATTTGCCAATACATTGAAGAATTGGACCTTTGTATACAGCACGTGGCTAGCACAGTGTGCTGCACGTACAATGCACAGGAGCAACCATCAACAGGATCAGTCATGTTGGGACAGCTCACCTCCACCCAGAACAATAAAACATTGCTCAGGAGTCCTCCTCTTCTCTGTTCCTCTGGACAACACTTCACTTGTTAGGGCTTAGAGAATGCAGAGTATTGTAGTGCTAGTTGTGTGTGGCCATTCACATCAGATCTGCTAGCCATACAGCTCCAAGGGGATTTCTGTACCACACTCTGGAAAATGTTTGAGTCATGGAAAAAAAAAAAAAAAAAGGATGTTGCATGTCTGTTCTTGCACAAGCGGCAAAGAATCCTTCAATGGAGCCCAGAAAATCCTAAAATCTGGACACATGCCGCACTGGTGCTGGAGGGACGTAAAGATCCACAGTGAACGTCTGCACGGACTTTAGGCCAGGTACTGGAGACACAAACAAATTGGATGTTGTTCCAATAGCCGAGCCTCGGTGACTATAGCCACATGGATGATAAGAAACTATGTGCAGCTTTCATGTGGTTTTTTTTTCCCCGTTCTAGAAGGGGGCATCAGAAATCGATGAAAGATCCCACAGGACTATTGTGTCCAGGAAAGGAGTAGGTCCCATCCAGTAGCCAAAAAAATGCCTTTTTTCACCAGCTGCTGGTCCTCGCCCTTACAGGGCACAAATATAGATTGCTTTGAATCTTTAGTCTGTTTTTCTATTCTGCAGTAATTAAGCTAGAGCAATTCTTATCTCCTATTTCTGCTCTACAACCCTAGCCAGGATGGTGACATCACTCTCTGCTGTGTCTTATCAGCAGTATAGGAGCTTGTTTTTGTTCCCTGCTGTTCGCACCGATTTTACTCCAACAGGCTGAGCCTGGAACAGCAGAGCTGAAATGTCAGTCACTGCTGTAGAATCACTCACAGCCTAAACAGAAAGTGGAAGCCTGAAGCTGTGGCTCTGTGAAACAGCATGGTAAGACAACCCTTTAAAGAAGTTGTCCCATAAGGACTAATCTATAAGGGCATACACATGTGAACAGGCTCCCCATCTTTCTAATCAGCACACACTTCCCATGTAGTGATGGAAAGCCTTGCCAAGAGTAATCACACCATGACCACCCTGAGTAACATCAGTGCCTCCCCCGTGCACCCACCTCCTGCAACAAGCCCTCTGCAGCCCCTCTACCAAACCTTCCATAATCAGACCTTAGCGGCATCTATCCTGTGCTAGCTATATGTATAATATATGCAGCGAGAAAACTCACTATAAGTAATACCAAGCTGGCTATTCAGTGTAAAGAAAATTCTGCAGCTAACCCTACATCCAGCACCGCACACGTAACGTGTCTACACTGCTAGTGTTACAATATCCTCGACAATCTGACGGTATGTTTACATCGCTGTACCGCAGGTTTTGGCCGGGTTTGCACAAACACACATGGTCGGTTTTCGGATTTGCCGCCCAGTACACTGACTGTACAGGAATCCGCCAGAGGATAGAACATGTTCTATCTTCCGATGGTTTCCAAATCCCACAGTAGATAATCCGTGCTGTGTAGACCACAGTACAGGTTCTCAATTGCAGTCTGTGGGCACTGGTTACAGACGGATTCTAAATACCGAATCCACCAAACATCCGGCCTGACACCAGTGTAGACGTCGCCTTCTAGTGAAGCCAGCAGTCAGGTTACTAGGAAAAGGGTTCTGCAGAGCACTGTACCCAGCACTGTGTAGACTTCAATGAAAAATCCACATGTGGTCCACACAGTACGGGTTTTCTACTGAAGCCAGCGGAAGACAGAACATGTCTGGACCAGTGCGAAATCCGAAAACCAACCGCGGATTTTAGCGCAAATCTGTGCCAAAAGCCGCGGTCCAGCAATGCTGAAATGCCGGCTGATTGTGGACAGCACTTTAACCTTGCTGTGTAGACGAAACCTGGATAAGAAATACAATTGACCAAACATTTACTTGTTTCTTGTAAAAACAAAGTATTTGTGTGAAATAACATTCTACATAACCAGAGACGTGTATCTGCTGACCACACACCTCCAGCACAATACCTCGGGAAAGCCAACCCACAACCAACTGCTAAGACACATGGCACAGTGGCTGGACGCCTACTAGGACCCTGATCAAATGTGGAGTGCGGGCCCTGTGCCAGGGTGAAGTGGGCGACAAGCAGTAAGGTGTTTCTAGGCTCACAATACTGATGGTCTATCCTTAGCATAGGCTGCTGGTAGAGACTGGTGAGAGGCCTATTCCCAGCACCCGATGCTTGGATGGGAGCTGCAGCCTCTTCTTTGTGTCCACTGCTCCGTCCACCTGTGTGCCGAACATTCAGCAGCAGCAGTGCAGGGTATGGCAGCATGGCCCCCCAGCACTGCGCCCCCCTCAGTTGTTTGGAGGGTACAGCAGGTGTGGACAGTGTCTGAAGGGCCTAGATGTAGATCCAGCTGATCAGGACTACACAAGTGCGGCTTAGGTTCACCACACTGCAGTTTTCTGTCAGAGCTCCGGTCACTTTTGAAAGATTGTATTGAAATGAATGGAAGTCGGGCTGAATCCCATCAGCCCCTTAATGCACTGATCCACGTCCCTGTGGTGAACAGGGGGTAATGCACAGAAGAGCTGCAGGCCTTGGAAGTACTGACAGGCACCTGACCGGCACCATAGACTTATAGTGGGGTCTGACAGGTTCAGTTATGGTATCTGACATCATTACAGGGATAGCATAGCGTGATCTGCTCAACTTCCCCTCACACCTGACAGATCTACCGACAGAGGCTCTAACACGATGGCGGGAACAGTCTCGGGCTGTGTTCACACTGATGGCATGGCTGTATATTGGATCTATCATAATAAGTATCCTGCTGCTTGACAGACCCACACCAATAACGTCAGATGCGGCCCCCAGCCGCGACCAGAGGTGGCGCCGCAGTCCCAGATCAGGTGTGGATCCTCTGCTACGTTTGCACATCCTCAGTTCATCCTCCTACATTTCACATAAGAACCTGGACAGCGATTGCTTCTACTGTATCCAGAGGAAAGAGGACGGACCCCACATTAGGAGACCTCCTGTGATACCACGTTCTCTGCTGTGTTGTGGGACAGCTCGTTTTTGTTGGTATTGCTGCAGTTTACAACCTGTGGTCCCTACAATATTGGCTGAAATAACCACAGACAATGAATAAGCAGGTAGTGTCTGGAGATGAGAGCTCAGGAGTGCAGAAAGTATTACAGCCTGGCTGATGCGCAGCACATGAGGACAGTCCTCACCAAGGGGGCACAAAATCAAGTCCATCCCATACATGGAAGGATCCCCTCGCCGCCCCCCCCCCCGGCCACGCCCCTCGCCGCAGTCCCTCGCAGCCCCCCCCCCCCCCCACGCCCCCAAACCCCTCGGCACGCCCCCCCCCGGGCACCCCCGCCCAGTCCTCCACGCCCCCCCCCCCCGGCAAAGCTCGCCGCACCCCCACGCCCCCCCCCCCCCCCCGCAAAACGCCAGGGCCCCCCCAGTCCTGCAGCCCCCCCTCCCGGGCACCGCTCCCCGCAGTCCCGCACGCCCCCCCCCCGCAACGCCGCCGCATTCCTCCACCCCCCCCCCGGGGCACGCTCGCCGCGTCCTCCCCCCCCCCCCCCCGGGCCCTCGCCCATCCCTCGCCCACGGGGCCGGGGCCCCCCCCCCCCCCGGGCACGCTCGCCGCAGCCTTACCCCCCCCCCCCCGGACGCCGCCGCGTCCTGCACCCCACCCCCCCGGGCACGCTTCCCCCCCGTCCTCGCCCCCCCCCCCCCCCCCCCGGGCACGCTCGCCGCAGTCCTCGCACCCCCCCCCCCCCGGGCACGCTCGCCGCAGTCCTCGCCCCCCCCCCCCCCGGGCACGCTCGCCGCAGTCCTCGCACCCCCCCCGGGCACGCTCGCCGCAGTCCTCGCACCCCCCGGGCACGCTCGCCGCAGTCCTCCATACATTGATGTGAGGTTCATGGAGCGTCCACGTCATCAGCCCCTCTCATCCCTCCCAGCAGATGTATCAGCCTCCTGCCTCCCGCTCATCCCCGCAGTGTAACACTCACTGACCGCCCCTGCTGTCCAGCCCCGGCACATAACGCAGCGCTACCGCCCGCACCCCCCGCTGGGCCGCCTCTTACCGGCGCAGGAGCGCGTCTTCCAGATCTTCAGCAGCAGGATGACGATGGCGGACAGATGGGAGATGTCCCCCAGGAACCTGAAGACGTTCATGCTGAGCGGCGGCGAGGGCCGGGGTCTGCGGGCGGCGAGGGCCGGAGTCTGCGGGCGGGAGGCGGCGGGGCTGCGTGCTAGGCCTGCGAGTGGGAGGAGGGCAGGATTCCGGAGGGGAGGGGAGCAGGAACCAGGAACTGCCGCTCATGTGTGCGGTACCGGCCGGACGCGGGCACTGCGAGGCAGGAGACGCAGCTGCCTGTGGGCAGTGTTCACACGTAGCTGCCTCGCAGTGATGTTTTCGCGGTGCTCTGCATTGTTGCAGGATAGTCGGCGGCATTTCTAGTGGCAAAGAGGATCTGATCTCGTTCACACAATGCAGGAAGTATCTGCGGTCACATCTGTGAATGAGTCAAATCCGCATTCAGATTTCATCAAAAGCCTTTATAGGTTTGTCAGGACATGATCCAAAATAAAGACCCAGTGGGCGGGGTCAGTGCGGATGTAGTGTCAGTACTAATAGGTGCAGCGCTAGAGCTGATGGGGGCGGGCCAGTGAGGATGGAGGCGGTGCTAGAGCTGATGGGGGCGGGGCGGGGAGGATGGAGGCGGTGCTAGAGCTGATGGGGGCGGGCCAGTGAGGATGGAGGCGGTGCTAGAGCTGATGGGGGTGTGGTCAGTGTGGATGGAGGTGTCTAGAGCTCCTGGGGGCGGGCCAGTGCGGATGGGGGCGGTACTAGTGCTAAAGCTGATGTGGGTGGGCCCACTGTGGATGGAGGCTGTGCTAGAGCTGATGTGGGCGGGCACAGTGTGGATGGAGGCTGTGCTAGAGCTGATGTGGGCGGGCACAGTGTGGATGGAGGCAATGCTAGAGCTGATGTGGGTGGGCCCAGTGTGGATGTAGGTGGTGTTAGAGCTAATGGGGGTGGGCCCAGTGTGGATGTAGGTGGTGTTAGAGCTGTTGGGGCGGGGCCAGTATGGAGAGAGGCGGTGCTAGAGCTGATATGGGTGAGCCCAGCATGGATGTAGGTGGTGCTGGTGTAAAGGGTTATACTTGTGTTGGGATGTTGACAGGCTATGTGCACATGGCTTATTGTGGCATGTATAGTACGCACCACAATACGCCGGGTGTTTCAGGACCACGCGCTGATCAGTGTGTAATTCCAACGCATAAGGGCGCCGCCCCATAGACATGCATTGTCAGCGGCGTGTATTTGCTGCTAACAATTAAGGGTCGTTCACATGGCTTATTGTTCATAGAGAACTGTGGATTCTGTCTCCTTCCCGCTCGGCGAATCCGCCAGGCGGGGAGAAAGTGACATGTTCATTATCCTGGCGGGATACACACCGTGGATAATGCATGTCTATGGGGCCGGCGGGCAGCCCCCACCCCTTACTCAAGCAGTGATTGTGGGCGAAATCTGTCCCTGCAATTACGGCTTGAATAAACAGTGTGAACCGTGACTTAGAGTTGCCAGTTGAGAGTCATAGCAAAAGTTGTGACTGTTAGGGGGGGCCGCCAATCAGGAGAGCTGAAGGGGGCGGAGCTGGAGGTCAGGCAGACAGGAGGGAGGCTGTCAGCCCCTTAGTAGTGAGGAGTATAAGTATGCATGGTGTATATAAAATCTTGTTAAAAGCAGCAAGTTAAGGGGACCCCTGTCTATCCAGGCGCCAATAGACAGGGCAGGCCGAGGCAGAAGAGAGCAGCCTGACTCACTGCCATACCTGAGACTAAGCAAGGACTGACACAGAGAAAGTGGAGATCCAGACAGAGTGGACCCTGAAGAGAGTCAGACAACCCAAAATTACAGGTGGGCAGTTTGGGGGACTGCCAGAAAAGTCAAGGGACCCATTGAGTGGACAGAGTGTGTCCTGTGTTGCCAGGCGCCAGCACCATGCACAGCTGGACTGGGTCGGAACCAAAAGGGGTTGAGAGAGTCGCCAAGTGTCCAGAGACAGAGGATCTAAAATGTGTTTAAGTGACGTGTCTTGCTTCATAACTATGTAACGTCCACAAGAAATATACCGTGAGTAAAGTTCCCCAGAATACTTGTGTCGTCTGCTGTTATTGATGCCAGTGCACCACCCCATCGCTACAGAGACCCACACCCCACCTCTCCCCGCAATACGAAAAGGACCTGAGGATACATGGAGAACCTGGAGGTGAGGGTAGTTTCTCCAGGCAATGGCAAGTTCACCCCATAGCCCCCTCTGCTGATTCAGGGGAACCTGGGTGTGCGGGTGCTTGCCATGGACAACAGGCGGGCACAGTTGGCTGCCGCCACAAAATACCCCACACCTCCCCCCTACCAACATCCTCGTTATTTTACATTAGAGCTGATGGGGGTGGACCCAGTGTGGATGGAGGCGGTGCAGAGCTGATAGGGGCAGGCCCAGTGAGGATGGAGGCGGTGCAGAGCTGATAGGGGCAGGCACAGTGAGGATGGAGGCAGTGCTTGAGCTGATGTGGGTAGGCTCAGTGTGGATGGAGGTGGTGCTAGATCTGATGGTTGCAGTCCCAGTGTAGATTTAGGCAGTGCTAGAACTGATGTGGGCGGGCCTGGTGTGGATGAAGGCAATGCTAGAGCTGATGGGGTGGGCACAGTGTGTATGTAGGCGGTGTCAGTACTGTTAATACATCAACTGATATAATTAATTGTAGAAATGGTCCAAGCCAAGTTAAATAAACTGAATGTGAACAAGGCTCCAGGCGCAGATTGCTTACACCCAAGATTTCTTAAAGAGCTCAGCTCGTTAGTCGGTGTGCCCCTGTACATGATATTTAGAGATTCTCTGGTGACTGGTATAGTGCCAGGAGACTGGCGCAAGGCAAATGTAGCTCCCATCTTCAAAAAAGGCTCCAAGTATTGCCCAGCTAATTATAGACCAGTAAGTTTAACATTTATTGTGGGAAAACTGAGGGTATCATAAGGGACTTTATACAGGAATATGTGGAAGAATACAATATTATAAGTGATTGCCAGAATGGTTTTACTAAGGACAGAAGTTGTCAGACCAAGTTGATCTGTTTTTACAAAGAGGTGAGTAGGAGTCTGGACAGTGAGGCAGCTGTGGATATTGTGTTTTCAGACTTTGCAAAGGCATTTGACACTGTCCCTCATAAGCGTTTGTTGGGTAAATTAGAATCCATTGGGTTAGAAATAACAGTGTGTAATTGGATTAAAAACTGGCTGCTGGATCATACTCAGAGAGTGGTGGTAAATGACTTCTACTCTGAGTGGTCCCTGGTTATGAGTGGTGGCCGCAGAGCACAGTATTGGGTCCTCTCTTATTTAATGTATTTATTAATGATATTGTGGAAGAGATCAATAGCAAGGTTTCTATTTTTGCAGATGATACCATGCTATGTAGTGTAGTGCAATCAATGGAAGATGCTCATAAATTGCAAGCAGACCTGGACACACTACGGGCCACATGTATGAAAACTGTCTAGGTCTTAAACTCACTTTGTTGCCCATAGCAACCAATCACAGTGTCCCTATAATTTCATATAGTGCTCTGGAAAAATGAGAGGGGTGCTCTGATTGGTTGCTATGGGCAAGAAAGTGAGTTTTAGACCTAGACAGTTTTCATACATATGGCCCTAAGTGTTTGGGCATCCACTTGGCAAATGAGGTTCAGTGTGGATAAATGTAAGGTTCTGCATCGGGGTAGAAAATAATCTGCAGGCATCATATTTTCTAAGGGGAGAAAAACTTGGGAATCCCCTTGTTGAGAAGGATTTTGGGCGTTCTTGTAGATCATAGACTACAGAACAGCATGCAAGGGTCAATCAGCTGCCTCTAAGCAATAAGATATTGCGTGTTTTAAAAGAGGCATGGACTCACAGGAAAAGGGAAATGTAATTCTAAAAACCGCTGTATAAAGCATTGGTACAACCTCACTTAGAATATGATGTTCAGTTCTGGGCCCATTTTATAGAAGAGATGTAATGGAGTTTAGAGAGAGTGCAAAGACGAGCAACCAAATTTATAAGGGGATGGAGAAATCTAGTTATGAGGAGAGGTTAGTAGAATTAAACTTATTTAGTCTTGAGAAAAGACGGCTTCAGAGGGACATGATTAATTTATATAAATATATAAATGTTCCCTACAAAAAGTATGGGGAGAAATTATTTCATGTAAAGTCCCCTCAAAAGACAAGGGGACATTCCCTTCGACTAGAGAAAAAAGGATTCAGTCTCCAGAGGAGAAAAGTGTTCTTCACTGTAAGAACTGTGAATCTGTGGAATAGCCTGAGGAACTGGTCACAGCAGGAACAGTTGTGAGTTTCAAGAAAGGCTTAGATACCTACCTGAAACTAAAGAATATTCATGTGTATGTAGCTATATAAAATTCTGGATCCTGGCTGGTGGCGGCTCCGGGGTCAGAGTTGGGGTCTCCACTGGAGTAGATTGGCTCTTGCCTTGTGGGTTCCAGGGCATTAACCAGTAGAGAGACTGGGCTTGAACTCCTTGTCTCCTTCCCTTCACTCACATTTTCCCGACCCTTGGTTGAACTTGATGGACACATGTCTTTTTTCAACCACACTAACTATGTAACCCATAAGTAAACCCCATGCTCCCAGCGCTGGAGCCGCCCCAGTGATCCCCGCAGCAGTCACTGCTGGATAGACCCTCAGAGCCGCGGTGTACAGACCCTCTTCTGCTCTGTATACCAGGTGAGGGCTGCCCCATTTTCTTCTGGCACATCGGGGCTTATTTACTTACAATGAAAATACTAATGTGCCAGATTTATCACAGTGTTGATGAGTCTAGTGCGTGTTTAGAGATTTTTGTCTTCACTCTATACCATCTATGAGTTGGCTTAGTTTATTTCAATAATCCAGGCCAAATTTTGGTTAATTTTTTTGCCTCAAGACATTGCTTGTTAAAGGGGTATTCCTACTACAATAATTAGCGGGAATGGTAAGTGAAGACCATTACCAAATATATTGCTGACCAGAGCCGAACTTGTCTTGGTCAGGAGATAAAGAAGATTTTAGCTCCTCTTATAGGACACAAGTTTCTCTGGTCACCGGCCACTTCTCTTTGCTCTCTCTTTTCTCTCATTGCTCCAAGCTGCGGTCAGTCAGTATGACCATCATGAGTCACTCCCTACAGTCTTATCTCTACCAACAGAGTTTATTTACCTAACTAAATAAAAAGCTTCCACCCTTTAGAGCTCTGTAGCTTTGTGCACCACACTTTAGAAACCTCCAGCAGACATGTCAGTGTAATGCTATGTTCACACGGTTATTTGGACGCTGATTTCTCAGTGCCCAAAACAGTATCAAAAGAGGTTTTGGATGAGGTTTGCAACACTGTTTTCACCCATACAAATTAAAAGCCAGGGAAAAAACATCGACGAGAAACGTGTCTAAAAATGCAACGGGGTTTTGGAAGCGGTTTTGAAGCTCTTCAATGATTCCTATGGGGATTTTCAGCGCTGAAAACGCTTCAAAATTGCTGAACACTCTTTTTAAGATCGCTTAAAAACAATTTTTTTTTTTTTTACTGCAAACCTTTTTAATTTTTCCCAGGTAGCATATGGGCCAGAGTTGCTTGCTACTGGGTCTAGTCTAGTCCAGCCATTGAGCTGTGAATATGGTCCAAAAAATTGCAGTGTTTTTTGAGTAAGTAATGTCCCATTTTTTGTATGTGTTTTTTTTAAAAAACAGTTTCCCAAAAAGAAGTCCCTTTTGGGTTTGAAAAAAAAGCCTTGTCATGTGAAAATTTTGCAGCTCTGTTTTATACGGGAAAAAAATTTAAAAATGAATGGGGCTTTTTTGGAGGCTTTTTTTGTAGTGCTTTTGGAGGGGGGAAACGCTATGGAAAGTGTTTTGTCCAAAAAAAGCTGGGGAAAACTTACCCAAAAGGGTGTTTTCCCAAAACAGTGCGTTTTTTTGGTTTTTTGGGTTGATATTTTTTTTCAGTTCTTTTTTTGTGCAAAAAGGGCACAGAAATTTAAAAAAATTTTGTTATTTTTTCTGCACCAAAATAATCCAAAAACTTTAAAAAAACGCCCCAAAAAAAGGAAGAAAGTTAAAAAATGGTGCATTTTTAATTCCCACTGCAATTAAACTGCCTTTGTTTTATTTTATTTTTAAAACATTTTTTAGAAACTGAAAAAAAGCTTGTGGTAAAAAAAGCATTTTTGTTGCTGTTAGAACTCCCCCCCATTTAAAAGTCCCCCCCCCCCCAAAAACAGGATCACCCCGGGAATGCGGGAGCTGGTATCCCAAATCATTTCCTATAAAAACCCACCCACGGCCTTACCGGGAAAGGTGTCAGGTTTTAAGGCTGCCTTTGGCTTGTGAAGTGCAGGGCAAAAAGCCCATTTAAATGGTGGTTCACACGGCTGATTCGGATGTGGATTCAGCACTGAATCAGCGTCCAATCTGATTGAAATCTGTCTTACTTTCCCTTTCAAAGGGGGAAAAATTTTGCGTTGTTGTTCACAGGGCGTGTTTTTCCTCAGAATGGAAAAGATTGACAAAAAATTTTTTGGTTTTGGGGCCCTAAAAAAAAATTAAACACCAGAAATCAATGCCCCAAAACCACTAACAAAAAAAAGGGGAAAGTACATATTTCTGTGTAGTAAATTGGACATACCCAGTTACTATATAGTCCATAAATACAGTAGACTAGGGGCCTGTCTATCACATTACTTAATTTCCTTAGGAGTCATCCTCCACAATATCTCCCTCACTGCTTTTCAAAGGGACAACATTTTCAGTTTTAATCTTTTTATTATTTACAACCTCAATTCCAAAAAAGTTGGGACACTAAACAAACTGAATGCAATGATGTGGAGGTGCAAACATCTAATATTTTATTCAGAATAGAACATAGATGACAGATCAAAATTTTAATCTGAGTAAATGTAACATTTGAATGGAAAAATATGTTGATTAAAAATTTCACAGTGTCTACAAATGGCAAAAAAGTTGGGACAAGTAGCAATAAGTGGCTGGAAAAATGACATTGAGCATATAACGAACAGCTGGAAGACCAATCAACACTAATTAGGTGAATTGACTACATGATTGGGTATAAAAAGAGCTACTCAGAGTGTCAGTGTCTCTCTGAAGCCAAGATGGTAAGAGGATCACCAAATCCACCATTGTTGTGCAGAAAGATAGCGCAGCAATACCAGGATGGTGTTACCCGCGTAAAATAGCAAAGACTTTAAAGTTATCATCATCAACCATACCTAACATCATCAAGAGATTCAGAGAATTGTAAGGGTCAAGGCCGTAAAACGCTACTGGATGCTCGTGATTTCCGGGCCCTTAAACATCACTGCACCTCAAACAGGAATGCCACTGTAAAGGAAATAACAGAATGGGCTCAGGAATCCTTCCAGAAAGCATTGTCAGTGAACACAATCCACCGTGCCATCCGCTGTTGCCAGCTGAAACTCTACAGTGCAAAGAGGAAGCCATTTCTAAGCAAGCTCCACAAGCTCAGCCGTTTGCACTGGGCCAGGGGTCATTTAAAATGGAGCGTGGCAAAATGGAAAACTGTTCTGTGGTCAGATGAGTCACGAATTGAAGTTCATTATGGAACAGTGGGACGCCATTTCATCTGGACCAGATAGGACAAGGACAACCCAAGTTGTTATCAATGCTTCGTTCAGAACCCTGCATCACTGAAGGTATGGGGTTTCATGAGTGCTTGTGGCATGAGCAGCTTGCATGTCTGGAAAGGCACCATTAATGCAGAGAGCTATGTTCAGGTTCTAGAACAATATATGCTCCCATCTAGACGTCATCTCTTTCAGGGAAGACCCTGCATTTTTCAACAAGATAATGCCAGACCGCATTCTGCAGCAATCACAATATCATGGCTACGTAGGAGAAGGATCCGGGTACTGAAATGGCCAGCTTGCAGTCCAGATCATTCACCTATAGAGAACATTTGGCGCATCATAAAGAGGAAGGTGCGACAAAGAAGGCCCAAGACGATTGAACAGTTAGAGGCCTGTATTAGACATGAATGGGAGAGCATTCCTATTTCTAAACTTGACAAACTGGTCTCCACTGTCCCCAGACGTCTGTTGTAAGAAGAAGGGGGGAT
This sequence comes from Phyllomedusa bahiana, assembly GCA_025379985.1. Classification (NCBI taxonomy): domain Eukaryota; kingdom Metazoa; phylum Chordata; class Amphibia; order Anura; family Hylidae; genus Phyllomedusa; species Phyllomedusa bahiana. Next base: position 92,240 of record JAODAL010001780.1, on the reverse strand, counting down.
GCCACACAGTGGTAAAAACGGCATGGTCCCAACTTTTTGGGGATTTGTTGACGCCATGAAATTTTGAAACAACATATTTTTCACTTAAAATGATACATTCTCTCAGTTTAAACTTTTGATCTGTGATTTGTGTTCTATTCTGAATATTATATTAGATGTTGGCACCTCCACATCATTGCAGTCGGTTTTTATTCACAATTTGTTTAGTGTCCCAACTTTTTTGGAATTGAGGTTGTATATAGTTAAGTATATCACTGAAAAAAAACGGTCTAAAACTTCACTTTTAATAAATTAACTTAAAAAAGATATAGTTCATTACAAATAGAATATACATGATAACTAATGCCACTCGATTATAACCAATGTTACAAACAAACAAGATATAGACCATTATTATTATATCCTCACAAATCCTTAGTCAAGTCTACTGAATCCAGGGATTCTCCAGATGGAAGTATATATCATCTCAAAGATCTCAGCCATACCATGTGTCCCAACAAAATGTAAATAGACATGGAGAGGAACAATGGTAGCCTCTAATCCAAGATATCCCAGAAAAGGAAAAATATGGCAGACACGGAGGGTAGAGGGGGTAGATGTCCCTATTAAGCACCTTCCTAAATGGCATGGTAGTCGACCCGAAAAGGGATTCCCCACCCTATATTGGCTTTCACTAAAATGCCCTAGCCTGTTTTATGCCTAATATCTATAGACTAGACCCATATGTGAGCCAAATACCAATACCCATAAAAAACAACAGCTATGTAGTGTACAGATCGCAAGTAAAAGATGTCAAGAAAATAGATTCTCACAGATAAGTTGCAGTATACCCATATACTCAATGCGTTTCCCCATTTTTCCAATCACGGTTCTTCAGGGGAGTTGTAGAGTAACTTAGCTGGGCAATAAAAATAACAAATGGAAAATAGAACTCATTAGAGGTGTAGAGGTACAAGATTTAGTCTCACAGATAGCATCCGTGGCAAAAAATCTGATATAGATAGCCAACAGTAATCACCAATACCTCCATCTTGTATATTTTCTCCTCATGAATCTCGGCATCCTGAAAAGTATACTGTGCATGCGCAAGATTTCTAATTTGTGCGAGTAAACAATGGCCTTGCGCATTAGTGCTCCACAAGCTTGAACTAAGGATGCGTGCTGTATGCGGAGGTAACTGCTATGGTATCATATGGCTAATACTGGGAAAACCAGCAACAGGAACCAGATCTGCGACAGGAACACAGGTACGTCCGCGGTTTGCAGCAGGGATCACGGCATAAGGACAGGACCAGAAACACGGCCATGTCCGCAGCCCAGAACGGGGGGCTGCGGCATGGACCGTGACACATCCATACTACATTAGACCATTACTTGGAAATAAAGGTCATTGACAGGAAAACTAAAGATTTCCTTACCAGCCACAACCCAATCACCCTCATTTTTTTTACCAGCCACTAAAACCTCCATAATCCATCAGACAGACCAATTGTGGCATCCACAGATTCCTTTCTTTTTTCCCCTATCAGTTTTACTAGTAAATATTCTTACCTCTCTAGTTAAACAAACATGCTTTTTATTACTGGACACCTCAAATTTCTTAAAGGTTCTTAAAAATAAATCTCCATTTAAACCAGAAAGTATCCTAGTATCTTGGGATGTCAACAGTCTCTACATGTCTATTCAATACCACAAAGGCATTCAAGCTGTAGATCATTTTCTTACCCCACACCAGACGACAGGATCAGCTAAATCCTTCACAACAGACTTCTTTAACATTATCCTATATAACAACTTTTTTGTCTTTGGGGACACAGTGTAATTACAAACACAAGGCACCACAATGGGTTCTAACATAGCTGCCCCATATGCCAAGATATTTATGGCCATGTTCAAAAAGGATTAAACTTTGTTTACCCAATACACAACCATGTGGCATTGTTACATTGACAATATTTTTTGTGTTTGGACTGGCTCCTTAACTCACCTGTTTGAATTCCACTATCATCTGACCAGTATTTACCCTGAGTTACAATTCACCCTCTGCCACGATCCCTCGAAAATGAACTTCCTGGATACCATGATACACCAAAGGGACCGACTGCAATAACCTACACTACACTAGTAGTTACCATCCTACAACAAAAAGATCTCTTCCATGTCACGGGCGGAGGTAGTGGATCCTCTGGACCACCGCAAGCGATGGTGTAAGCCACGCCCAGGGAGCGTAATCTAAGTAGGTCCCGGTATTCACCAGAGCCCACCGCAAAGTGGGATGGATTTGCTGCGGCGGGAGTCTACCAAGTCGCTACCCCTGACATGACTTGCTTGCGGAGGCAGCCGAGGTGTAGTGTGGTACAAAATCTTCAGGCAGGCTCGTAGTCGGGGACAGGCTGGAGGTCAGGACAGGCGGCTGAGGTTCGAGAACGTGGACAGGCAGAAGGTCAGGCCAGGCGGCAATATTCGTGGTTGAGGACAGGCAGAAGGTACGGTACACAGGAAATCAGAACAAGGCTCAGGTACGCTTTCTCAGTAGGCTAAGGGAACTAAAGATCCGGAAGGGTTACCAGGAAGAGGCCGGCTTAAATAGGAGCAGCGTCCGGTAATGGCCAATTACCGATGCACTGTCCCTTTAAAATTCACATGCTGGCAAAGCGCGCCCTAGGGGGCGGGGCCGCGTGCGCCACGGGGCAGAGACGGACGAGTAGGAGCATGGCCGGGTAAGTGGACTTGGGCACTGGCAGGGGGGCGAGTGGACCCCCGACCAGACGTGAGGGACGGGGCACCACTCGGCATCGGGGGCACGGATGCGCCCGCGACCCGGGACGAGGGTCGCAGGGGCATCCGTGACTTTGGCCCCCCCCCCCTCTTTCTGGAGTGGAGGAATTTCTGGATGATGCTGCGGTCCAAAATGTTCTCCTCCGACTCCCAAGACCTTTCCCGGGCCCGAACCCCTTCTAGCCCAACATGAAAATTCGTTTCCCTCGTCCTCCTCATACCCAAGATTTCCTTGACCACAAAGACATTAGAGGCATCAGCAAAAGATGAAGGAGGAACTGCCCCTTCCGGGGGGAAACGATTCAGGACCAGGGTTTTAGTAGCGAGACATGAAAGGGTTCGGGAAAGGGGCATGGTGGGTGGGAGCCGGAGTTTTAGGCCACCAGGTTATGCGCTTAAGGACCTCGAAAGGTCCTAAAAAGCGGGGTCCCAGTTTGTAGGTTGGGATTTTGAGGCGGACAAATTTGGCCGACAGCCACACCTTGTCACCCGGGGAGAAGACAGGAGGAGAGCTTCTTCTTTTATCTGCTTGTGCCTTATTGCGCCCTGAAGCACGGAGCAGAGATTGGCGGGTCAGGGACCAGATGGTCCTCATGTCCTGGACCAGAGTGTCAGCAGCTGGAACCTCAGACGAGGTCTGGCCACCAATAGAACCGAGATATCAGGAGGAATGTTTTACGAGCACCGGGGTGACCGGCCACCAAAGAGCAGTGTCCCCACTTCAGGATACGCCTGTGGAACGCAGGCCTAGCGTATGTCTTCCCGGCGGAAAAATTCGGAGGTCGACAGGGGCTGCGGAGATAAGGCGCTCTGGAGGGGATTATGTGTTTTAGGAGGGCACTTCTTCACCCACCACATTGGAGGCAGGGGAGAGGGCATCTGCCTTCACATTCTTTTCCGCGGGATGGAAGTGGATCTGAAAGTCAAACCGGGAAAAAAAGAGCGACCACCTAGCCTGGCGCGGATTGAACCGCTGAGCCGTCTGGAGGTACTGGAGGTTTTATGATCTGAGTAGATACAGATGGGATGTCGGGGCACCCTCCAGCAGGTAAACGCCAATTCCTCCCAAAGCCAGTTTGATGGCTAACAAACTCCCCGGGCTCCTAAAAGTGTAATTTCTCTCCGCCGGCGAAAACGTCTTGGAAAAGAAGCCACACGTGACCGTTTTGCCAGTGGGCCCCTTTTGCCTGAGTACTGCCTCAACTCCCACTGACGAGGCATCCACTTCGAGCGAGAAGGGTTTCGCGGGGTCTGGCCGCGACAGGGCAGAGGCAGTGGTAAAGGCGGTCTTTAGTTTCATGAATGCCTCTTCGACCCCGGAGGGCCAGCTGCATGGATTAGCGTTTTTCTTCGTGAGGGCCAAAATAGGAGCCACCAGCTTGGAGAAGTGTGGGATGAACTGTCTGTAATAGTTGCAGAAGCCCAGGAACCGCTGTATGGCCCGGAGGCCGACTGGGCGTGGCCATTGCAACACAGCCGACAACTTGGCTGGGTCCATCTGTCACCCCTGGTCGGAGAGGATGTAGCCAAGAAAGGGAAGACTTGTCTTGTGAAAGAGGCACTTCTCGAGCTTGGCATACAGACGGTTAGCACGTAAACGCCTGAGAACTTGTTGCACATGAGCCTGGTGTGATTCTGGATCGGGTGAAAAGATCAAGATATCATCCAGATAGACAACCACACAGGAGTACAGAAGATCTCTGAAGATGTCGTTGACAAACTCCTGGAAGAATGCATAGGGCATTACAGAGTCCGAATGGCATGACCAGGTACTCAAAGTGCCCATCTCGAGTATTGAAGGTCGTTTTCCACTCATCTCCCTCACGAATCCGAATCAGGTTATAGGCTCCCCGTAGGTCCAGCTTGGAGAAAATCTTGGTTCCACGAAGCCGATCAAAAAGCTCGGTAATCAATGGCAGGGGGTACCGATTCTTAATGGTGATCTTGTTGAGACCACGGTAATCGATACAGGGACATAGGGGTCCATCCTTCTTCGTTACAAAAAAGAACCCGGCACCAGCCGGAGAGGTGGACTTACGAATATACCCCTTCTTGAGGTTCTCTTTGATGTAGGCGGACATCGCCAAGGTCTCCGGCACTGACAGAGGGTAGACCCAACCCCGTGGAGATGTTCCGGTCAGAAGGTCAATAGGGCAGTCGTAGGGACGATGTGGCGGCAGGGTCTCCGCTTGCTTCTCGGAGAAGACGTCAGCATACTCATGGGTGTTGGTATTGGTAACTATTCTGTTGATGCGACTTAATTGAGAAAGTGGAATGTCACGGATGCCCCTGCAACCCTTGTCCCGGGTCGCGGGTGCATCCGTGCCCCGATGCCGAGCGGCACCCTGTCCCTCACGTCGGGTCGGGGGTCCGCTCGACCCCCTGCCGGTGCCCAAGTCCACTTACCCGGCCACGCTCCTGCTCCGTCCGTCTCTGTCCCGCGGCGGTCCCGCCCCCTAGGGTGCGCGCGCATCGGCAGTGTAAAATTTAAAGGGACAGTGCACCAGTAATTGGCCATTACCGGACGCTGCTCCTATTTAAGCCGGCCTCTTCCTGGTAACTCTGCCGGATCTTTAGTGCCCTTAGCCTACTGAGAAAGCGTACCTGAGCCTTGTTCTGATTTCTTGTGTACCGTACCTTCTGCCTGTCCTTGACCACGAATCTTGCCGCCTGCCCTGACCTTCTGCCTGTCCACGTTCTCGAACCTCAGCCGCCTGCCCCCGACTACGAGCCTGCCTGACGATTTTGTCCCACGCTACACATCGGCTGCCACCACAAGCAAGTCATGTCAGGTCTAGCAACCTGGTAGAATTCCCGCCGCAGCAAGTCCAACCTGCTTTTCGACGCGCTCTGGTGAATACCAGAACCTACTTAGATTCTGCTCCCTGGCATGGCTTATGCCACCGTTCACGATGGTCCAGAGGATCCACTACCTCCAGCCATGGATCCCGCCAAGGTGTCTTTACCGAGTGTCTCCAACATCACCACCGTTGTGGTCAAGCAATCGAAACAGATCGCACAGCAAGCGCAACAGCTCGATCAGCTCTCCACTATGATGCAGCAGCTCATCGCCACTCGGCAGCAGCAGTTGGCTGCGGTGGTCTCTCCCGTGGCAGTCGCTCCAGCCGGTCCTAAACTCCGGTCCTAAACACTTCATGTGGAACTTATGGCTGGTCAGTTCCCTTCGGAAAGATCCAAGTTGGCCTTCGTGGTCAGTCTGCTCTCTGGAAAAGCCCTGACCTGGGCGACTCCACTCTGGGACCGAGGCGATCCGGTCACAGCTGATCTGGCGACATTCCTACAGGAGTTTCCGGGAAAAAAGTGTCTTTCGAAGAGCCTGCCTGCGCTTCGTCTGCTGACAACCACCCTGTTGAACCTACAGCGGGGAAACTCCTTGTGGTGACTACTCCGTGCAAATTCCGCACATTTAGCATCGGAGTTGGCTTGGAACGATGCTGCATTGTGCGCCACGTTCAAGAAAGACCTCTCCAGCCAGATTAAGGATGCCCTCTCCACCCGGGATCCGCCATCTTCATTAAGTGAGTTCATCCATTTGGCAACTCGCATTGATATCCGTTTCGCGAAGAGACGTAAGGAGCTCCGCCAGTAGCAGGAACCGGGCCGAACCCGTCATCTACCTAGTCTTGCGCCGGTGTTTCTACGGCCACTGCCTCCTTCCCAGCCAGCCGTGGAAGCGGCCATGCAAGTGGATAGAGCCCACCTGACTCTGCAGGAACTCAACCGACGGCGTAAGGAGAACCTATGTCTCTACTGCGGCAGCCCTGAACATCTCCTCAGGGCTTGCCTGCTCCGTCCACGGCGCCCGGGAGAACGAGCACACCTAGGCTACGTGGGAGAGGCGTCCCTAGGGGTGTGCAGTTCCTCTCCTCGTCTGAAAATACCCGTCCTGGTCAACACTGAAACTGGGATCCACTTTCAAACTTCAGCGTTCTTGGACTCTGGTTCGGCTGGAAATTTCTTGGACGCTGCCCTGGTGTCTCAACACAATCTCCCCGTGGTTCCCCTGGAGAAACCTCTGGCCATCTCCTCTGTCAGTGGGGAGATCCTCAGCGATCCAGTCCGTTACCATACTGAGCCGTTGTCCCTTCAAGTGGGGGCACTTCATAAGGAGAGACTTACGTTCTATGTGTTACCCCGGTCTTCCTCATCCATCCTTCTGGGTCTTCCGTGACTGCAGCGCCATGCCCCGGTGCTCGACTGGCAGACTGCGATGGGGGGCCAGAATGTCGGTCTCGCTGTTTGGTGGCACCTCGCCCGGTGCTTACCGCTTCTCCGGTACCATCTAAACCTGTAGCGGGTCTTCCCGCGCCATATCAAGAGTATGCTGACGTCTTCTCCGAGAAGCAAGCGGAGACCCTGCCGCCACATCGTTCCTACGACTGCCCTATTGACTTTCTGCCCGGAACATCTCCACGGGGTCGGGTCTACCCTCTGTCAGTGCCAGAGACCTTGGCGATGTTCGCCTACATCAAAGAGAACCTCCAGAAGGGGTTTATTCGTAAGTCCACCTCTCCGGCTGGTGCCGGGTTCTTTTTTGTAATGAAGAAGGATGGATCCCTACGTCCCTGAAATCGATACCGTGGTCTCAACAAGATCACCTTTAAGAATCGGTATCCCCTGCCATTGATTACCGAGCTTTTTGATCGCTTCATGGAGCCAAGATTTTCTCCAAGCTGGACCACGGGGAGCCTATAACCTGATTCGGATTCGTGAGGTGAGATGAGTGGAAACGGCTTCAATACTCGAGATGGGCACTTCGAGTACCTGGTCATGCCCTTCGGACTCTGTAATGCCCCTGCAGTTCTTCCAGGATTTTTGTTAACGACATCTTCAGAGATCTTTGTACTCCTGGTGGGGGTCTATCTGGATGATATCCTGATCTTTTCACCCGATCCAGAATCCCACCAGGCTCATGTGCAACAAGTTCTCAGGCATTTACGTGCTAACCGTCTGTATGCCAAGCCTCTTTCACAAGACAAGTCTTCCCTTTCTCGCTACATCCTCTCCGACCAGGGCTACAGAGGACCCAGCCAAGTTGTCGGCTGTGTGCAATGGCCACGCCCAGGGCGCCCCGGGCCCCTACAGCATTCCCTGGGCTTCTGCAACTATTACAGGCAGTTCATCCCACACTTCTCCACTCTGGTGGCTCCTATTGTGGCCCTCACGAAGAAAAACGCTAATCCACGCAGCTGGCCCTCCGGGGCCGAGGAGGCATTCACGAAACTAAAGACCACCTTTGCCACTGCCTCTGTCCTGTCGTGGCCGAATCCCGCGAAACCCTTCTCGCTCGAAGTGGATGCCTTGTCAGTGAGAGTTGAGGCAGTCCTCAGGCAAAAGGGGCCCACTGGCAAAACGGTCACGTGTGGCTTCTTTTCCAAGACGTTTTCGCCGGCGGAGAGAAATTACACCATCGGAGACCGGGAGCTGTTAGCCATCAAATGGCATTGGGGGAATGGTGTTACCTGCTGGAGGGGGCTCGACATCGCTTTTGATCTACTCAATCATAAGAACCCCAGTACCTCCAGACGGCTCAGCGGCTCAATCCGCGCCAGGCTAGGTGGTCGCTCTTTTTCTCCCGGTTTGACTTTCAGATCCACTTCCGTCACGCGGAAAAGAATGTGAAGGCAGATGCCCTCTCCCCTGCCTCCGATGTGGTGGGTGAAGAAGTGTCTCCTGAACACATCAAATTTCCCCCCAGAGCGCCTTATATCCGCAGCCCCTGTCGACCTCCGGGAAAGGGTTTCCCCCGGGAAGACATACGTAAGGTCTGCGCTCGGGAAAGGGGTATCCTGAAATGGGACACTGCTCTTTGGTGGCCGGTCACCCCGCTGCTCGTAAAACATTCCTCCTGATATCTAGGTTCTATTGGTGGCCAGACCTGGTTAAAGATGTCAAGGAGTTTGTTGAGTCTTGTACCTCCTGTGCCCGCAACAAGACACCTCGTCACAAGCTGGCAGGCCAACTACATCCACTACCCATACCTACTAAACCATGTTCTCACATAGCAATGGACTTTGTAACCGATCTTCCTCTTTCGGCTGGCAACACCGCTGTCTGGGTGGTCACATATCGGTTTTCCAAAATGGTGCATTTTGTCCCTTTGCCGGGCCTGCCGTCTGCCCCTCGCCTGGCTGAGCTATTTTTTCGCCACATTTTTCCGGTTAACACGACTGCCCCTGCAGATCGTCTCGGATTGGGGGGTTCAGTTCGTTTCCAAATTTTGGCGGGCCCTTTGTTCTCAACTCCAGGTAAAACTTGACTTCTCCTTAGCTTACCACCCCCAGATGAATGGCCAGGTGGAGAGAGTCAATCAGGTTCTGGGGTGTTACCTGCGCCATTTTGTATCGGCTCGGCAAGATGACTGGGCCAACTTACTTCCATGGGTGGAATTTTTCATATATCCCCAGAGTCCAGAGTCCGCGGGTGCTTCTCCCTTCTACATTGTGTACGGGCCCGCATCCCCGCCCACCTCTCCCGCTAGCATCCTCGTCTGAGGTTTTCCCGCTGCTGCCACTCTGGTCCAGGACTTTAAAGGGCCATCTGGTCCCTGACCCGCCAATCTCTGCTCAGTGCTTCAGGGCGCATGAAGGCGCAAGCAGATAAAAGAAGAAGCCCTCCTCCTGTCGGCCAAATATGTCCGCCTCAAAATCCCAACCTACAAACTGGGACCCCGCTTTTTAGGACCTCTCGAGGTCCTTAAGCGCATAAACCCGGTGGCCTATAAACTCCGGGCTCCCACCCACCATGCACATCCCAAACTCCTTTCAAGTCTCGCTACTAAACCCCTGGTCCTGAATCTTTTCTCCCAGAAGGCAGTCCCTCCTTCGTCTGTGGCTGATGCCTCTAATGTCTTTGTGGTCAAGGAAATCTTGGGTATGAGGACTAGAGGGAAACGATATTTTCTCGTTGACTAGAAGGGGTTCGGGCCCGAGGAAAGGTCTTGGGAACCAGAGGAGAACATTCTGGACCGCAGCATCATCCAGAAATTCATCCACTCCAGAAAGAGGGGGGGAAAAAGGGGGGGTACTGTCACGGATACCCCTGCGACCCTCATCCCGGGTCGCGGGCGCATCCGTGCCCCGATGCTGAGCGGCGCCCCGTCCCTCACGTCGGGTCGGGGGTCCGCTCGCCCCCCTGCCGGTGCCCAAGTCCACTTACCCGGCCACGCTCCTGCTCCGTTCATCTAGGTCCCGTGGCACGCGTGGCCCCGGCCCCCTAGGGCGCGCGCGCCGGCAGTGTGAAGTTTAAAGGGACACTGCACCGGTAATTGGCCATTACCGGACGCTGCTCCTATTGAAGCCGGCCTCTTCCTGGTAAACCTGCCGGATCTTTAGTGCCCTTAGCTTACTGAGAAAGCGTACCTGAGCCTTTTTCTGATTTCCTGTGTACTGTACCTTCTGCCTGTCCTCGACCATGAATCTTGCCGCCTGTCCTGACCTTCTGCCTGTCCACGTTCTCGAACCTCAGCTGCCTGTCCTGACCTCAAGCCTGTCCCCGACTACGAGCCTGCCTGACGATTTTGTACCACGCTACACCTCGGCTGCCTCCGCACGCAAGTCGCGTCAGGGGTAGCAACCTGGTAGACTCCCGCCGCAGCAAGTCCATCCCGCTTTGTGGCGGGCTCTGGTGAATACCGGGCCCTACTTAGATTCCGCTCCCTGGCGTGGCTTACGCCATCGCTTGCAGTGGTCCAGAGGATCCACTACCTCCGCCCGTGACAGTAGCCTATACTTATTCCAGTTTTTCTTCCTGTGGTCCTCCTTTCTGATCTTCTACACCACATACTTAGACACACTACATGAGTCTTCGTTTCCTATACCTAATATCTTATCTACTTTCCTCCACCTATGTTCTCCATCTCTATCCTTATCTATTTCTAACCTTGTTCCATTATTACACCTTCTTATCACACTGCATCTCCTTTTTATATTTTTCATATCATATATCACACCAACCTCCCTTTATTCCTCAAACGCCTAAACATTAGCACAGTCTTGTTAGTACTCTCCATCTCTTAGAATATCGATTTCCATTTTCACACCATCTGCAATAAGTTTTCTGGCTTTATTTACATCATTGGCCTGCTCATACAGCTTACATGTTGCCTCCCGCACTGGGCATGTGCAGTTCGGGAAGCACGGCAACCAGCTTCACAAAGGGCTGCCCTTAGTTCTTCTGCACATGTGCAAACTCCCTGCGTGTGTGCCTGTGTGCAACACTATATTTAAGACGCCGACATCTCCACATGCACAGAGCTGCTCCAGACGCCGTCCTCGCTTGAACAGAGATATACCTTACTGGACATTTTACTTATATCCTCCTCATCCTTCCTTTTACACTCACATATTTTTACTTGTTCCTGGGAGGATTTCTACTTACCTCTAAAACCACAACCTTACCCCACTTATTCTTTATCACTACATTATATACACTACCCAAGTCCTATGTATTCCTTATTCCCTACTATATCCTTATCCATCCCACATTTCTTTCACTGTATTATGGATACCCAACCATACCTATAAACATATATATCTCCACCGAACTTGTGACCTCTTCCTTGCCATCTTTTTACCATTAAAGTTTACCTCATTAGACCTTAATACTATATTCTTATGGGATTATACTTTCCATGCAGCTCATTGCACCCTATTTACCTTACAGCCTATGTATCCTACTTACACCCCCTTTTCCCCTGTACCCCCTATTTCCCTGACGTATGGCCTCTTCTGTCCGATTTTACTTAGTTACTGACATCTACTAATGTTATCTTCAGGGCCTATTTCTTTGAAAAGGTCCTATGTACCAAAACGTCAGATTATATCGGCTTTCTAATCTACTCTATTTACCGGCCACTTAAGGAGGTCTTTTGAGCAGGAAAAGTAGTATATATAAAGAAGTATATATCTTCATATATCCTAAACAACCGCCATACTAGGAACATCGCTGACACTCGTATGGTTGTCCACGCACAAATAAGTGTATCAAATTGGAAGCTCTAAATCAAATTTTCCTATCAGTGATCACGCGTCCAGAACAAACCACTGCATCCTATGATTGAAAGGACTATTCGGATATACCATTATCAATGGTATTTCCTGATGGAAATTACATTAATTTCAAGTTGAGGGGGGGTAATTATACCAGATGGTACTTTCCCCTAATTCTCTTTATGCACAATTTATTTTTCCCTCATTTTTCTCTCCCTATTGCAGTGGAGCAATTATGTCTTAATAAAGCTCTTTTTATCTATAAGAACAAAAAATGTTCGATGCCTTTTTGACAGTGTGTCGTGAAAATTTCCTCTGTTATCTGGGAAACTGATACTGGGAAGTATTTCCCTTCCACCGAGCACCTAAAACTTAGGTGTGCAACCCCAACCATTCTCAACATTTATTTTGTTGGTGAGACTCCTGGCATTGATCAGCATGCAATTTAGAGGTTTTTTTGGTTTTCATTTTTTTACCCTATTCTTATTAGATATTACTACCCCCACCCTCCACTCCCCCCAAATTTATAATTAATTCACAATCTTAACTATCTTGTATTCTATAAGATTAGTTTCCCCCTACCCCCATTCCCTCTCAGTCACTAGTTTTAATGCTCCTCCAACTTCCTGGCCACTTTGTTCCCCAATACAGCTACGCCCTTCCCATTTGGGTGCAGCCGTCCCTAGCATAGAGTCTGTAGCAAAGACCAGATGGTCAGACCAGTTCTCAAAAAACCCAAAATCCCTCTTTCCTGCACAATTTTGACGTCACTATTCCACCTCGCTAACTCCCACTGCGTCTCTGGTGTGGCACCATGGTAAAGGTAGTTACGGTTGTATTTCTGAAAATATTACTTAGAGTTCCTTGTCTTCAGCTTTTGCCTATGTCATCCTGAAATCGTTTTTAAGGACACTTCCACCTACCTTAATTTTGTCATTAGTGCCAAATATGCACCATGACAACTGGGGATTCTCACCAGCCCCATCCAGCACATCTGTAACCCATGATCTCCACTATATTGAACTCGAGCCCCAGGTAAACAACAAACTGTTCAGCGATACCAGTCTTTGTGACAGATTGCCCTGCCTGTTCCCCTAATAATTTAGTCCCCAACTACTAGCACCTGTCTAGCCTGCCCTGCAAGACTATTCCCCACCTTACTGGAGCAGACTAGGGGTAATGTTCTTGCCTGCCAACAGTGCTATTTCTGAGCTGATATCCCTCGTAATCGGCCAATCTTGACGAATAGATTTTGTCGGGGTGTGCCCGCTCTCTGAACATTTTCCCTCTACCTTCTTACTGTCCACCCAGCCTAGCTGCCTCATGTACCTGCAACTACCTGCTGCCATTCCTCCCCAAGCTTTTATTCCCTGTCAAGTGATTACTCAGTGAGCAGCAGAACTCACTTCTAAGTGGACACAATGGATCTCTAGTGTTGCCACTTGCTCTTTTTGATCCAGGATTCTGGCTCTTATTAATGTGCAGTGTACAAGATCTTGTACATAATCTCCAAAAACATTCGGAATCTCGGCAAGAGAACAAAGAGTGACTTTGATTCCACTATATTTCTATTTTGCCATAGGCAAACTTAAACTCTATCAGTTCTCTATCTATTAAACACTACAACGTAAACTTTTATGATATCTAAATCTTACCTCTATTACAAACTATTAAAAACCTGCTTATATCTCATCTCATTTAACCCTTTTGCTTCCTGAACGAGGGGAATAAACTCCCTTTCTAATCATCAAGTCTGGTGGAACCAGACTATTAAAAGGAGAGCCTTTATATCATATAGCAAAGTACTAGCTTCAGTAAGGGATTCCCAGCCAAACTACTCTTGGACAGGTCGTCCCTATCTCATAGGCACAGAACACAACATTATGGCCACTTGTCGAACCCGTCTGCAAAGCAGGTGACACTTGTAGACAGAGGTGAGAGAGATCACAATTTAAAAAGTCATGCCACCTGACCTCTGCCGACATGTTTCGCCAGGTAACCTGGCTTTTATCAAGGCTTTGAGGTCCAGATCAACATGTGGTCTGAAGCTCACTTCCTTTTTTATCATGTTAGGTAATCACCCCATTCAGGTGCTAACCAATTAGCCATCAGAGAATCACATACAAGCCACTCATAACATGTCCTGCTAAGCTGCCACCATGCTTCATGAGCCAACAACATTCAAGTCAAATTCGACATCTCCATAACGGGCTTGCGCCCATCACCTACCGCACTGCCGTGCCAATTGCATGCACCAGCAGGGACAACTCAGCCCAACTGTCTGTGATGGGCTTCCACTCTCACTTTCTCTCCATATTATTGGCAACTGCGTGCATCACCTAGAATGAACTAAGCAGACTAGGTATCACCATTTACACAGCACACTGCCATCTTTGTCTATTCCCATAAGCCCCTTCTCTTAAATATCTTATATGACATATCTCATTGCGGAATATAATCTCCACTGTACAATAGACCAATGTCATATTTTCTTCCCATAAAGCTCATTCTCCTATGTATGTAATATGCAGTATTCATTCCATAGTGCTGCCAGGGCCACCATTAATTACATGTTCCAATGCCATTGTATAGTATTGTCTTCTCAGACTATATTCATTAACTACTTCTCCTTTCACCATCAAGGTATATTCATACTCATTTTTAATAAATATGTAGCTCTATGGCTAGCCCTTTCCACTCACACAGTCTGACCTCACAAGTTCCCCATTGAAGATCTTCCACTACGGCTCACAGCTAGGCCATTTCATCACATATCACAATGGGAGCATGTAAGAACTCCCGTATACTCAAATGCCACCGCATTCCAGGCTGCATCCGCTCGCACTTGACAGCGCCGCAGCGGAACAATAATCTCTACATACATGAGTACATACATGAATAGTCCCTTGCAAAAAGCCAATATTACATGCATCCCTAATTTGTTAAATTGAAACCGTCGGATTCACGTGATGGAATATCTGTCGCATCATTACAGGACCCAGGGACAATGAGGAAAGAACATAGAGTGCAAAAGGGGGGGAGGAAGAGAGGGGAACGAGGGGGGGGGGAAGGGGCGGCGAGGCAGATGGAATGGAGGGGTAGTGGGGGGGGGGAAACAAACATATATGAACTATGATGCTTCCATAGTCATATATACAACTGTGCTATATACACTTACAGTGGAATTTTTTGATCTTGAAATTATGTTGGATATGAAAATAAGCAGATCAGGACTAAGATATTTCGGAATAAATTTCAGTAAATTAAATAAAACTTACAAAACAACAAATTCGGGGCAGCTGGGAAGTAAGCAAGTCTAGAGGACATATAATACAACAACAAATATTGTGTATAGAGGATTACGGATTAGCTTGAGACTCCAAATAGACACATTAGAGGATCCACATTTTTATCAAGGGCTGGGTAAAACTGTAACTGAATGGCTCTCTGAAATTGATGAAATATATGTCAGAATATGAGAGAATTTAATTCAATAAATTATGTGAACAACATAAATCAGGAGATAGTGGAGATTAATAACCTTTTGGGCCCATCCAGATTTCCCTGAATTAAAGGAACAAAAATTACAACGAAAACATAGAATCTCTGAGGAAGAAATTAAGGAAGGAAAAAATAACAAAATATCTGAGGGATCGGAAAAAAATACTTTGATAACAATCAGGTTTCTATATTGGAAAAAATAGTAGATTTACCTACAAACCTTAAATCTGTATTCAGATCTGTCAGATTCTGAGACTTCTGCTGTGGAAGAATCCTCCACTCAGGTTCTATAATACTCTTTACACAGGTGGAGAAAACAGTGGCTGGAGGAAGGGTCAGAGATGAAAAGGAACAGAGGTTGGACAAATAAGGATAACGCATAAAAAATCTTCTACTCAGGCTGTGCAAGATCAGATCCTCGGATGTCAATCGGCGCTGAGGGATAGTGCGGATCAAATACATTGTCCTTCTTCTGCATCCTGTGGTTGTGGTGGCCCAATGTGGGGGAGCACAGGCAGTGATTTTAATGGCAATTTCAAAAATACGCACCAGTGGCAGGAAAATGGAAAGGTTATTGAACACAGCGCAAACTCAATTCTCATGACGCCAATACATCCACTTTTTTTTAGAAAAAATAAAACCCAAACCAAGGATTTCTCGTGAGGGATCGAGAGAAGGGAATCATCAGAAATAAAAAAGGATGGAGCACTATCTCAAACTGACTTAACTTATACTCTCATAGATTTAATGGAAATTCAAAAAACAGGTGTTGTCATACGGTCTTACGTTCACTCCCACCATGCCGCAACAAATTTAATGAATTTGTAGCTTGGGTAATAGATTTATTATTTTTGCTAAGAAAGTTGGCTTTGCATAAATATCATAAAAATGAAAGAAATGATGAACAAACCTTTAGGATACTAGAGGAGTAAACATTTGTGTGAGCTTGTATAATTGCAAGGTGGAAGGTGAGGAGACCCCATAATTCTAGATATACCTTTGACAAATTGCAAGCCAAAATCTAGAGAATACACCTCTGATATCACATTTAATTTATTGGATACGTTTTTGAAGTAGTAACGCGAAAAAGAATTAAGAAACTAGCACTACAGACGACAACCTTCTTCTTTAAATTTAAAGGGGAGGAAGAAGTAGCTATTGCAGCACACTACAACTCTAACAGGAGGAGTGATAGTAATAAAACCCGAGTGACACGGGTGGGGGCTATATTGTCATTTAATAAAAGAGACTATAGAGGATGGTGGAGAGATAACTTGGTGATTCAGAAAAATTATGAGAGGCTTCCAAAGACCAACCATTGGAGTATCAGACAGGAATTGAAAAGGGATTTTATGGATTGGGAATTGAGAAAAATAATTACTGAGGAGGAGAAGAAATTTATGCTACATGTGAATCCTAAACTTTTATTGCTACCTTTTATGCGATTAACAAAGTTCCATAAAAGAGGTTTGTGCCCAATACCAGGGTAGGACCGATAGTCTCAGGTAGAACAACAATTTAACACAAGGACCAGCACGTATGTTGATCGTTCTATAAACTGATGCCTTTGTCACTGGCATTCCTTCTTTTCTAAAGATACGAAAGGACACTGTGAAGAGATATTACCGAATCTATTGTGGTGTGTGAGAGTTTATACTTCTTGCAAGTTTAGAAGTAGAAGCCCTATTACACAGTAACATCAGACAAGACCTGGCCTCTGAAAAGCAATTCTAGTATTTTCTTGAAACACAAGAGGTTACACAAATTTACGGAAACAAATGATTTTGTTTTACTAGCTATTGGATTTTGTTTTTCGACACATAACTATTTTCCTGTTTGATGGAACCGTTTATCACCGAATAAACGGCGCCGCTATGAGGAACTGTATTATGCGGCACCAAGTTTTGCTAATCTCATTTTTAGGTTGGTGGCGAGGATGTTGCTATTGTTTTTTCTGAACACCTTGAAATATTCACAGATCGGATTTTATTTTGGGGGCGCATTATTGATGATATTATGATTTTTTTTGGATGGTAGTGAAAAATTATTCATGTATTTTGTTATCTAGACTTAATGATAATGAAATTGGGTTGAAATTCACATTTGCAAATTCATGGGAGAAAAATTAATTTTTTGGATTTGAAATTATGATTGGATGAAAAAAAGCAGATTCAGACAAAGATATATCGGAAAAATCGGCTACCAATAGTTTGTTAACAATTTCTCTAGTTGGGCATCCACCTTTGTCACAAAAAAAAAAAAAAAGGGGATTACCAGAGGACATTTCCTTAGGGCTCGTAGGAAATTGTTTCTACATTGTTCTTACAATGTTTGAGGAAGGCCGTTTAATAGGGCTATTCTTGACCGGTGTACAGAGGACATTATTAATCAGTTAAAAACAGAGGAAAGAAAAACCGATTTATTCATTGTATAGGTACCTTTGATGATAGAGCTAACTTGAAATGAGTAGCTATATTAGATGACATTGGCCATTTGGAAGGCAGATCCCAGTATTCTCTGAGGTGATTTCTAAAATCCCTAGTGTCACTTATAGAGAGGCAGAAAATTTAGGGATGGAATTTGTAAATAGTCATTTTTGAGGTGGAGGATGGCAAATAAAATAACATGGTTTGCAGCTCTACGGTGGTAGGCTCATTTTCCTGTGGCAATCTGTTCATTCTGTCCATTCCATATGGAAAAACTAAAGATTTTGTCTAACTCCCATTGATAAAGAGAAGATTTGACGATAAGGACAATTCATCAATTGTAAAACCAGAAGGGCGTGTTTATGGGGACCTATGTGTACCTGCCCCAAGACTATGTGGGAAAAACCCATACAGAGTTTCGTGTTCGGATCTCGAAACATATGCAGTTACTATTTAAAATTAGAGGTTGTGACGCTACACTAGCAAGACACAGTTGGAAGTCATAACTGGCGAAATTGAGGTGCTAAACTTTTTGGGGCATATGTGTGAAAAAGCTAGGGGAAAGAAAGGGCGATTTGGACTGTAGTATTGTTGAAGGAAGAGGCAAGATGGATACACAGACTCAATACATGAAACCTTAAGGCCTAAATGAAGGCTTTTCATTTTCGGCATTTTTTTGATCTTGATGATTGCCCTTATATAATAATTTTTGGAAGAAGAAACATTATTATATGTGATTAAGTCAGGTTCAGTGGATATAGCACAGTTGAATATATGACTATGGAAAGCATCAGAGTTCATATAAGTGTGTTTTTTTTTTTTTGTTTCCCCCCCACTCCCCTTCCATCTCCTTCGCGACCCTTATCCCCCCTCCCCTCTACCCTCTCTTCTACCCCCTTTCCTCTATGTTTTTCCTCATTGTCCTGGGTCCTGTAATGATGACAGATATTCTATCACGTGAGTACCACCGGTTTCTATTTTTTTAATAAAATAACCAAAAAATTAGGGATGCATGTATTTGCTTTTGCAAGGGACCTATTCATGTATGTACTCATTGTCATGTAGAAGATTTATTGTTCACTGATTGCGGCGTTCGCTGGGTTTAGTGCGAGGCGGATGCAGCTGGATTCGGTGGAATATTTGAGGATACAGGAGTTCTTTACATGCTCCCATTGGTGATATGGGTGGATTGAAATGGCTAGCTGTGAGCGTATTTGGAGAGATTCTTACACATGGGGAAAATTGGAAGTCAGAATGTGGGAGGGCCAGGGCTAGCCATTAGAGCTACTGAATTATTAATATCCGGAGTATGAATATTAAATGGTGTGCAAAGAGGAAGGTGTTTATGGAATATGAGTTTGAGGACAAATAATATACAAGAAGTGGATAAACATGTATTTAATGGGGCGCAGATCTATTGGAATGAATATGCATATTACATACATAGGTGAAGGCTTTATGGGAAGATAATACATGACTGTGGTCTTTGTACAGTGGATCGTTGATATTCCCCCAATGTATTATGTCATATTAGATATCAGAAGAGAAGGGGCTTATGGGAATTGATCAAAGTTGGCAGATGTGCTGTGTAATGTGATCACCCTTGGTATGTTTGTTCATTCTAGGTGAGGCAACGCAGTTGCAAATAATATGAGAGGGAAGTGTGTTGGGATGCCAATCACAGTCACAGGGATGGGGTGTTTGTGGTGAGGTGCTTGGCCGCGGGACAGTGCAGGTAGGATGGGCGCAAGCCCCGTTTTGGACGATGCGAAGTTTGTCTGAAGGTTGCTGGCGCATGAGGTGCATGGTGGCAGCATTTGCTAGGCAACTTGTTAATGATGTGTGCGGCGCGCGGAAGTGGGGAGTGGGCTTTATGTGGATTCTCTGATGGCTAATTGGTGAGCACCTGAATGGGGTGTTTACCTAACATGATATAAAAGGAAGTGAGCTCAGACCACATGTGATCGGACCTCTAAGCCTTGATAAAGCCAGGTTAGCTGGCGAAACATGTCGGCGAGGTCACGTGACGTTTTAAATTGTGATCTCTCACCTCTGTCTACAAGTGTCACCTGCTGCAGACGGTGTCACAAGGGGGCCTTATTTGTTCTGTGTCTATGAGATTAGGGACGACTGCCCAAGTAGTTGGCTTGGGATCCCTTACTGAAGCTAGTACTTTGCTATAGATATAAGGCTCTCCTGTTAATAGGTGGGGTTCCACCAGACTTGATGATAGAAAGGGAGTTATTCCCTCTTTCAAAAGCAAAAAGGGTTAAATGATGAGGATAGAGATCAGGTTTTTAAATAGTGTGTATAGAGGTTAAGAGTTAGATATAATAACCGTTACGTTTTAGTGTTTAATAGATAGAGAACTGATAGAGTTTAAGTTTGCCTATGGCAAAATCGTAAATATAGTGTACACAGATCTCGCACAACAGTATGGACCCTCGAACTGTTGCTCAAGGATGGCATACATTGCACAGGTTGTGCACTGGACAGCATTGTAAATCATAGAACTCATGGGGATATTACAAAAGTGAGAGACATACAAATATAAAGAGATAATTCAGTACAATACTGTCCTTTCTAAACTCCCCAAATCTAAAGTCCCTCAATCTCAAATCTCCACACACTTTAGAATACACTTTAGACAGAAAATACACTCGGAAGCTTGCACACTCGCTGCTTTGCTTTAGTTTTAAACCTTTTCTCCCATGCTGTTCTGTAGTGCTGCTGCAAACCACTCCTTCAGGATACAAGGCCAAAGATACAAGTGATCAGTGTGCACCACTTATGTTCCTTCAGGCATCCTAGCTGAATGCTATTTTAGTCTGTCTTTTCTAGGTTTGTGAAAGCCCCTTTGTAATTGTTATAACCCCTTACTGTCACAGTTGGTTTTGAGCTCTGACAGAGACCCATTTTCAAGTCTGACATATGTCACTTTATGTGGGAATAACTTTTTAATGGTTTTACCTATCCATGTGATTCACAGATTGTGACACATTGTGCTTTAAGTTAGTAAGAAATCTTGGTCCATACAATCATTGTTTATTTGTAAAAAAAATATCATGAAAATTTTGAAACATTTGCCATTTTGAAAGATAAATTTTTTTTGCATGTAATACAGTTATTCCACATAAGAGAGTATATAACTAGAATCTACCCTATGTTTACTTTATGGTGGTATAATTTTTTAAATATCTTTTTATTTTTTTACGACACTAGGAGGCTTATAAATGTAGTAGCATTTTTTAATATTTTCAAGAAAAATTGCAATATATATTTTTTTAGGAGCCAGTCCAGTTCTGAAGTGGCTTTCATTGGACTACATTTTAGATGCCCCCATAAATGACCCCATCTAAGAAATGACACCCCTTAAATGATTTAAAACAGCATTTAAGAGCTTTGTTCCAGGTCTCTCACAGGAATTAAAGCAAAATGAAAGTGATATTTTAATATTTCGCTTTCTTCGCAGATTTTCACTTTTAATCCATTATGTACTGAAACACAATGGATATTTCCAGGGAAACGCAACTCAATATTGATTCCCCAGGTTCTGCCGTTTTTAGAGATATCCCATATGTGGCCCTAGTGCGCTATTTGGCTCAACCACAAGCCTCAGAATAGGAGGAGCACTAAAACTAAACCAATACTCCTAAAAACAACTCATTTTAAAAACTACACCCTTTAAGGAATATATTAAAGGGCGTAATGAGTATATTGACCCACAGGTGTTTCACAAATGTTTTTAGCGTTAGGCAGTGAAAATGAAAAAAAACTTCTCAATAGTATTTAGTTTTAGCTGAAAATGTTTTATTTTCACAGGAAATACTGGACAAAAAGCAGCTTAAATGTTTTTTTGTGGGACGAGTTGTTTTTACTGGTGCCATTATGGGGAACACATGACTTTTTAGTCGCCTTTCAAACTGTTTTTTTGCAAGGCAGAATGAATAAAATACAGCAACCCTGGTAGTGTTTTCTAAATTTTTTACGGCGCTCTCCGTGCAGTATAAATGATGTGTTAGTCTTACTCACTGAGGCGTTACAATTACAGAGATACCCAATTTATGCAGTTTTTTTTTAATGTTGTAGCACTTAAAAAAGATGAAACCGATATTTTTATTGTATAAAACAATGTTTATGCATTGCTATCTTTTGATAAATTTTTTTAAACTTTTCTGTATACAGAGCTTTGTACAGCTTTTATTTTGCAGGAATAACTGACATTTTTATTGATACCACTTTGGGATTTACATGACTTTTTGATCACTTTTTTTTCAGCGGGATGAACAAGCATCACAATTCAACTATTTTTTTTATTATTTATTGCATTTATTGTCCGGGTTAAATAATGTGACACGCGGCGATACCAAACTTTTTTTAGTTGATTTTTTTGTGGCGATTGGCATTTTTATTGGGGTAGGGGTGGTGGGCGTATTTTATTAAAAATTTATAATTTTTTTCATTTTCTTTTTTTTTTTCCCTTTTTAACTCTTATTTCACTTCTCCCCATAGGGGACTACACTTATTAGATCGCTGGTGTAATACAATGCAGCACATCACTATACTGCATTGTATTACTACCTGTCAATTATCACGTCCAGCAGTGTCCTCAGGTACCGGCAGGTGTTATTGACGTCACAAATAACCCCAGAAGCCTTTGTTAGGCTTCCGTGTTGTTAGGTAAGCCTTCAGTACCCCGTGACGCATGCTGATGGAGACAGAAGGTTTCACCCTTCCTCTTTCTTCCCCTTACCTGTCACGGTTGCCTTGACTATGGCGTCTAAGAGATTAATGGCCGACAGAGCATGTAGCTAGCTGTAATATACAGCTGATTGCATGCACCAATTGTGCGGTGTCTGCTTCTGAGCCCACACGATCTTCATGACGTTCCAGTACGTCATGTGTCAGGAACCCCTTCCCAACCATGACATACTGGTAGGTCTAATGTCGGCAACACTAACTGGCTAATTGATGTTCACTACAAGAGATATAAAGTAAGCTGAGAAGCGATGTGAATTATGTTGTGAGGAGTTGATATATATCACAGTCTGTGGAGAAACATTGCAACTAGAAATTATATGTGGCAGCAGCATAACACAGAATTCCTAAGCGATTTAATACAGTGTACAAGCTAAAATAGCATTTATAAATAAAAAAGTGGTTTGAACTTTTGAGACAAAATAAAAAGACAAGCAAAATTCTCACATGGAGGCATGAAAATGCCAAAAATTGTAGAGTTATTTAAACAACTAGAAAAAGTGAGCATTAAAGAATTAAAAACATGGTGGGACCATAAAGCACCAACTATGATTATTCAGAAGACTTTCAAATTGAATGGAATAACATCCTCTCTACATGCTCACTTTTTCTCATTGAATTGATTAAAAAATATGAAACTGTGAAATTGCGAAATACTGAAATTGAATTAACAAGCATAAAAACAGTTGGAGAAATATAAGGATAAGAGAGAATTCTCAGACTTGAATAAACATTTAGAGGAAAATATATCTAAATTAGAGGAAAATATTATGGAAAGAAAAAAAAATTCAATAGAGATATGGAGGATTATGACAAAAATCTAATTCATACATGGAGTGCAAAAAGATACCGCAGACCATATAAATCCATTCTAAAGAAAAAGAGAAGCACCGATAGTTCAAATACTAGTTTTGAGCGGTTTACATTGACTCCAATGTTAATCTTCCATCTAGAAACCGGTCGAAGGAATGAACATGTCCTATGTTTAGCGGACCGCCGGCGGTGTGAAAAACCGCCCGGCGGAAAAACAGTGCAGACTGCTGGACGTTTTTTACATTGAAGTCTATGGGAGAGAGATGCTGCAGGTTTTCAGACAGTTCCTAAAACCACAAACCGTCTGAAAAACCATCCAAAAACCCTTGCCGGGGAGGACAAGCCCTAATAATTTAACTCTTTGGCTGTTTGATAGTAAATAAGTGCTTTATTATCAACAAAAAGGAGCTCTGACACATGATCGTCACAAAATAGCCGATTTATTAAAACAATAATAGAAATATCACATTCAAGCAGTCTCTTCCAAATCACAGATATATCTACAGTATTAGGTGCTGACACACACACATGAACCATAATTATCAGTTATCCAATTACTAAATACTAGAGTGTTATCTGAGAATCCAGGACGATAACACATAGTTGGAAAAGCATTCGTTTACTACATTTTAAAAGACAAAGATATTAGACCTCATAGTCAAAATTGGCTTTGAATTAATGATCAGAAGATTCAAGGGACAGCTCCAGGGGCCATGTTTGCTCTGAGCTATAAGAACTTGTTCATGCTTATATTTGGGTCCCTATACGCTACAAATAATTGCCTCCCCTCAGGCTTATAGTGTTTTACAGGCTTCTGCTTATTTTGAGTGAGCCATTACATGAAGCATAATTCTTAGTGGGTCATCTAAACATAATAGTGTATGTGGGGTTATTCCGATTTAAAAACCACATTCGATTATGTGATAAAATCCTTTGATTCGTGCAGGGGTTCAGCTGCATCAGGGATGATTACATGTATCATATGTCAAAGACATAAATACCAATCCACAATACGAGATGAAGCACTAACCTTCATTAATTCCATTGCTTTCCAACCTGCAATGACTGGACTTCTAGAAAAGTTCAGAATACCTTGAAATTTTCATCTCCTCATCTCAGTCTCACCCGACACTGCCCCCACCCTGTTTCTTGATTCCCTTTTTTTTCCCCATTCTATTGCCACACTAAGGGTGTGTTCCCACGGCAAAGACCAAATACTGGTCAGATTTTCCAACTGGTATTTTGTCTTTTTTTGACACGCAGGGGGATGGCTTTTGTCCGTGGTTTGTGGATTCAAGCTGTTCCCCTTCGCACCCACATGTTCATGTTCTGCCCGAAAACCGGGTGGAAGAATGAACGTGTTCTAACTTTTTTGTTACCCAGGCAGCGTAAAAAAAACGTCCGGTGGAAAATCTGTGCAGTGGGGACTGCTGGACGGATTTTCTATTAATGTCTATGGGGAGCGTTTCATGTCAGTTTTCAGACGATTTCGAAAACCACAGACCGTCTGAAAAACCAGCCAATAACCCTTGCCGTGAGGACAAGCCCTAATACTCTTCTTCTGCTTTCACTTAGCCAGTCATGGTTTTGACCCTTGTTTGTTACTCTCCCCCATGTTTCCAGTTTTGGAGACAAAGTCAGGAACTTGCAAGTTTTCAAATTGGTGAAACTGAAATGTTTAGCATTCACACTTTTTTATTTCTCAGTCTATAGCTGTAAATTCTACTATTATTGTACATTCACTTCTAATGACCATGCTGTGAAACAGCCTATTTAATTCACTCGATTTGTCTGAGCATCGTGTTCCCCAGTACTCGCAGCAGACCTCCTCTGTTTCACCCTGTAGAATGTTTCTGGTGTTCGCAGCTCCTTCCTCCGAGTTATCACAACAGAGCCTAACCTTTCTATACTACATTACAGAAAGCCCCTCTTCACATAGTTGTCAGAGCAGTGACCCCCTCCCCTAAGGTAATCACCAAAGTTCACCTATTTTTCTAGTGGTCATAGTGGTTCTAGTAGTCACAGCAGTAAAGGGAAAATATTATCAAAGTGTTTTTTCCATCACCAATTAATCATCTTAATTTAATCCCTTAAAGGGGTTTTGCCACAAAGTAAAATTGACGTGAGAAGTTTGTAAATTAAATAACAAACATTTTTACCATTCATCATTATTAAACATTCTGTTCCGTTTTTGTTTTATCTGCTCCTTTAGTGATCCATTGTTTACAGCTCATCTCCAGGGGATACGACCAGTGCTGAGTGCTCCTCAGTCCTGGTCGCACATGCTCAGACATCACCTCTTCTCTCAGGCAGCTCCTGAGTGTTCAAACCCCAGGTGCTGTCATTCTACTCCTGTCCTTTGGACTAGTTAGTAATAAATCAAACAGTGCAAATAAAAAAAGAAACCTCAATGAGGTCTGTGCATTGATGAAGAGGAAAAAAAATCCACAGGTTTGGTTCCTGCAGGTATTTGAACCGAGGACCCTTGGGCTGTAAAGCAAAAATGTTACCTCTGAGCTACACTGTAGCTAATTACAATTCTATACATAAACAGACCTTTATTTCACTAGAGAGAGGAAAGGCCTGGTGATGTCATCCTGCTGGGTCACATGATATGCAATTCAAACAAATCACACACGCCCCCTTCTGAGCACACAGAGCTGAAGAGCTGGATGCAGGAGGTATGAAATGAGATCGTGGCAAAACCCCTTTAAGGACCAAGCAAGTTTTGGCCTACCTGACACAGCCCTATTTTTTGAAATATAACATGCGTCTCTTTACGTGAGAACAACTTTTTTAATGCTTTTACCTATCCATGTGATTCAGACTGTTTTTTCATGACCTATTGTGCTTTAAGATAGTAAGAAATTTTTTTCCGTACTATACTCGCTTATTTGTGAAAAATTCAAAATGTCGTGAAATTTTGGAAAAATTCAAACTTCAAAAATGTCTCCATCAAAGACAGATAATAATTCCATACAAAATAGTTTATAAATATCGTCTACCTTATGTCTTCTGTATGTTATCATAATTTTTTTTTATTTATTTAACATTTTATGGGAAGTTAGGAGGCTTACAAATTTGATACCAATTTTTCAAATTTTCAAACACAGATTTTTTTAGGGACCACTTCAGTTCACATGTAGAATTGAGGAGCCAGTATGTTAGACACCCCAATAAATCACTCCATTCAAGAAACTTCATCCTTCAAGGTATTTAAAACAGCACTTATAAAGTCTGCTAATCCTTTTGGTGTTTCACAGGAATTAATGAAAGGTGGTGGTAAAATTTCATTTTTTAATCTATTATTTCATGGAATTTAGTATAAGTTAACAGAAAAAGACAATTCAATATAAGTTTCCCTAAATCTGCTGTTTTTAGAAATATATCATATGTGGCCCTAGTATGTTATTTTACTCAACCACATGCCTCAGAATTGAAGGAGCACCTACTGGATTTTGGAACTATTATTTTATTATTACATTTTATAGGCACCATATTGGGAGTTTGCTGATGCCTAAAGGTGCTAAAAACTAAAAAAACACCCATAAAAGCACCCCATTATAGAAACTACACCCTTCAAGTAATTCACCAAGGGGTGTAGTGAGTATATTGACCCCACAGCTGTTTCACAGAAAAGTTTAGAATTAGACCATGAAGAAGAAAAAAAAAGTCCAATAAATTGAGTTTTTAGCCTCGAATTTTTCATGGTCACAAGGAATGCAGGAGAAAAAGCATCCTTAAACTGGTTGCCCAATTTCTTCCAATTGTGACAATATACCATGTGTGGTCATATAGAAAAATTGGGACATGTAGTGGGTCTCAGAAGGTAAGGAGCGCTATTTGGCTTTGGTTATGTAGAATAAGCTGTAAGGTTCAAGGCCATCATGTTGCATTAGCAGAGCCCCCCAAGTTCCAAAAGAGAGGAAATCCCCCAAAAGTGACCCCATTTTGTAAACTCACTGAATTCATCTAGGGGTTTATTGTGCATTTTTACCCCACAGACTTTTCACAGAAAGTTTTGGAATCAGGTTGTGAAAATGAAAAATTTAAATTTTTCAAAAAAATTTCAACATTATTCTTAAAATGTTTATTTTCACAAACAAAGGAGGAGATAAAGCACCTCAAAACCTGTTGCTCAATTTCTTCTAAGCAAGGCAATACTCCATATGTGGTCATAAAGTATGTTTGGGGCACTTGGTGAGTCTCAGAAGGGAAGGAGCACTATTTGGCTTTGGGAGTACAAAATAAGTTGGAATGATTGGATGCCCTCATGTTGCATTAGCAGAGCCCCCCAAGATCCAGAACAGAGTAAATCCCACAAAACTGACCCCATTTTCGAAACTAAACCCCTCAGTGAATTCATCTATATAGTGTGCGTTTTGACCACACAGGTGTGGTTTTTTTTTTATAGATAATGCATTTAGCGGTATAAGGTGAAAATCACAATTATCCTGTAATTATGCCATACCTTTTCAATATAACATTGGCATGCCTTGAGTAAAACTGAAAAATTAGATTTCTAATTTTTCTGCCATGTCTCCCGTTCTAGGGACACCCACATGTCCCCCTAAGATTTGGCTGGCCCCTGATACATGCCATAGAGGAGACACAGCGGCCTTGTGCTGGGCACGCCTATTTTATTAAATACACAGCATGTCCTGACAATCACACCTGCTGTGATGTGAACTAAAATTATGAAACCCCATAATTGCACCCTATTTTAGAACGTACGCCCCTCAGGGAACATTTTAAAGAGTGTTATGAAAATTTTGACCTGACAGGTGTTTCATAAAATTAATTCCCAGATATAATTGTGCATTAAAAGGTGAAACATGCAAACTGACTTTTTTCGGACACGCCATGTTACTGCACAATAATAATTTATGAAAGGTTTAGTGCTACAGAATGCTACAACTAGTAATCCATAGTAGAGTGGTACAGTTTGAAAATACTTTCTTGCAAAGCCCGGGCTTATTAGGGCAGGTTTCACGCTGGTAAATTTTGTCTTTTCTAATTCCTCTTTGGTTGCACACTCTGCACTTTTTTTGCGCCCTACACTTATTTTTACCAGTGCAGGAGATTTCACTGGGGAAATACTGCCCGGGTACAATATGGGCAACATCAGAACCAGAAGTGCTGGGACCTTCACCCTGGTTCTCAAAAACAAGCGCCTTTATTACCTTCTCCTCGAAGGTAATAAACGTCTCTGCTTGGCCAGTACAACGAAAGAGAATAAAAGCGTTGTACATCGCTATTTGCCCAATGTGCACGGCCAGCTTTTTGCACCTCACTTTGGCCTTATTTGTGGCACTGTATGGCTTCAGCACGTAGTCCAAAAGGACTACCCCTCCCATGTACCGATTGTAATCCATAATACAGTCGGGTTTGTGAGCGACTGTACTGGTACCTGGTACATGGGCAGAGGTAGTGCTGTGGCCATGACAGGTGGGCAATATAAGGCCGTCCCTCTTGTCCTTATATTTGACCAGAAGCAGGTCATCGCTGGATTGTGAACTGCTTTCATCTCTTGGGAGCAGCTGCACAACAAAGGGTTTGGGGAGTCCCCTCTGGTTCTTGCACACTGTGCCACAGGCTGCTGCACGTCTGCAGCTGAGGCACTTAAAAAGTGAAATGCTGGTGTAAATGTTTTCCACATAAAGGTAACAACATTTATCCAGCAGTGGGTGCACCAAATCCCAACTATCTTTCCACTTATTTTCAAGGAAGGAGAGCATTCTGGGGGTACAATTTGGCTGTCCTTTCCGTCATAAACTCTGAAGCTGTAGATGTACCCGGATGTACTCTCGCACAGCTTGTAGAGTTGAACCCCGTAACAGGCTCTTTTACTGAGCAGGTATTGACGAAATTTAAGCCTGCCCTTGAAATGTATGAGAGACTTGTCCACACAAATACATTTCTCTGGGGTATAGACCGCTGAAAATTTGGCATTGAAATGTGTGATAACAAGCCACACTTTATACAAGCGGTCATAGGTGGGGTCATCACGAAGTGGGCACAGTGCATTATCTGCATAATGCAAGAATTTTCAGTTTTATTCAAAGCGCTTCCGAGTGGTGGTAAAATGGAGTACTGTAAAAAATAATCAATACAAAACTCGGACTTCTTCTCTATGCCCATATGCAGAATAAAGCCCCAAAATGCCATCATCTCTGCAGCGTCTATGGGGGTCCATCTGCAGAATGACGATGTGGGATTTAGGGCCAAAAACTGCTGGGCATCGAGATAAGTCTGTATCACCATGACATTTACAAAATCCTCAGAGAAAAAGACTTTAAAAAAAAAATCTATTTCAGTGAGGCCTGCAGTGTTTATATGGACTCCTGGGATGGCCACAAAGTCAGGGATTAGTTGCTGGTAATCATCTGGGACGGGAGTCCATAGCGGGTTACTGTCACGGATGTCCCTGAGACCCTCATCCCGGGTCGCAGGCGCATCCATGCCCCGACTCCGCGCGGCGCCCCGTCCCGCACCTCGGGTCCGGGGTCCGCTCACGCCACTGCTCCGGTCCCCACTCACTTACCCGGCCACGATCCTGCTCTGTCCGCCTCTGGTCCCCGGCGTGCGCGGCGCCGCCCTCTAGGGCATGCCGGCAGTGTGAAATTTAAAGGGACAGTGCGCCGGTAATTGGTCATTGCCGGGCACTGTCCCTATTTAAGTCCGGCCCCTTCCTGACAGCCTTGCCGTATTCTTGGTGTGTATTCCTTAGTGAAAGTGTTCCTGAAAGTCTTGTCTTGCCTACCCATGTACGGAACCCGTTGCTCGCGTTTACCGACCACGAATCTTGCCGCCAGCCCTGACCTTCTGCCTGTCCACGTTTACGAACCTGAGCCGCCTGTCCTGACCTCCTGCCTGTCCCCGACTACGAGCCTGCCTGACGAATCTGTACCACGCCTACCCTTGGCCGCCACCGCAAGCAAGCCCCTCCTAAACCTATGCCAAGGGGATTTGTCAGTGGGAGACTACACGTTGCAATTCCTCACCTTAGCCTCTGAACTGTCATGGAACGAGTCCGTTCTGTGTGCTACCTTCAAGAAAGGGCTCTCAAGTCAAGTTAAGGACGTCTTGGCCGCAAGGGACATCCCATCTTCCCTCAGTGACTTGATCCGCTTGGCCACCCGCATTGATGTGCGCTTCATTGAGCGGGAAGAGGAGCTTTGGCAAGAGCGTCAGCTAGCCCAACTTCGCCGGTTTCCTCGCCTGGCACCGGTGTTCCAGAGGCCTCCTGCACCACAGTCGCCAACACCCACCGAGGAGCCCATGCAGATTGATCGGGTTCGCCTCTCTGAGCAAGAGTTGGCCCAGCGTCGGCAAAGGAACTTGTGCCTCTACTGTGGCAGCCCAGAGCATTTTCGGAGGAGTTGTCCCAAGCGTCCTAAGCCTGCGGGAAACTCCCCCCACCTAGGATCTGTGGGAGATGCATTCCTAGGTGCAAACTCCTCCTCTCCACGCCTGTTGATGCCAGTGCAGGTCATGTCTGAGGCTAGTACTTCGTTCCAGGTTCCGGCGTTTCTAGATTCGGGTTTGGCCGGGAACTTCATCCACCAGTCTCTAGTGAAGCAGTATCGGCTCCCGGTGGTTCGCTTGGAAAAACCGCTCGTCATCTCGTCCGTCAGCGGGGAGCTGCTTAGCGACACCATCCAGTTTGTCACCAAGCCACTGTTCCTCCACGTGGGGGCGCTGCATAAAGAAGAAATCTCCTTCTACGTGTTGCCTCGCTCCTCATCAGCGGTCCTCCTCGGACTCCCATGGCTGCGGCTCCACTCTCCTACCCTGGACTGGACATCTGGAGAAGTGACTCGTTGGGGTCCCAACTGTCGGGGGCGTTGTTTGGTGGCACCTCGCCCGGTGCTTTCCTGCTCCCGCTCGACCCTTCATGAGCCGCTGCCCGGGCTGCCGCCCGAGTATCTGGAGTACGCCGATGTGTTCTCCGAGAGACAAGCCGAGAGTCTTCCTCCGCATCGTCCGTACGATTGCCCGATCGACTTATTGCCGGGTACCAGTCCTCCCCGGGGCAGAGTCTACCCATTATCGGTTCCTGAGACCCAAGCCATGTCAGAGTACATCCAGGAGAATCTCCGGAAGGGGTTCATCCGAAAGTCCTCGTCTCCCGCGGGTGCGGGGTTCTTTTTCGTAAAGAAAAAGGACGGTACCTTACGGCCCTGCATAGACTACCGGGGTCTGAACAAGATCACGGTGAAAAACCGGTACCCACTGCCGTTGATCACAGAACTTTTTGACCGTCTGCGGGGCGCAAAGATTTTCTCCAAGTTGGATCTGAGAGGGGCCTACAACTTGGTCCGAATCCGCAAGGGCGATGAATGGAAGACGGCCTTCAACACCAGGGATGGGCACTTTGAGTACCTGGTGATGCCCTTCGGACTGTGTAATGCACCTGCCATCTTCCAGGAGCTCGTGAATGACATCTTCAGAGACCTCCTCTACACCTGCGTGGTGGTTTACCTTGATGACATCTTGGTGTACTCTCCTGACCTCGAGACCCACCGCAGCCATGTTCGTCAGGTGTTGAAGCGTCTCCGGGAGAACCATCTGTATGCCAAGCTAGGGAAGTGCCTCTTCCATCAGACTAGTTTCCCGTTTCTGGGTTACGTCATTTCTGACCAAGGCCTACGGATGGACCCAGCGAAACTGTCAGCCGTGTTGCAGTGGCCACGCCCAGTTGGTCTGCGAGCTATACAGCGCTTCCTGGGCTTCTGTAACTACTACCGCCAGTTCATCCCCCACTTCTCAACGCTAGTGGCTCCGATAGTGGCCCTTACCAAGAAACAAGCTAACCCACGCAGCTGGCCCGTCGAAGCCGAAGAGGCATTCTCGAAGCTCAAGTCCGCCTTCTCTACGGCATCTATCCTTTCACGTCCGGATCCCGCGAAACCCTTCACGTTTGAAGTGGATTACTCGTCTGTGGGAGCCAGAGCAGTTCTTACGCAAAAAGGTCCCACGGGTAGGACTGTAACATGTGGCTTCTTTTCCACGACGTTCTCTTCGGCTGAGAGGAATTACAAGATTGGCGACCGGGAGCTACTGGCTATAAAGCTGGCCTTGGAGGAATGACGTTATCTGCTGGAGGGTGCGCGTCACCCCATCCGCATCTATTCAGACCACAAGAACCTCCAATATCTCCAGACGGCTCAGCGACTTAACCCACGCCAGGCTAGGTGGTCGCTCTTCTTTTCCCGGTTCGATTTCCAGATCCACTTTCGGGCTGCAGAGCCGACGCTCTCTCCCGTGCCTCCGACGTGGTGGGTGAAGACATTACTCCTGAGCACATAATTCCCCCAGAACGTCTTATCTCGGCAGCTGCAGTTGACCTTCGGAGGGTCCCTCCTGGAAAGACCTACGTGCGCCCTGCTCTCCGCAGACATATCTTAAAGTAGGGACATTGCTCATTGGTGGCCGGTCATCCCGGCGCCCGAAGAATGTTCCACCTGATATCCCGGTTCTTTTGATAGCCAGAGCTCGAGCGGGATGTCAAGGACTTTGTTCAGTCTTGTAACTCCTGTGCCCGCAACAAGACACCTCGTCACAAGCCGGCAGGCCTACTACAGCCACTACCCATCCCAACTCAACCATGGACCAACATTTCTATGGACTTCATAACCGATCTCCCTCCTTCGTCTGGCAACACCATTATTTGGGTGATCACGGATCGGTTCTCCAAGATGGCGCATTTTGTCCCGCTGCCAGGCCTGCCGTCTGCCTCCCGCCTGGCGGAGCTATTCTTTCTTCACGTGTTCCGTCTGCATGGACTCCCTCAGCAAATCGTCTCGGACCGGGGAGTCCAGTTTGTCTCCAGGTTTTGGCGAGCCCTATGTGCCAAACTTCGCGTGAAGCTCGACTTCTCTTCGGCTTACCACCCTCAGACGAATGGCCAGGTGGAAAGGGTCAACCAGGTCTTGGGATGTTACCTACGCCACTTCGTCTCTGCACGCCAAGATGACTGGTCCAACTTGCTGCCATGGGCGGAGTTCTCTTAAAACGCCCTAGATTCAGAGTCCGTGGGGGTCTCCCCCTTCTACATCGTTTATGGCCTGCATCCCCGCCCACCCCTCCCTCTGGCATCTCCATCCGAGGTTCCGGCGGAGGACGCACTGGTCCAGGACATGAAGACCATCTGGTCCCAGACCTGTCAGTCTCTGCTCCGTGCATCCGAGCGCACGAAGGCTCAAGCGGATAAAAGAAGAATCCCTACTCCTGTCTTCTCCCCAGATGACAAGGTGTGGCTCTCGGCCAGATATGTCCGCCTTAAGATGCCTTCCCACAAACTGGGACCCTGTTTCCTGGGACCCTTTGAGGTTATCAGCCGCATTAACCCGGTCTCCCACAAACTCCTGCTCCCTCCTACCATGAGAATCCCCAACTCGTTCCACGTTTCTTTACTGAAATCCCTGGTCCTTAACCGTTTTTCCCAGAAGGCTGTTCCTCCTCCGTCTGTGGCTGATGCGCCCAATGTCTTCGAGGTCAAGGAGATCTTGGGTATGAGGAAAACTAGAGGGAAAATATACTTTCTAGTGGACTGGAAGGGGTTCGGTCCTGAGGAGAGGTCTTGGGAGCCGGAGGAGAACATCCTGAACCCCAGCAGCATCCAGAAATTCCTTCTCTCCAGA
Organism: Phyllomedusa bahiana; assembly: GCA_025379985.1. Classification (NCBI taxonomy): domain Eukaryota; kingdom Metazoa; phylum Chordata; class Amphibia; order Anura; family Hylidae; genus Phyllomedusa; species Phyllomedusa bahiana. The sequence continues at coordinate 58,307 of JAODAL010001780.1, read as the reverse complement.
AAGAAGGGGGGGGACCAGGTGGGGGGGAATGTCACGGATGCCCATGCGACCCTCATCCACGGACGCAGGCGCATCCGTGCCCCGAATCCGAGCGGCGCCCCGTCCCGCACCTCGGGTCCGGTGTCCGCTCACGCCACTGCTCCGGTCCCCACTCACTTACCCAGCCACGATCCTGCTCTGTCCGCCTCTTGTCCCCGGTGTGCGCAGCGACGCCAGTGTTTATTTTAAAGGGACAGTGAGCCGGTATTTGGTCAATGCCGGGCACTGTCCCTCTTTAAGTCCGGCCCCTTCCTGACAGCCTTGCCGGATCTTTGGTGTGTATTCCTTGGTGAAAGTGTTCCTGAAAGCCTTGTCTTGCCTACCCGTGTACCGAACCCGTTGCTCACGTTTACCGACCACGAATCTTGCCACCAGCCCTGACCTCCTGCCTGTCCACGTTTACAAACCTGAGCCGCCTGTCCTGACCTCCTGCCTGTCCCCGACTACGAGCCTGCCTGATGAATCTGTACCACGCCTACCCTTGGCTGCCACCGCAGGCAAGCCCCGCCAGTGGAAGCGACCTGGTAGACTCCCACCGCAGCAAGTCCATCCTGCTTTGCGGCAGGCTCTGGTGAATACCGGGACCTACTTAGATTCCGCTCCCTGGTGTGGGCTTCCACCATGGCTTGCGGTGGTCCAGTGGATCCACTACCAGACCGTTACAGTTACTACCTTGTGGGGTCACCTCTTGTGATCTACGGGGGTGTCTACGGGTTCGACCCTCATCAGCGTAGGAGGATTTGGACAAGACGAACACAAGGAATTCCTCGTCCGAATGACTGGTGGAAACGCTATCCAAGGCCAGGAAAGTGTACGCCTTCTCCACTGAGTAGTGTATCTGGGAAGATTGGGACATTTTACGTTTATTTGTAAGGGGTGTGTAAAATGTTGATGCTTTGTGTGTCTTGTGTGGGGGGTGTATGTTGTGCTTGAAGTCGTGTGGTGGAATTAACCTTTTTCATAAAAAAAGGTAAATCCTGAAAAAAATGTACTAAAACAAAAAACAAAAAAAGTACTGAAAAAAAACTAAATCCCAAAAAATTAAAAAATGGACTTCAATTAAAATTATAAAGAGTCTGTTACTTATTTAGAACAAATAAAAACAAAATTAAAGGGGTCGTCTCACTACAAGGATTGCTTTTTTATGTTAAAGATCTTGCAAAATCAAGTCACTTTGAAATATGTGTCCATTAACAGTGTCCTACCTATTCTGAGATATCCCCTCTTGTATGGCCTGCATCAGCTACTCAGGTCGCTATAGCTACAGACCTGTTTGATCTCTCCTGATAGGCTGCCAGTGATGGTCGCTATAGCTACAGACCTGGCTTCTACTGCAGCCAGTAGAAGCCAGTAAACACGCCCCTGAATTCAAAGTGAAACCAAGAAAACAGGACTGTGGTAAAATAAATCAATGTAGTGAGACAACCCTTTAAGTTTAATTTTTCAACCCCAAAAAAACCCAAAATTTTTCTGTGCCAAAAACTGAACGTAATTCAGTGATGTGCGTCACTGATTACTTCGGGGTAGCAGGATAGTTAAAAAAAAATTAACCGTGTGCTAACAAATTAGCTTGGATGCTGGTCAGTAATCTAAATCAGTCACAACCAACCAGTGCTGATGAGAGCAGTGGTTGCGCAGCTATTGGCACAACTACTGCATTAAAAAAAAGCGCCTGTACCTCCAAAAAAAAGGCTGATTAGTGAACAATGACTATATACAATAAAACCACTATATATAATAAAACATTGCTGTAAAGCTCACAAAACAAAGTCGAAGGCTACGCGTTTCACCAGCACTGGTTGCTGGCTTCATTATGAAATGATAGCTGTTCACATTACACAGGTATTTATAATAGTGATGAGCGATTATGTCGACTATCGTCATCGGGTCGATAGTCGATATCGGCAATTATCAAGACGATATCCGATAGTCGATAATAGATTATCGCCGATGACCATTAAAGTCTATGGGAGAGAAACAAACCCCCCTTCTTATACCCAAACAGGGCTGGAGAAGCTGGAATTAACAAACCACAACAGTAAACGGATACGTGCTACATCTTAGGCAACACTTTGGTTATAAAAAGCCACAGAAAAAAAGTCACAGACCATTCACCAATCCTGTCTTGTACCACAGCATGAACCCTTTAAACCTGCATGACCCACAAATTAAAAAGTGCCAGAAGGCAGTATTATTTGATCCTCATTTTACTTGAATGGACATTGACTATCCCTGTCCTGGAACGCAGTATGACCCTTAAACCTATCTGACCCACAGATTAAAAAAGTGCCGGAAAAAGGAGTCTTTCAACCACCATTTTAGTTGAACTGGACATTGACTATACCTGTCCTGGACCGCAGCATGACCCTCAAACCTGCATGATCCACAGATTAAAAAGTGCTGAAAAAAGGAGTGTTTCAACCACCATTTTAGTTGAACTGGACATTGACCATACCTGTCCTGGACCGCAGCATGACCCTTATACTTGTGTGAAACACAGATTAAAAAGTGCCGGAAAAAGGAGTTTTTCAACCACCATTTTAGTTGTACTGGACATTAACTATACCTGTCCTGTACCACAGAATGACCCTCAAACCTGCATGACCCACAGATTAAAAAGTGCCGGAAAAAGGAGTTTTTTTGAACCACCTTTTTTAGTTTAACGGGACATTGACTATATTTTCCCTTTGGACCCCAAATTACCCCAAAAACCCTTCGCCCCTAAAAAAAAACTCCAAAAAAAAAATTTAAAAAACTGCCCGGAAAAAAGGAGTCCCTTTAAAACACCTTTTTCCCCTTTAAACCCGGAAATTGACTTTTCCATGCCCCTGGAACTGCCAGAATTACCAAAACCCCCTTTAAACAGGGGGGCCCTTATTGACCAACAGCAAAAAATTTTAACAATTAAAAAAAAAAACTATTTAAAACAACCCCGGTTTTTGAAATTTACTCTGCTGCTAGAGCTATTGCCTTTCCCTACGGTGACATTTTTTCCAAACCCGTGAAAATTAGAATGTGAAAAAAAACGAAACAAATCCCCAGGGGTTTAAACCCGACCCTTTTCGAAACCCTGCATTCGGAAAAATTAATACCCAAGGCAGGGGGAGACTGAAAACCCGTGGATCACGCGGGTTTTCACTGGCGGGGCCGGGCTTTTACGGGGGGGTTTGCGGTGAGACCCAGGCAGGCTTCCGTAAATCCTTTAAACCCAGGGCAAAAAGGGCCCTTTATAAAGCAAAACGAAAACTTCTTTCGAAGAGAGTGCGGAAGGGGAAGTGGGAGCTAAAAACCTCCACCCTTTCCACAGTAAACAGTAAAAGACCTGGGTAGCGCTAGAAAATTTTTTTCCCCTCTACAGAGCGCTTGCCCCCGGGTATGATTTGCGGCCCAAATTTTGACTTCCCCTTGGGAGATGCGGTGTTCCCGCTCCTTTTTCCCACCCGGGGGCCCCCGTTTTTTTTTTTGGCATTCTTTTCCTCGTTTTACTCAACGGTTGGGGGAAAAATTTGTCTCTGTTCTTGGGGTGGCAAAATGTGCTCCATACCCCATGCCCCTCTGAATAACCTACACCCTGTTCAAGTCTTCCTGAAACCTTTCACTTGTAAAAATTCAGGGGAATATATGTATCACTTTTTTGTACATGCAATTTTTTTGGGTATTTTAAATTTCAAGAAAACACATTTTTTAAAATGGGAAAGGGAAACCCCCCCCGGTCTTTGTTTCTCTTTTTTTTTTTAAATTGTAAAAAAGGGTTTAGTTTACAAAGGTTTAAAGATCTTGCAAAACAAATCATTTCAATATGTGCCCCTTTAAACAGGTCCTACCTATTCCTTTTTTTGACAGCACCGTGACCCTTGAGCCACCCCAAGAAAATTTGTAAAGGGAACAAATTTCTGTTAGAAAACCCCATTTTTTTACAATAGGACCTGTAGGGATAAACCCGCATTTTCAAAGCAAAAATTTTTCCCCCAAAAAATTTAAAACATGACCCTTGAGCCACTCTTTCCCAAATTTTAAAGGGAAAAAATGGCCGTTAGAAACCCACATTTTTTTTAAAAATAGGACCTGTATATTCTGCATTTTAAAGCAGCATGAACCCCAAAAAAAATTTTAAAAAAAAAATTCCCAGCCACTGTTAAAAAATTTTGAGGGAGAAATCCCCACTTAGAACCCACATTTTTTTCCCAAAAGGGACTATGTTAAAGTTATCCACGCAAAAATGCCCCAAAAAATTAAAAATATGATTTCCACCACTATTAAAAATTGTGAGGGAAAAATGCCATTTTAGAAGCCACTTTTTCTTTTCCAAAGGCCCATGATTTATAGCTTATCTCACACAACATGACCTAAAAAAACCATTGAAATGCAAAAATTCAAAAAGATAAATGAGAAAATTTGGAATAGGGGTTTTGTCATAAACCCTTGGTGTCTTTTACAGTCTCCTCACCGAAAAAACAGCAAATATTTTTTTGGGAACTGAGAATAAAAATTTTGCAGTAAGAAAATTTTTTAAAAAATTTTTTTTTCAGGGGACCATTTTTTGGGAAGTGGAATTAAATTAACCGCAACAAATCGTGACCTCGCAATTGGGGCCACAAAAAACATCTGAGCCCTGCTGTTTCATCTTGATGAAAGTCAACGATCCACATTATCTGGGGAAAGCCATGTTTTATCTTAATACTCCTCAGCGTGCTGAAGGTCCCTCAGATTGAAAAACACCTCTATGGCGGGGAGCGAGCCAGGCCCACCATCCTTTTTGATACCAAAGTCTATTGTGTCCGGAACACATCCAAAAAACATGGGTGTTGAACGCAGATATTTGCACCAGATTTTAACTGTCTCTTTTGGGTTGTATGTGTGCCCCTGCATTACATGCTTTGGGTGAGGGGTAAATAAAGTTTGCCAAAGGGGCACCCATTAGGCTTCGCCACAAATGTCTGGTGCTGCTGCGCTAGGGGTTTTGGCACTCGTGCTATCACGTTGCGACTTGTTCCACCGTGACATTGAAGAATGTGAAGCGATGCAACAGATTTTCCAGTTGATAAATCAGCAAGGTCCCTTCTGCATTTTACCCTAGGGGTGGGTGGGGGGGAAGGAAATGCTGATTTTGTTTTGTACCGGGATCAGGGGGGTGGCCCCCAGAAACGGTTCTTTTTGAGGGCCCTAAGCGAGATCAGTTGAGGAAAGGGAGCATCCAAGCACCATGTGAGAAATGGAGCCTTGATTTTCCCAAAACCCTGGGTCGAGGGGGCCCAGCAAAATGATCTTCCTCATCTTCCTCCTCCGCCTCAAATTTGCGCCCCTCTTTCCCAAGCAGGGACCGGTAACGTCGGTGCCCCGGAAACCTCCTCCCCCACTTTCCTCCCCCGGGACAGCTTCAAAACACCCTGATTCCCAGATGATGCACCGTAGACCTGGGCGCCGCCTTTCACAGCAAGTAAGCAAAAATTCCAGCAATTACTAGGGAAACTAACAAGATAAAATCACATCCTTTATTGGAATAACTTATAAAAACAGATATATAAACAAAAAATGCAGGAAGAAAAAAAAAAAAAAAAGAGTACCTTAGCCTAAAATACAGCAGCCAAGATGATGATGGAGACACTGTATGATGCTGTATTTTAGGCTAAGGTACTCTTTTTTTTTTTTTTCCGGAAATTTTTTGTTTATATATCTGTTTTTATAAGTTATTCCAATAAAGGATGTGATTTTATCTATGCATAGCTTGCTAGTAATGTGCTGGAATTTTTGCTTACAATTGGAAGTACCATTTACTGCCAGCTTAAGGCAGTTTATCTGTGCACATATTGAGATGGAGCTGGCTACACTTTGCTGCATGCAGCCGCCTTGCACTAGCCCTGGACCCTGAACCACTGCCTAATGAAGACCGATAAAATTGTGAAACTGTCGGGTCTTGTGGATTTGACGGAGAGAAAGGCTCCGTGTCTGCATCTGTGTCTGTCTCCTCCTCCGTCGCTGGTGGGACCTGATATTTCAGAGTGTCCAACGATCGTTCCAGAACTAAGATCACCATAATGCTCATGCTGACAAGGGCATTGTCCACACTGACCATTTTGGTGGCTTCTTCAAAACTGGCAAGGATGGTGGAGAGCTCTTTCACCTGCCTCCACTATCAGTGGCTCAACACCCCGAGGACCGCACCGCTGCTTGTCAGGCCACGTGTTACTTCGTACTGCGTAATGGCATTCCGCTGCTGCCACAATCGCTGGAGCATGTGGAGGGTGGAATTCCAGCGTGTTGCCACGTCAACAATGAGACGGTTGACGGGGAGGCCGAGCTGACGCTGCAACGCAGCCAGGCGGGATGAAGCAGGGTGCGAACAGCGGAAGTGTGAGCTCAGACCTCGAGCCTTCCTCAGCAGGCAGTCCAGACCCGGGTAGCGCTTTAGAAATTTCGAGGTTCATGACATGTGCCAGGCAAGGGATGTGCTCCAGCCTACTGATTTTAAGGGCGGCCAGCAGATTTCGACCATTATCGTACACCACCTTCCCTGGCACAGGTTCTTGTCACCCAGGCCAGCGTTCGGCCCCTCGTTGCGGAGAGCCGTCCACAAGCTCCTGACCTGTGTGTTGACGGTCTCCAAGACAGATTAATTTCAACAACGGCCTGGTTTCTCTGGGCACGTGATGCCACCAGGGGGACCTTTGGGGGAAAGAACCCTGCACCATCCCTGCGGTTTTTGAAGAGCGGCCCCTGAGCCTGAGAGCCACCGTCACCACCAGAGACATCCACCCAGCTCACCCAGTAAACTGTCACAGAGATATAGCGGTCTTGGCCGTGCTTACTAGTCCATGTGTCGGTGGTCAGATGGACTTTGACGGACACAGTGCAGACAACGCGCTTGAAATTTTAGATGACACGTGGCTGGCCAGGGCAGGGACGCTTTTCTGGAAAAGAAATGCCTGCCGGCTTCTGGTATTGGGAGCAGGCAAGGGCCTGACGTGGGGGAAAACCCATCAGTGTCCCCCAGAAGGAAAGGCAACATTTCCAAGGCCAAAAGCCTGGCAATGCCGACATTCAGGCTTTTGGCTTTGGGATGGTTTGGGTTAAAGTATTTCTTCTGCTCCAAAACCTGGAAGACAGAAGGCTGGCTGCTACACTCGCCGCTGTATGGCGTGCAGGTCGTCAAAATGGTGGAAGGAGAAGGGGTAGGATGGGTCTCTGGTGGTACTCAGGCGACGGTGGAGGCTGAAGAGGAGGCTGATCCCTGATCATGACTCTGAGAGACATGGGCAGCTGAGGAACGCTTGGTGGTGCCGGAGGAGGAGGCGAAGACAGAGGGTGTGACAGTGGTTGGAAGCCCGGCATCAGTGTGGCCTTTTTTGGCCAAGTGTTGCCTCCATTTCAACTCATTCATTCGCTGCATGTGACTAGACATGTTGGTGGTGGTTAAACACCTAAGATTCTTGCCTCTACTGATGCGTTACGGCAAGGCGGCAAATGACATCGCGGGAAATGAATTAGAGGCTTGCTCGAAAAAAGGCCCACCCTTTGAATGTCCTGGACCTTTTCGACGGCGATAAGCGAGACGCGGTGTTTCCGCTGATCGTGGGTGGCGGAATCATCTCAGCGGACTTCTGCGACCGCCCTCTCCCTTTTTGAGGCGGGACCCGTACTGACACTACCCCATCGTCTTCCTCCTCGTCCAGTGATGAAGCGCACGCAAGCAAATTCTGCTGAAAAGACCACGTTGGATAAGCAATGTCGTCATCATCATCAACAACACAGTTGACTTCGTCGTCCTGACATCCTGCATCCAGGAGCTGCGGGCTACAAGCAAGAGGCACTGCAAAGTGTTGCCGACCGCCCGGGATTTTTTCCGATTGACCGGCTTCCTTCTCCTCCTCTGATGGCATCAGCGATTTGGCATCAGAGCAGACAAAATCATCCTCTTTGGCCTCTTGATCTTTTAACATGCCTTCTGACCATAACCGCATTTGGTCATCAAAGAGGTCTTCCGGAAATGGATTATCCACAGTGGTGGTTACACGAGTTGACATTTGGGCTGCCTTCGCTTCATGTTGGATGGTGCGGGGATGCTGATGACGACATTTGTGGCCGTGACGGGGGGAGGACGAGGAGTAAGACTGCTGGTTTGCAGGTTGCATTTACCACTGCAGACAGATTGGCGACGCTGTTTGTTACTGAGATCACAGGGCCCTGCCCCAGTGATGACAGCCTGACGGTCCTGCAACCGACGATCCGCTGGCTTGCATGTTGTCGCCACACTGGAAGGAGCACCTTCTTCCTACCTCAAACCTCCATGTCCTAAAACCCCTTCTTTGCTCACTTACCACCTGCAATTTCGCCCCATGTTTCAAAAGATAAAAATTTAAAGAAAGTATGGAAGAGTTTTTGACAGTCCTCTTATTAAAAGACGGCAAATCACAGCTATTCAAAAAATCCCTCTAATTTTCCTACAGCCAACTAGGATTAGAAAACTGAAATGTTTCTAGCGAAAAACCTGTGAAATGCGGTCTGGTGGAAGAACCGTAAGACAAAATCACAGTGTCTTCCTTCAGTCCCAGGGATTTACAACTGCCCAGTAGGACTAGAATTTGGTAGTTTTCAAACAAAATATCATACAAGTGCGCTGTCTGCGCCAAAACTGAGATTTAACGAGCGCAATAAAAAATATTCCGAAGTTTCACGGATGGGGAAAAATTGCGTTTTTGCAGCAATGACAAACAGAGAACAGTTGCTAGAAAATTTTCTATCAAATTGGGCATACAACGTGGCTATTTGAAAAAAACTAGGGCCGCACCACGTGCAATACAGCTATTTAAAAGTTATACGGATAACAAACGATGTTTTTTGCACCAATGAAATACACCAACATTAACTACGAAATTTCTGTATCCAAATTTAAGTACAAGGTGGCTATTTGAAAACAAACTGGGGCGAACCAAAGTGCAATACAGCTATTTAAATGTTATATGGATAAAAAAAGGAGGTTTTTGCACCAATGAAATACACCTGCAATTACTAGCAGATTTCTGTATCCTAAGATAAGTACAAGATGGGTCTTTGAACAAAATTGGGCTGCACAAAAGTGAAAAAAAACCTACTTAAATCGTGTACTGATAATAAAAGGTGGTTTTTGCACTTATAACATACACCTGCAGTGACTAGAAAAGTTCTGTATCCTATTGTAAGTACAAGGTGGGTCTTTGAACAAAACTGGGCTGCACAAAAGTGAAAAAAACCTACTTAAATTGTGTACGGATAATAAAAGGTGGTTTTTGCACCTATGACATACACCTGCAGTGACTAGAAAAGTTCTGTATCCTATTGTAAGTACAAGGTGGGTCTTTGATCAAAACTGGGCTGCACAAAAGTGAAAAAAAACCTACTTAAATCGTGTACGGATAATAAAAGGTGGTTTTTGCACCTATGACATACACCTGCAGTGACTAGAAAAGTTGTGTATCTTAATATAAGTACAAGGTGGGTCTTTGAATAAAACTGGGCTGCACAAAAGTGAAAAAAAACGACTTAAATCATGTAAGGATAATAAAAGGTAGTTTTTGCACCTATTAAATACACCGGCAGTGACTAGAAAAGTTATGTATCCGATTGTAAATACAAGGTGGGTCGTTGAACAAAACTGGGCTGCACAAAAGGGAAAAAAAACCTACTTCAAGCGTGTACGGATAATAAAAGATGGTTTTTGCACCTATGACATACACCTGCAGTGACTACAAAAGTTCTGTATCCTATTGTAAGTACAAGGTGGGTCTTTGAACAAAATTGGGCTGCACAAAATACAAGGTACTATTTTACCAGAAACTGGCCAAAAACTGGTAAAAAAAAAAGCCATTTCAATGCAGGTTCAAAGCAGAGTCTGGGCTGCACAATATACACTCTCCTACCAAAAGCCTGCCTGTCTGTCTGTGTTTGCCCGCACCTCCCGCCCAACCCCCTCCACCCTGCAGCTGTACAGCGCTAGATGCTTCTTTAAAAATCTCAGCCTAACTAACTAAGAACTGAAATTCTCTAATCTAACTATGTTCTAATGTTCACAGCTAAAAGCATAGCTGTCTGTGTGAACAAAGAGAACTGTGTCGCTGAGCTGTATTGAGGAGAAAGCTAACACACGTCCTGCTCTTATGAGACACAGTGACACACTGATGCTGAACAGGAAGGGCTATTTTATGTAAAACGAGGTCATGTGATTTTTCCAGCCAATCACAACCATACACATCCCCGTCATGACGTCGCACACCCAGCTCACCCTGCTCTATGCTCTAAGCTGATATTCTGGCCGCCAAAATGACAGGAAACGCCGAAAATTGAGCAATAGTAATAGATTATGCGAGATTCTCACCTAAATTATCGCGTGATCGGAAAATTCCGATCAACATAAAAACCATGCCGATTTCAACTTTGTCGATTATAATCACTCAACACTAATTTATAACAGTGGGCAATAAATGAAGCCGCTCTGTCAGTTATTAGGAGTGATTCATTAAGGTACATGTGAAAAAAGACTAGGGAAAAAACAAAAACCAATGTGTATAAACATCATAAAACATCTAATAGACATTAAGCTGTTATCAGCCGTCTAATTTTTAGAACAATCCGTGAGGTGCTATTCTAAACTGACATGAGGGACTAGGTATATACATACATCGCAAAAAAGCCTGATAGAATGCTCAAATGCATCCAGCTTCCTTAATGCACTCTGAGTCGTAACAGAAGATCTCTCTTAGTTGGAAGAAACATCAGTGCGCATGCTCCCGTTGGTGCACCCGAATTCCCAGCACTACTAGTTTCTTGTTGTGCGCATGACCGCAATTGTGGGAAATAACTCTTTCATTAGAATGTGTCCATCCTAGATGGATACATAACTTTTACCTGCACTATTATTGGATACATAGTTGATAAGACTTTTATGTAAAAAGACTCCTATTTTAAAAATTTATCTTGAAACGGCTGGAGTTCAATTTTCGCATAAATATATGAGACCCATAAATCCATCTATATAAATGCTTGGGACTCATACAGCACGAATAAAAATACTTGGCATAAATGTGTTAAATTTGGAATTCTAGCCTGTATTAGAATTTTAACAATAAATGAGAGCGAAAGAGGGAAACAAAAAGTATGAAAAGAAAAACAATAATTAAGTTAAAATAGGGCCTCAGGTGCCCCTGAAATCATGGTAACCTCCTGGGCTCAAAGAAGAGCACATTTCTAAATCTTATAATTATATTTATAAAAAACAGCAAGTGTTGTCGGTGGTATTTAGAAGTGGCATATTGTAAAAATATTTATATACCGTATATATTTAAAAAAAAAAATCCATAAATTCCTGGGCTTCATTTTGGCCACGAGGAAATAATGTATAAAGCCGAAAGATCCAATACATTTCTCGATTCCAAAGTTTTTGGAATCTATTGGTTATATTTTCTCCAGTCTGTTCAATATAACGTGGACTATCCCCTTCATGTTCATCTTTTATATGGCGAGACAAACTATGCTTCAAAAAGCCTTTTTTGATATTATACTGATGAACGTTTAACCTTGTTGATAACTTGGGGATAATTCGACCGACATATCGCTTGCCACAGGAACATTGTATTAAATACATGACAAAATTGGAAGAACAGGTCAGATATGATTTGATTTGAAAAATTTCTTTGGTAACAAATGAGGAGAACGTATTGCTGACTACAATTTCTCTGCAGCATGTATGTGTGGCAAAGCTGCAATTATAAGAACCTTTTGGACGTTTTACTAGTTATTTAAGGCTGAAGTTTGCGGAGTTGAGATGGAGCTTAAAAGTAGCTTTTCTGTATGTGACTTGCGGATGAAGTGGTAAAGATGGGCCCAAAATTGAATCTCATTTCAAAATACTCCAATGTTTTTAAATTTTTTATGGTGTATATTGAATGTGGTAATAACGTTTTTGTGATACTGTGAAGACCTATGTGGGTCCATTTTAGACTTCTGCTGTATGCATTGCTTTTTTTTTGGCATTATCAATTAGCAGTTTTGGAAAACCTTTTTCCAAAATTTTTTTTGTTATTACAATGGATATATTTGGTACAATTTTTTTAGGATGTGTGAAATTGACTAAAGGGTATGTTCTTCCACCACTTTGAATAGTGATTACTCTCAAAGTGGAGGTACCCATTCGAGTCCACCTTTTTGAAATGCATTTTTGATTGAATTTTATTTTCTGAATGAAAAAGTGAAAGATCCAGAAAATCAATGGTCTTTTAAATAAATTTCAAAAATTCATAAACAAATCACTCATCCCCTGGACATCCCATCATTTCTGGAATTAATTCCACACTCTTGAATATCTTGCACTTTATCGATTTGAATTTGCAAGTTTATGTCATTCAGCTAGTTATTTAAAAGACTGACTAAGTTATAAGATGACTTGTAGGACAACCATGGAATGAGGATTATTTCTAAATTTCAATAGATATTCGATCCTTATATTCAAACATTAACCATCAACTAGGAATTTCTGCAATGGAGTCTGATACCTTTTAGAGGCTAACTTAGTATACTTGATGGTAAGCTTTCGAGAGTACTAGCTCTCTTCTTCATACATGGTGTTATACAAGAAACTGAAAATTCACAGATTTTTTTATCCACAAAAGACATAGACCTTGAAAGGATCTTAAAATCTTTAAAAATAACAAAATGCAATATAAGTACAGTTACATAAGTTACTGTATTTACAACAGGTCAAGAAATAAACAATCTGGAAACTTGTGTGGCGTGACTGAGAGATCATTAGTTCTTGTTTTTTTGTAATAATGTTTTTTATTGAGAAGGATGAAGATACAACTGATTCATAACAAACATCAATATGCATAACCCAGTTTAGAGCAAATGTATACAGTCTGTCGTGAACCTGACAAGTCTCTATAAGAGCATTCTTTTCAAAGTCTTTACAATTATAAAGAGAAATAGAAGCCGACAATCTTAATAATAATAATAATAATAATAATATTCTGTATGTTTGAAATTAGTCATTAGTGATCTGATATCCTCATTCCAGAAAGTTTTAATAATAAACTGTTTCCATTTCGGGAAAGATTTCTCCATCATGATGGCCTTATTATTCTCCGCTTCTATCCTTTCTAACAATAGAATTCTCCTGATCATGGCATCCACCTCTCCCACCATAGGAATACTGTCTTTCAGCCAATGACGCAAAATACCCTTTTTTGCTGCCAGTAGTGTTATATGTACCACTTTGTTGTTGACCACTTGTGGTTCTGCTCCCTCTCCTACCCCCGGTTGTGGAATATAAAGAAAGATGCCACTCAAAGGATCCCTCGGCACCTCTACTTCCCAAACCTCCTTTATACCTTGCAAGATCCGTACCCAATATTCCTGTAATTTTGGACACTCATATGCCATGCAGTAGATCTGCTTTTGTTTTTTTGCATTTTGGGCGCTCCTTCAGGAAATTCTCTGGAGCGTTAGTATGTGGGAGGTCGTAGGTGTACGTTGCCTTATGAGCTAGCCGGAAAACCATCTCCCTCCATGATTCTTTTACTATAGCCGTTCTAACCTTCCTGAATCCTATTCGGATCGTATTTTTTGCCTCACAATCCTCCAATTCTCTCTCCCATGACTCAAAACAAGTTTTGTTAATGTGGACAAATTGGCGATCACGAAGTTGCTTGTAATTACACAACAAAGTATCTAACTGGTCGACTTTTCCCATTAGGGTGTCAAACTGCCCTAGAGTCTCTGCCGCTGCAAAATTTTTGATGTGCCTCTTACAGTAGGACATGCATTGCCCAAATTGAAGAATCTGACTACCCCCAAGAGCAAATTTCTCCCTGAACTCAGGCCATGTCATGAACCTATTCTCTGTCTCATGGAACAGATCCTGTATCGTACGGATATTTTTATTCCTCCACTCCTGGAAGAACTTGTTTTCCCTCCCTGATGGAAATGAGGGTAAATCCCATAGCGGGGCATATTTGGATAGATGCATGGTTAACGTATACAATTTCCTAATAATTTTCCAAGTGGCTATGGTGTCTTTTAGGACTATACTACGTTTGACTGATGTAGGGAGGTCTTTATAAGCCGTGTGTAAAAGTGCCTTTAGTTTCCATGGGCTAGCCAACAAGTGCTCCAATTTCAAATGAGAAAAATAGGTACTTCCAATCCTTTACATGGCACACCAGGGAAGCCAGATGATATAATCTGATATCAGGGAGATTCAAACCATCATCCGATTTATTTAGGGAGAGTTTTTTGTAAGCTATCCTGGGTCGTTTTTTGTTCCAAAGGAAGGCTACAAATACTGACCGAAGTCTACTGATGTCTTTGTGTTTTAACAATAATGGTAGATTCTGCAAGGGGTATAATAAATGGGCAAAGCTAATCATTTTAATTAGGTGTGCCCTACCAAACAAGGACAGTGGTAACTTTCCCCAGCTTTCCAATTCTCCCACTATTCTATTTAACCTGTACACAGAGGTCGCTTCTTTCCCTATCTTGATTCCTAGGTACGTTAGATATTGTGGGGCTAACTGGACTACTTCTCAAAATTTCTTGTCATACCTACTGTAACGGGTGTCTCCACGACCCCTTGTCGGGTTCGGGCACACCCGCACAACCCGGCCCTCCGGTACTGCATCCAAATTTAAAGGGGCAGCGCGCCAGTGATTGGCTTTCACTGGGCGCTGATCCTATTTAAGTCCTGCCCTTTCCCTTGCTCCCTGCCGAATCGATAGTGCCCTGTGTCTTGAGAGGAACTGTTTCCATTGCATCTTGTGTCTACTGTGTACCGTACCGTTTGCCTCCGTCTCTCGACCACGAACCATTGCCGCCTGTCCTGATGTTCCTGCCTGTCCCGAACTATGAGCCTGCTTCACGATTTTGTACCAGGCCACACCTTGGCAGCCACCGCAAGCAAGTCACGTCAGAGGTAGCGACCTGCTAGTTCTCCTCCGCAGCAAGTCCATCCCGCTTTGCGGTGGGCTCTGGTGAAAACTGGACCTACTTAGACTCTGGCGTGGCTTATACCATCGCTTGTGGTGGTCCAGTGTATCCATATCTCTGGTTTTCCTCTTGGTAAGCCGATCCTGACAGTTCAATTCGGCCATGGATCCCACCAAGGTGCCTCTTCCGAACGTCTCTGACCTCACCACCATCGTGGTCCAGCAATCCAAGCAGATCGAGCAGCAAGCGCAGCAGCTTAACCAGCTGACGACTATGATGCAGCAGCTCCTCGCCACCCAGCAGCAGCAGCCGGCTGCTGTGGCTGCCCCCGTGACAGCAGCCCTGGGGATGTCCGCTGGCCCCAAGCTCCGTTTGTCCATGCCGACAAAATTTGATGGGGACCCTAAAGCCTGCAGGGGCTTTATCACCCATTGCTCTCTCCACGTGGAACTTATGGCCGGTCAGTTTCCGTCAGAAAGGTCCAAGGTGGCCTTCGTGGTCAGTCTTCTCTCCGGAAAAGCCCTGGCCTGGGCGACTCCACTTTGGGACCGAGGCGACCCCGTCACGGCTGATCTTGGTACATTCCATCAAGAGTTCCACAGTGTTTTTGAGGAACCTGTCCGCGCATCCTCAGCCGAGAACGCTTTGCTGAACCTACAGCAAGGAAACTCCTTCGTAGGGGACTATGCTGTGCAATTCCGCACTCTGGCTTCGGAATTAGCTTGGAACGATGCAGCCTTGTGTGCCACATTCAAGAAGGGTCTCTCCAGCCAGATTAAGGATTCCCTCTCCACCAGGGATCCTCCGTCTTCGTTGAGTGAGCTGATCCATCTGGCCACTCGCATTGACATACGCTTCTCAGAGAGCCGGGAGGAAATTCGTAAGGAACGTGAGCCGGTCCGTCTGCCTTGGCTAGCGCTGGTGTTCCTACGGCCTCCTTTGCAGCCGGACAATGAAGAAGCCATGCAGGTGGACAGGGCTCACCTAACTCCGCAAGAGCTATCACGATGACGTGAAGAAAACCTCTGTCTCTACTGTGGCGGTCCTGAACATTTCTGCAGGAGTTGTCCGCTTCGCCAGCAACGTCTGGGAAATGCTCGCACCTAGGCTTCGTTGGGGAGGCGTCCCTAGGTGTGAGCAATCCCTCTCCTCATCTTACCCTGCCGGTTCAGATCACTACCAATTCCGGAACTTCCTTCCAAGTGGCTGCATTTTTGGACTCGAGGTCAGCTGGGAATTTTATGGATGCAACCGTTGTGACTAGGCATCACCTCCCAGTGGTCCGCTTAGACCAACCCCTGTTCATCCCGTCTGTCAGCGGTGAACTGCTGAGTGACTCTATCCACTTTTGGACGGAACCGGTATCTTTGCAAGTGGGAGCTTTGCATAAAGAGAGGATTGCATTCTTCGTGCTACCTCGATCTTCCTCGGCTGTCCTCCTGGGGCTTCCGTGGCTGCAACGTCATGCCCCTATGCTTGACTGGAAGACAGGCGAAGTTATGCGTTGGGGTCAGGACTACCATTCTCGCTGCTTAGTGGCATCTCGCGCGGTGCGCCCCAGTCTATCTCTCAAACCTCTACCGGGTCCGCCGGCGCAGTATCAGGACTTCCAGGATGTGTTCTTGGAGAAGCAAGCGGAGACCCTTCCGCCTCATCGTCCCTATGATTGCCCTATAGACCTACTGCCCGGGACTAGTCCTCCCTGGGGTAGGGTCTACCCTCTCTCTGTACCCGAGACCCAGGCTATGTCAGCCTACATTCAAGAAAATCTACGAAAGGGCTTCATTCGCAAGTACTGAACTCTTTGACTGTCTCCGAGGGGTCAAAATCTTTTCCAAGTTGGATTTGCGAGGAGCTTATAACCTCATTCGGATAAGAGAGGGTGACGAGTGAAAGACGGCCTTCAACACTCGGGATGGGCACTTCGAATATCTGGTTATGCCTTTCGGCCTGTGCAACGCCTTCGCGGTTTTCCAGGAGTTCGTCAATTATATTTTCAGAGATCTCCTGTATACTTGCGTAGTGGTTTATCTGGATGACATTCTGATTTTCTCACCCGATTTGGAGTCTCACCAGTCCCACGTGCGCCAGGTTCTGAGGCGTTTGCGCAACAATTACCTCTATGCTAAACTGGAAAAGTGCCTTTTCCACCAGACCAGCCTCCCGTTTCTTGGATACATTATCTCCGACAAGGGGTTACAGATGGACCCTGCTAAACTGTCCGCCGTCCTGCAGTGGCCTCGACCTGTCAGTCTTCGGGCCATCCAACGCTTCTTGGGATTCGCGAACTACTACAGGCAGTTCATCCCACACTTCTCGACATTGGTAGCCCCAATTGTGGCCCTCACCAGGAAGCATGGCAACCCCAGACTATGGCCGCAAGCCGCCGTACAGGCCTTCACCAAGTTAAAGGCCGCCTTTGCTTCTGCACCCGTTCTATCCCGGCTGGATACCGAGAGCCCCTCCTTCTTGGAAGTTGATGCCTCTTCTGTGGGAGCTGGAGCGATCCTTACCCAGAAGGGCCCCAAGGGCAAGACTCGTACCTTTGGTTTCTTCTCTAAAACCTTTTCGCCTGCTGAGAGAAACTACACCATCGGGGATCAGGAGCTACTGGCCATTAAGCTGGCTTTGGAGGAATGGAACCACCTCCTGGAGGTTGCTTGGCATCCCATAAACATCTTCACTGATCACAAGAACCTCCTTTACCTCCAATTAGCGCAATGTCTAAACCCACACCAAGCCAGGTGGTCGCTGTTTTTCTCCCGCTTCAATTTTGTTATCCACTTTCAACCGGCAGAGAAGAATGTCAAAGCCGAGGCCCTGTCTTGAGCCTCAGACATTAGTGGAGAAGAAGAGGTCATGCATCGGCACATTGTACCCCCAGAACGTCTGATATCCGCGGCTCCCGTAAACCTTCATCCCGCTGCCTGGCACACTTCATCCCGCTGCCTGGTCTTTTTTCTGCTCCAATCTCTTCCAGCATATTTTGCATGGACTTCCACAACATTTCGTCTCGGACCGGGGGGATCAGTTTGTCTCAAGGCTCTGGCATGGCCCTCCTCCAATGTTCCTGTGGTGGACAATCTCGTCCGTGACTTATCTGCCATTTGGAAGAGGACACGGAAATTTCTACTTCAGGCCTCTGCCCGTATGAAGCTTCAGGCAGACAATAAAAGGAGACCCCCTTAATCCTTTGTTCCGGGAGATAGGGTGTGGTTGCCGGCCAGATATGTCCGCCTCAAAATTCCCAGCTGTAAGCTCGGTCCCCGGTTTCTAGGCCCTTTTGAAGTCCTGGGATGAATCAATCCTGTGGCCTACAAACTCCGGTTCCCTCCTACCATCCCAAACTCCTTCCACGTCTCCCTGCTGAAGCCGGTCATCCTTAATCGATTCTCACGGTCTCTGGCTCCACCATCTCCTTTAGCTGACTCCACCAATGTTTTTACAGTTAAGGAGATTTTGGCCATGAAGACGATTAGAGGGAGACGATTCTTCTTGGTTGACTGGAAGGGGGTTTGGGCCGGAGGAAAGGTTGTGGGAGCCGGAGGATAATATCCTGGACCGGGATCTCCTGACTAGGTTTCTGCAGGCTATAAGGAGGGGGAGGCCTAAGGGGGGGTTACTGTAACGTGTGTCCCCGCAAACCCGCGTCGAGTCGCGGGCACACACGCACCCTGGCGTCTTCCACAGCTGCAAGCGGCGCCGCAACCTGGCCCTCCGGCTTCAGCTGTGCTTGCAGCTCTGCCTTCTACTCACCATGCTCCTTCTAGGGCGCACGGTACTGCATCCAAATTTAAAGGGACAGCGCGCGCTGGAGGTCTTTAATGCATATTGTGGTATCCAGAAAGTGGATTTCGCTCTCTGTACAGTTTAAGGTTGATGGTGGGGTGAAAGTCATGGAAGTTATTATGGAATTGAAGTAAGGCCTCCTCATTTAAAGACCAGATGACAAGGATATCATCGATATAACGAAGGTAAATCATAGCTTTGGTGTTACATGTAGATAAATATGCTCCTTTCAGTTCTGGATTTGCATACTGGGGTGCACATCTGGACCCTATTGAAGTTCCCATTCACTGTAGATATAGTTCCTCTCCAAAAATAAAATAGTTGGGGCTAAAGATGAATTGTATGAGCTTTTTTACTGGTTTTGTTGGGAGTTTTTTTTTTTTTTTTTTTTTAGCAGATGCACCTGACATGCTGCAACTCCATCATTTTAGGAGATTTTCTACCCAACCAGAGATGTTTTCTGTCAGTGTCCCACAGCCAGAAATGGTAGGTCTCCCAGTGTTGCCATGTTTGTGGATCTTAGGGTTATATAGAAGCAGCCTGGCCTGGGATCATGTTCCAGGACGCGGCGTCTAAGCTCGCATTTCGTCTTGCTCAAGAACATGAAGGGGCACTCACATGAACACTGATAAATTACTCCTTGAGTTTTATAGTTGCCGTAGCCATGCAGTTTGATGGGTTGTTCAGTATTATAGTTCTTAAACATCTTAGACACTTAAATAAATCTACAGGCCTTGCAGCCTTCACATCTGAAGGTGCCACAGATTAGATGACAACCAAGTATCACTACTAGGTGGAGGGACATAGTGGCTGTTTATTACAAAATCTTATATGTTTTTCCCCCTCCTAAAGGTGATACTGGGATAGCTGTCAAGACAATCGGATAGAACAGGGTCCTGAGTCAACAACGGCCAAAATTGTCTCAGAATTTCTCTAATTTGGGCAGATGCAATATCAAATGTTCCAATTATTCTGGTGGTGGATTCTTCAGGTTGTGGTGTATTATTTTGCAAGAGACTGGTATGGTCACAGTCCCTTGCAAAATGATATGCCTGAGATAGGATCTCCTTCACATACCCTTTTTCACAAACTCTTTTTCAGCAGATCTGCCTCTTTTTTTGAAAGTAGCAAGGGTCGAGCAGTTTCGTCGTGTTCTGATGTATTGACCTTTGGGAATCCCACGTCTTAGAGGGAGGAGTTGGAAGCTTTCCCACCTAAGAAGACTATTACCTGCGGTGGGTTTTCTGTATTCAGATGTTATTAAATTCCCATCTGGTCCCTTCTGGATCAACAAATCAAGGAATACCAACAGAGAATGATACATTTCTTGGGTAAACCTCAGGCCAATACAGTTCTTGTTTAAATATTCAACAAATATTACAAATTTGTAAACCTGTCCAAATAATCACAATTTCATCAATATATCTACCCAGTATGCTATCTTATCCTGCGCCCCCACATCACCATCTGAGAATACCATTGTGGCCTCCCACCAGCCTAGGAGCAAATTTGCATATGTGGGAGCAACTGGGCTTTCCATTGCAGTGCCCGTGAGCTGGTGGTAATATCTTCCATCAAATAGAAAATAGTTATGAGCGAGAATGAAATACAAAGACTCAAAACAAATTCATTGTGAGCAGATAAAAAAAAGTACTTTTTGATGCAAGATAGTATTGTATAGCTTCCATTCCCCCCTTATGAGGGATGGAGCTGTAGAGCGCCTCAACATCTATATTACATAGCATTTCCTGATCAGGATCTACGATGCCTTCAAGTTTAACATGTAGCTCTTTGAGGAATTCTGTGGTGAAGTCATATTTTAATATTTTATACCCAGTGGTTTCTTGTAAAATGGATAAACACCTTTTTATACTTCGTATGATTAAGGATGACGATATTCCCACCTTTATTGGTCGGTTTAATCATTAGCATCTAATTTGGCTCCAGACCGTTTAATTCTAAATATTCGTCTCTGGAAAAATAAAATTTTTTGCAGCATATCTGTTATCTAAATTTATTTTTTCAATAGCATCAAAGACTACCCAGACAAAGACATTGATATTATCATCCATCATCGGTGGCATTTTAGTACTAGTTGGACGACAGGACATAAAGGGACCCTGTGACCGATCTTTATAATTTTCTTCTAAACAGCCTGTGAGAAGTTTCACATCTGGAAGTTCCGTGACATCTATCCCCAATTGGTCGCACGGTCTTTTATCATGTAGTTTGAAAAACTTTCTCCACTTTAATCTCCCAGCAAAAAGGTTGATATCATTTATCCATCCAAAAAACGGGAAGGGGAGTATTAGGAACAAATGACAAGCCTTTGCCCAAAGCTTTGTCTTTTTCCAGAGTTAATTTATGATCAGAAAGGTTAATTATCTGATTCGGAGTCGGTGAAACAACTTGTATCCCCTCTATCTCACTTGCAGCATTTTCTCTAAAAAAGAAGACGAAGAGGTTCCTGGATTCGTCTCATCTTAGGAGGATACAGGGGCATGGGAGTATCCTAAACTGTAGGAAGATGATGGTGCTGAGGTTGATGATGGTCCAGATGAGACTATAGTAGCCGATTGGAAATCTGGTCCTTGCCCTTTTCTTGTATTGTTTGCTCTCCATCCCTGAGCTTGGGTCTGATCTATTGTACGATAAGGAAATCTATTAACTCCTCTTTTATTACCTCGCCTATGTTCATTATCTGACAGATCTGTGTCAGTTGAGGGAGGTTCAATGTCGCTAGCTCTTAGAAGAGGTCTATTATACTGTAAGTAGGCATGATTTTCACGAACTCAGCCAGATCTGTCACGAGCTGATTAAGTTTACGTTCTTTTAAGATACCAGTAAATTTATCAATATTATTTTATAGATCTAGCTCCTTCTGATTAAATTCTGGCTAACTTTTCACCATAAAGAATTTAAAAACATCTTATAAAAACATTGGAGTATTTTGAAATCAGATCCAGTTTTGGGCCCTTCTTTACCACTTCATCTGCAAATCAAAAAAAAAAGGCTACTACTTTGAAAAATCTTTTAGCTCCATCTCAACAACAGCCAAAAATAACTAGTAGAAACTGCAAAAAGGGTTCTTATAATTGCGGCTGTCATACGTAAATGCTGCAAAGAAATTATAGTCAGCAATATGTTCTCCTCATTTGTTACCAAAGAAATTTTTAAATCCTATCATATCTCACCTGTTCTTCCAGTTTTGTCATTTATTTAATGTAAAACAAAAAGAAGAAAAAACGGGCGCTCCTAGTGTAGATCATCTGGAATAAAAGTTTATCCGTTGGTCAGTATCCCACTAACCTGATTTTGTTGCGCAATGGTGGAGGCGCAACTCTCCCAGAGCATGTAGATTAATCAGTCACAGCAGCCCCCTCGCTTCCTTGGCTCCAAGCGTTGCCGAATGATAGGAAGATATCAGTGATATATTAAAAATCACAACTAAATTATAGTGTGATAAAGGGAAAAAAAAAAGAGGGAATGATGGCGCTAGACTGATAAAGTATAGATACAGTTTATTAGGACATTAAAACAGGACTACGCGTTTCTCGCTGGATAGCGTTTCATCAGGTCCATACAGAGAAATGAAGCTAAAACAGAGGTTTAAATCTTGTGTGTTGCACTCAGCTAATTAATGCTAATTGAGTGCACTTGTGTCAGCTGAGCACAATGTGCTGCATGGGAAAGGTGCAAAGATCTGCAATACAGGTATTTAAAGAGGCACAAGGAGAGTCCAGGCAGAGAGACACACAAAAGACCCTGCTCCTACCTGTCCTAAATCAGTGGCCAAGAAGGTAATACAAAGTTTGTCCTGTAGCAATAGGGATAGAAATATCAGCACATTATATAATATATATATATATATATATATATATATATATATATATATATATATATATACATACATATATAAAACACACAAATATAAAAAAACAAAACAAGAGAAAACAAAAAGAACAAACAACAACTTTGTCGCACAAATATATATACACACACAAGTACACACACATATGCATATATCTGCATATACACTACTATATACATGCATTATTGCATATATATAAAAAAAATCCACATTTTTCCACACAAATAAATACACGCATTCAAATACATACATCTGCATATATACTACTATATATGTGCATAAATATATATATACAAAAAATGTTTAAAAAAAATATATATATTTTTTTTAATATATATATATATATATATATATATACATATATATATATATACACATATAAAATAGAATAATAATAAAAATAAATAACAACCGATATACAAGATAATTATAATAACAATATAAAAATTAATATTAAATAGTCCTGTATCAATTAGAGCTAAAAATATAACCAACCGATTTTTAAAATATTATTCATTATCAAACAATGATTTCCGTCGCCTCATTCTGTTTAAGCTTTTCATATCGATTATTTATATTCAGGGGAATAAAATCTATAGGAGTGACAGCGAAGTCCTGGGATTCATTCGGATGACATAGAAAGAAGTGTCAGGAGAAAGTGTGTAACATGTAACCTTTTTTGACATTTGATCTGTGCTGATTTATACGGATGTTTAATTTGTTTGTGGTCCGTCCCACATACTGTTTGCCACAATGACAGGTAAGTAAATAAATTACAAACATGGATTGACAGGAATATGAAAATCTGATTGGAAAGTTTTGATTGGTGGTGTTTGATCTAAAGTTGGGGATCCCATAGGTGATTTGGTTACAGCACATACATCTACTCTGCTTGCACTGGAATATCCCTTTCTCTTTCATTATATTTTTATGTTGGTGTTGCTTCAGGACACTAGGAGCCAAGATACTTTTAAGGGATATTGCTTTCCTATATGTAACCTTTGGTTTTACTGGGACAATATTTTTAAGATACGGGTCCAGATTTAAAATGGACCAATGTTTTTTCAAAATAGCATAGATTTCTTTGTGATTTATGTTAAAGGTTGTAATGAAATTCATCTCAAAATTATGCATTTTAATCCTGTTCTTTTGGGTGGTTTTTCCCAAACAATCTTGTTGTGACATATTTTTAACTTTATTAAGTGCTGAGGTAACGAGGGATCGGGGGTATTTTTTTTGCCAAAAAGCGTTTTGAAATAACATTTGATTGAGATTCAAAGTCCTGATCCAATGTGCAATTTTTCCGTATACGCCTAAACTGGCCGTACGGAATATTATTCTTCCATAGTTTGTAGTGGCAGCTACTATAATGCAAGAAGCTATCACTGTCAACCTCTTTGAAAAAAGTAGAATTTAGACTTTCAATAAACAAATTTCCCTCTTCCTCTGAACCCTTCCAAAAAAAAACAAATCATCTATGTATCGGCGGTACAAAATTGTGTTCTGATAAAATAAATTGCTCCTCAAAACAACCCATAAATAAATTAGCGTAAAGGGCGTCACTCTTGTCCCCATAGCTGTTCCTCGTATTTGGTTGAAAGTTTTTTCAGCATATGTAAAAAAACATTTTGTTAAAATAAATTGAAGGCCCTTAATTAAAAATTGTTTCTGTAAGGATAACATGTCAGGATATTTTTCTAAAAAAGTTTGGACACTATGGAGACCCTTCTGGTGTTCTATATTAGTATATAGTGATGAGACATCCGTTGTGATGAAGGAAAAATCGTCTTCCCAATATATATCAGTAATTTCTCTAATTAGAGAGTCAGAGTTTTTTAGATAGCTGGGCGAAAGAACAACATATTTCTGTAAAAATAAATTTAAATAAATAGACAAATTACTGGTTACGGAGTTTACACCTGAAATTATAGGCCGACCAGGTGGACATACAGGATTTTTGTGGATCTTTGGTAGAAAATAAAAAAATTGTTTATTGGGAAGATCTACATATAAAACATTTTTCTTTCTTATCTAATATCCCTAATTTAAAACCTTCATCAATAAAATTGTGGTATTCTGTAGAAATTTCCGGAAAAGGAGCTTTGCTAATTTGCTGATAATATTTTGTGTCTGACAATAATATGGATGCTTCATCTTCATAATCTTCATAATTTAGTACCACTATCCCTCCACCCTTATCGGTGGGGCGTATTACTATATCAGGGTTGTTTTGTAATTTCTTCAAAGCTAGAATTTCATTTTTTGTTAAAATGGATTTTTTTTAAATGTGTTTCTTTTTCTTATGGTTTAAAAGACTAAAATCTTTAATGACGAGATCATAAAACGACTGTAAAAGATGACCTTGAGACTGTACTGGATAAAATTTGGATTTGGAAGGAACAGATTGATCAATAAAATTATCTGATGATGTCTGGCAATAGAGTCTGTATTGGAGAATTTAGAGATAGCAAAATGTCTCTTAAGAGTTAATTTTCGAATAAATTATTTTTTTTAAGATCTAAAAATAATTGAAATTGATCGGCTGAATTGTCTGGACAAAAAGAAAGTCCTTTACTAAGAAGAGTGATATCAAATTCAGTTAGTTTGTAACGAGACAAATTAAAAACTGGATTTTTTAAAGGATTTTTTTCTTTTCTCTCCTTTTGCTTCTGTTTGGAGTTAGATCCTCCTCTACATCCTCTTCTTCTATTTTTCTTTTTCTGATGGATATTGGGGGTTGTGATGAATTGGGTTTCGGAGGGGTTGTGGCAAACCCTAAAAAAGGAACTAATGCTATATTTTCTTTTGCAGAATTATCAACAACTAAAATGTTTTGTATGGCCAGATAATCTAAAAGTGGTGATGCATGGGACAATTCATCAGGGAGAGATAGTGATTCTGGGATATCGTTTATTGGTAGCTCTTGTAAAGAAATAATGGAAGTATTCAGTGACAAAGAGTGAGCTGATGACAATTCTGCCGTGATTTCTAATACAGACTGAATAGGAAGTAAAGACATAGGTAAAGATAATTGTGATGATTCAGTAAGTGGAATTTGGAGATGGAGATTGATGTCTGATTTAATAGGTTGTGCACTTGTGAGAGAAGCTTGTGTATCGAGAATGTTAGAAATAGGAATTTGTATATCAGTAGGTGTGTGACAATTTGAAATATCAGTATTGTGCATGTGATCATTTTGGTTAATATTGCGATGATACTTAGAATTAACAAAAGAATTCTTATACTTATTATCATGTGAATTTGTAAGTTTTCTCTGAAATGATGAATCCGACAATCTTTTTAAAACATTGCTATAAAGAGGTTTCGATGCATCCGAATCTGATTGACCAGGATTCATCGAAAAATCAGCCTTATTTCTCGCCAATTTTGCCACGTTACAGTTTACACACTCTATTTCGGTTTTATGTACGTTTGTTACTTTTTTATAATGCATATTGTGATTGTCCTTACTAGTTCAGGTGCAGCCCAGAATAACCCTTTGGGGAACAAGGGTATAAATTGTACTGTAAAACAAAAAGAAGAAAAAACGGGCGCTCCTAGTGTAGATCGTTTGGAATAAAAGTTTATCCGCTGGTCAGTATCCCACTAACCTGATTTTGTTGCGCAATGGTGGAGGCGCAACTCTCCCAGAGCATATAGATTAATCAGTCACAGCAGCCCCCTCGCTTCCTTGGCTTTTTTTTTTTTTCTTATATTTGTGTGTTTATGTGTATATATATACATACATATATAGGTGCTGATATTTCTATCCCTATTGCTACAGGACAAATTTTGTATTACCTTCTTGGTCACTGATTTAGGACAGGTAGGAGCAGGGTCTTTTGTGTGTCTCTCTGCCTGGACTTTCCTTGTGTCTCTTTAAATACCTGTATTGCAGATCTTTGCACCTTTCCCACGCAGCACATTGTGCTCAGCTGACACATGTGCACTCAATTAGCATTAATTAGCTGACTGCAACACACAAGATTTAAACCTCTGTTTTAGCTTCATTTCTCTGTATGGAACTGATAGAAACGCTATGCAGCGAGAAACGCGTAGTCCTGTTTTAATGTCCTAATAAACTGTATCTATACTTTATCAGTCTAGCGCCATCTTTCCCTCTTTTTTTCCCCTTTATCACACTATAATTTAGTTGTGATTTTTAATATGTCATTTATTTAATACAATATTCCAGTGGTAAGCAATATCTTGGTCGAACTATTACCAACTTATCAACAAGGTTAAACGTTCATCAATATAATATCAAAAAAGGGTTTTTGAAGCATACTTTGTCTCGCCATATAAAAGATGATCATGATGGGGATATTTCCTATTATAATGTGTCCCATCAAACTGATTGGAGAAAATATAACCAACTTCGGAATCGAGAAACATATTTGCTCTTTCAACTCCATACATTATCTCCTTATAGCCGAAATGAAGCCCAGGAATTTATGGATTTGAAATAAAAAAAAAAAAAAAAAAAAAAAAAAAAATATATATATATATATATATATATATATATATATATATATATATATATATATATATATATATATATATATATATATATATGTATACAGTCATATGAAAAAGTTTGGGCACCCCTATTAATCTTAATCATTTTTAGTTCTAAATATTTGGGTGTTGCAACAGCCATTTCAATTTGATATATCTAATAACTGATGGACAGAGTAATATTTCCGGATTGAAATGAGGTTTATTGTACTAACACAAAATGTGCAATATACATTAAACCAAATTTTGACTGGTGCAAAAATTTGGGTACCCTTATCATTTTATTGATTTGAATACTCCTAACTACTTTTTACTGACTTTCTGAAGCACAACATTGGTTTTGTAACCTCACTGAGCTTTGAACTTCATAGCCAGGTGTATCCAATGATGAGAAAAAGTATTTAAGGTGGCCAATTGCAAGTTGTTCTCCTATTTGAATCTCCTGTGAAGAGTGGCATCATGGGCTCCTCAAAACAACTCTCAAATGATCTGAAAACAAAGATTTTTCAACATAGTTGTTCAGGGGAAGGATACAAAAAGTTGTCTCAGAGATTTAACCTGTCAGTTTCTACTGTGAGGAACATAGTAAGGAAATGGAAGACCACAGGGACAGTTCTTGTTATGCCCAGAAGTGGCAGGCCAAGAAAAATATCAGAAAGGCAGAGAAGAAGAATGGTGAGAACAGTCAAGGACAATCCACAGACCACCTCTAAAGAGCTGCAGCATCATCTTGCTGCAGATGGTGTCACTGTGCATCGGTCAACAATACAGCACACTTTGCACAAGGAGAAGCTGTATGGGAGAGTGATGCGAAAGAAGCCGTTTCTGAAAGCATGCCACAAACAGAGTCGTCTGAGGTATGCAAAAGCACATTTGGACAAGCCAGCTTCATTTTGGAAGAAGGTCCTCTGGACTGATGAAACAAAGATTGAGTTGTTTGGTCACACAAAAAGGCGTTATGCATGGTGTCACAAAAACACAGCATTCCAAGAAAAACACTTGCTACCCACTGTAAAATTTGGTGGAGGTTCCATCATGCTTTGGGGCTGTGTGGCCAATGCCGGCACCGGGAATCTTGTTAAAGTTGTGCGTCGCATGGATTCAACTCAGTATTCAACTCAGCAGATTCTTCAGAATAATGTACAAGAATCAGTGATGAATTTGAAGTTACGCCGGGGATGGATATTTCAGCAAGACAATGATCCCAAACACAGCTCCAAATGTACTCAGGCATTCATGCAGAGGAACAATTACAATGTTCTGGAATGGCCATCCCAGTCCTCAGACCTGAATATCATTTAACATCTGTGGGATACTTTGAAGCGGGCTGTCCATGCTCGGCGACCATCAAACTTAACTGAACTTGAATTGTTTTGTAAAGAGGAATGGTCAAAAATACCTTCATCCAGGATCCAGGAACTGATTAAAAGCTACAGGGAGCGACTAGAGGCTGTTATTTTTGCAAAAGGAGGATCTACTAAATATTAATGTCACTTTTCTGTTGGGGTGCCCATACTTTTGCACCGGTCAAATTTTGGTTTAATGCATATTGCACATTTTGTGTTAGTACAATAAACCTCATTTCAATCCGGAAATATTACTGTGTCCATCAGTTATTAGATATATCAAATTGAAATGGCTGATGCAAACACCCAAATATTTAGAACTAAAAATGATTAAGATTAATAGGGGTGCCCAAACTTTTTCATATGACTGTATATGTATATATATTTATATGTATTATATATATATATATATATATATATATATATATATATATATATATATATATATATAATATTGTTTTTTATCTTTTTTTTTTTTTCTACAATATACAACTTCTTAATAGCACCAAGAACACCAACTCCAGCTGTTTCAAGATTTTTAAAATAGGAGTCTTTTTACATAAGAGTCAACTATTGTATCCAATAATAGGGCAGGTACAAGTTAAGTATCCATCTAGGATGGACACATTCTAAAGAAAGTGTTATTTCCCACAATTGCGGTCATGCGCACAAGAAACTAGTAGTGCTGGGATTTTGGGTGTGCCGACGGGAGCATGTGCACTGATGTTTCTCCCTACTAACTGTCACGGGCAGCGGTAGTGGATCCTCTGGACCACCGCAAGCGATGGCGTAAGCCACGCCAGGGAGCTGAATCTAAGTAGGTCCCGGTTTTCACCAGAGCCCGCCGCAAAGCGGGATGGACTTGCTGCGGCGGGAGTCTACCAGGTCGCTACCCCTGACGTGACTTGCTTGCGGAGGCAGCCGAGGTGTAGCGTCGTACAAAATCGGAAGGCAGGCTCGTAGTCGGGGACAGGCAGATAGGTCAGGACAGGTGGCAAGATTCGTGGTCGAGGAACGGAGACAAACGGTACAGTACACGGTAATCAGAACAAGACTCAGGAATGCTTTCTCAATAGACAAAGGGCACTAAAGATCCGGCGAGGTTACTGGGAAGAGGCAGGCTTAAATAGGGGCAGTGACTGGCAATAGCCAATTACCGTTGCGCTGGCTTTAAATTTAACACTGCGGGCGCGCGCGCGCCCTAGGGAGCGGGACCGCGCAAGCTGGGGGACAGAGACAGCAGGATCAGGAGCGTGGCCGGGTGAGACTGGGCACCGGCAGGGGGACGAGCATGGCCGCGACCCGACGTGTGGGACGCGGCGCCGCTCAGCAGCGGGGCACGGATGCGTCTGCGACCCGGGACGAGGGTCGCAGGGGCATCCGTGACAGTACACCCCCACCTTTGGTCCCCCCTCTTTCTGGTCTGGAGGAATTTCTGGATTACATTACGGTCCAGAATGTTCTCCTCCGGCTCCCAAGACCTTTCCTCGGGCCCGAACCCCTTCCAGACAATAAAAAAAATATCGTTTCCCTGTAGTCCTCCTCATACCCAAGATCTCCTTGACCAAAAAGACATTGGAGGCATCAGCCACAGACGAAGGAGGGACTGTCTTCCGAGAGAAACGATTCAGGACCAGGGGTTTTAGTAACGAGACATGAGTTCGGGATGCGCCTGGTCGGTGGGAGCCGGAGTTTATAGGCCACCAGGTTTATGCGCTTAAGGACCTTGAAAGGTCCCAAAAAGTGGGGTCCCAGTTTGTAGGTTGGGATCTTGAGGCGGACATATTTGGCCGACAGCCACACCTTGTCACCCGTGGAGAGGACTGGAAGAGGACTTCTTCTTTTATCTGCTTGAGCCTCATGGGCTCAGAAGCACGGAGCAGAGATTGTCGGGTCAGGGACCAGATGGTCCTCATGTCCTGGACCAGTGCATCCGTCGCCGGAATCTCAGACGGGGATGCCAGTGGGAGAGGTGGGTAGTTATGCAGGCCGTACACGATGTAGAAGGGAGAGGCACCCGCGGACTCCAAGTCTAGGGAATTATATGAAGCAAGTTGGACCAGTCATCTTGTCGAGCTGAGACGAAGTGGCGCAGGTAACACCCCAGAACCTGGTTGACTCTCTCCACCTGGCCATTCATTTGGCCACGCGCGGGGCAAAAGGCAGGCCTGGCAAAGGGACAAAATGCGCCATTTTGGAAAACCGATCTGTGACCACCCAGACAACGGTGTTACCGGACGAAGGAGGAAGATCGGTTACAAAGTCCATCGCCACGTGAGACCATGGTTGGGTAGGGATGGGTAGTGGGTGCAAGAGCCCCGCCGGCTTGTGACGAGGTGTCTTGTTGCGGGCACAGGAGGTACACGACTCAACTAATTCCTTAACATCTTTAGCGAGGTCCTGCCACAAATAGAACCATGAGATCAGGAGAAACGTCTTGCGAGCACCGGGATGACTGGCCACCAATGAGCAGTGTCCCCACTTCAGGATACGCCTACGGAGAGCAGGGCTTACGTATGTCTTCCCCGGCGGGACCTTACGGAGGTCAACAGGACCTGCGGAGATAAGACACTCTGGAGGGATTATGTTCTCTGTGGTCATTTCTTTACCCACCACGTCGGAGGCGCAAGAGAGGGCATCTGCCTTCACATTCTTTTTCACGGGATGAAAGTGGATCTGGAAGTTAAACTGGGAGAAAAAGAGCGACCACCTAGCCTGGCGCGGATTGAGTCGCTGAGCCGTCTGGAGGTACTGGAGGTTCTTGTGATCTGAGTAGATACAGATGGGATGCCGAGCACCTTCCAGCAGATAACGGCATTCCTCCAATGCCAGTTTGATGGCAAATAACTCCCGGTCTCCAATAGTGTAATTTCTTTCCTCCAGCAAGAATGTCTTGGAAAAGAAGCCACACGTGACCGTTTTGCCCGTAGACCCCTTTTGCGTGAGAACTGCTCCAACTCCCACTGACGAGGCATCTACTTCAAGCGAGAAGGGTTTCGCGGGTCTGGCCGCGACAGGATATATGCGGTGGTAAAGGCAGTTTTTAGTTTAGTAAATGCTTTCTCGGCCTCGGAGGGCCAACTGCGTGGATTTGCGTTTTTCTTCATGAGGGCCACAATGGGAGCCACCAGCGTGGAGAAGTGCGGGATGAACTGCCGGTAATAATTGCAGAAACCCAGGAACTGCTGTATTACCCGAAGGCCGACTGGGCGTGGCCATTACAACACGGCCAACATCTTGGCTGGATCCATCCGTAGGCCCTGGTCAGAGATGATGTAGCCCAGAAATGGAAGGCTGGCTTGATGAAAGAGGCACTTCCCTAGTTTGGCATACAGGCGGTTAGCTCGAAGACACCCCAGTACCTGGCGAACGTGGACACGGTGAGTCTCTAGATCCACTGAGTACACCAAGATGTCGTCCAGGTAGACTACGACAGGTATAAAGGAGACCCATGAAGATGTCATTCACGAACTCCTGGAAAACGGCAGGCGCATTACACAGTCCAAATGGCATGACCAGGTACTCAAAGTACCCGTCCATAGTGTTAAAGGCCGTCTTTCACTCATCACCCTTATGGATTCGGACCAAATTGTAGGCCCCCCTCAAATCCAACTTGGTGAAGCTCTTCGCACCCCGTAGACGGTCGAAGAGCTCCGTGATCAACGGCAGAGGGTACCGATTCTTCACCGTGATCTTGTTAAGACCCCGGTAATCGATGCAGGGAACCGTCCTTCTTTTCCACGAAGAAGAATCCCGCACCCGCGGGAGAGGAGGACTTTCGTATAAACCCCTTCTGGAGATTTTCCCGAATATATTTCGACATAGCTTGTGTCTCTGGAACGGACAAGGGGTAGACTCTGCCCCGAGGAGGACTGGTATAGACTCTGCCCCGAGGAGGATTGGTACCCGGCAGCAGGTCGATAGGACAGTTGTATGGACGATGAGGAGGGAGTCTCTCTGCTTGCTTCTCAGAAAAAACATTGGCGAACTCCAGATATTTGGCAGGTAGGCCGGGCAACAGCTTGCGGAGGGTCGAGCAAGAGCAAGGAAGCGAGGTGCCACCAGACAACGACTCAGGCAATTAGGACCCCAGCGAGTTACTTCTCCAGACGCCCAGTCCAGTGTAGGGGAGTGGAGTCGCAGCCAAGGAAGCCCGAGGAGAACCGCCGAGAAGGAGCGAGGCAGCACGTAGAATTTCTTTTCCTTATGCAGGACTCCTACGTGGAGAGACAGCGGCTTGGTGATGAATTGAATAGTGTCGCTTAGCAACTCACTGCTGACAGAGGAGATCACCAGCGGCTTATCCAGGCGGACCACCGGGAGACGATACTGCATTACTAGGGAGCGGTGGATAAAGTTCCCGGCTGAACCAGAATCCAGGAAGGCCGAGACCTGAAACGTAAGTCCAGCATCAGTCACGACCTGTACCGGCATCATCAAGCGTGGAGAGGAGGAATTTGCACCTAGGAACGCCTCTCCCACGGAACCTAGGTGCGAGAGAGTCGGGCCAACTCTTGTCACGAATGCCCCTGCAACCCAGGACGAGGGTCATCCGTGACACTAACAGAGATCTTCAGTTACAACTCCAAGTGCATTAAGGAAGCCGGACGCATTTAAGCCTTCTATCAGGCTTTTTTGCGATGTATGTATATAGCTAGTGTCACGGTTCACGCCGCGGTCCCTGCTACGAACCGTCAGCGTGCCCGTGTCTCTGGTGCTTCTGGCTCTATTCACCCACTTGTCCCGGCTTGCAGGTCTCAGTCACCATGGCTTCCTCCAGCTTCCTGTCTTCCTGTGCGCACATGTGCTCCCTCTAGGGGCACGCGTGCGGCATTGCATGGTTCTTAAGGAGTCAGTGGTCCTTGGTCTGGCCCAGTGACCTGTGACCTCTGGCTTCTTAAGGAGCTTCCTCCCTCAGGCTGATGTCAGTTCATTGTTATCAACATTAGAGCTCGACCCCTAGGCTGCTGCATTGCTGCCATGTGCTATACTTTTATTTGCATATATACCTGCTTGCCTGTTGAATACCTGCCGCTGCACCTGCTGGCCAATTCCTGTTGCTTGGCCTTGCCTAGTCCGCTATGTACCTGGACTGTGCCAAACGCCCTCTGACTATACCTGGAATGTCACCTGTTGAACGGCTACACCTGCGGTGCCTGGTCTCCGTTCCTGCATCTTCTACCGAGACCTGCACTTCAGCTACCCACCGCCTGCACTCACCATCTGCGCCCACGCTGGACCCTGAGGATCCGCCCAACCCGCACGTTTCCAGCCTCCCGGGTTGGAATAGTCACAGCTAGTTCCTCATGTCAGTTTAGAATAGCACCTAACGGACTGACGGATTATTCTAATAATTAGACGGCCGATAATAGCATATTGTGATATATGTATATAACATGTTTTATGATATTTATACACATAATAAGATCGTTTTTTTGTTTTTTTTTCCCCCAGTCTTTTTTCACAAGTGCCTTAATCACTCATAATAACTGACAGAGTGGCTTTATTTATTGCCCACTGTTATAAATATCTGTGTAAGGTGAACAGCTATCATTTCCTGATGGAACCAGCCACCCGTGCTGGTGAAACGCGTAGCATTTCCCTTTGTTTTATAAGTTTATCACAATTTTTTTTATGTATATACTGGTTTTGCTAATAAATATTTCATCTCCCATACTAGTGGCAACCACTTTTTTTGTATTTAAACGATTAAAACCAGTCTAATGTATTAATTGTACTGTCATTATAGAAGCATAGCTCCATTTAAAATCACATTCTTTTCCAAAAAGAATATTTTTACCCTTTTTTCATACATTCATATTGTCCAGATGAGCTGGGATGCAGCTTGCTAATCGTGACTGCATTTAAGGCGGCAGTGTTTCAGAGGGATCATTCTTATGCTACAATAGCGAGTTATACCCATACATGCCAACTCTCCCATTTTTGGCGGGGGGGTCCCGCTATTTGGGGTCCCCTCCCACCCTCCCGGGGGAGTTGGCACTCCGCCCGCCCCCAGCCGGCGGCGGGGGTTCTTGCCAGGGCTGCGGCACAGAGTAGCGCTAGTGCGCTACTCTGGCGCCGCCGGGCCGCTCCTACAGGCGGGAGAAGCGGCTGCTGCGCCCGCGTCACCCGCCCGGTGTCTCGCTGTGCAGGGAGGAGGCAGGAGGGATTGTTCCTCTCTCCCTCTCCCCTGTATGTCCGGCGCCGGTGTGTGCGCCGTACATACAGGTCAGCGGCGCAGGGGAAGTGACGCGCGGCTGCAGGGGAGTGACGCGCGGCTGCTCTCACTTCCCCCTGCGCCGCTGAGGAGATCGTCCGGAGCGGCCGTGCTGCAGGAGCCTGGTGAGGTAAGTGGATTTTATTATTTTATTTTTATTAGCTATATGGGGGGCTCTGCCTGGCAACAATGCGGGCACTACGTGGCAACAGAGGGGACATCTACGTGGCAACAGAGGGGACATCTACGTGGCAACAGTGGGGGCACTACCTGGCAACAATGGGGGCACTACCTGGCAACAGAGGGGACATCTACCTGGCAACAATGGGGGCACTACCTGGCAACAATGGGGGCACTACCTGGCAACAATGGGGGCACTATCTGGCAACAGAGGGGACATCTACCTGGCAACAGAGGGGGCATCTACCTGGCAACAGAGGGGGCATCTACCTGGCAACAATGGGGGCACTACCTGGCAACAGAGGGGGCACTACCTGGCAACAGAGGGGGCACTACCTGGCAACAGAGGGGGCACTACCTGGCAAACAATGGGGGCACTACCTGGCAACAATGGGGACACCTACCTGGCTAACAAAGGAAGGCACCTACCTGGCTACAGAGGGGGCATCTACTTGGCTACCAGGGCGGCATCTACCTGCCTGTAAGGGGCACACCTGCTTATGGGGGGTTACTACCGGGCTATAAGGGCATCTACCTGGCTTTCTTCCAACGCCGTTATGCGGAGTTAGGTGGAGTGGGTGTGGCTTTTTGAAGGGGCGTGGCATACCGACAAGATGGGCGTGTCCATGCAAATTTTTGCCGCGGCGCACTACGCGCGCTGCCCACTAAACTCTCCTGCTTTTTTATTTTCAAAAGTTGCCAACTATGGTTATACCGCCAAGTACAACTCCATCATGTGAGCAGACAAACTCACTTTTATCTCTTATTATTTAAATTGTGCCGCACTGGGTTGGAGTTTCGGCGTTTTGTCCCCTTTTATTTCCACAGAATCTTCCTTATTTGACATAACCGTATATTTTCACAGAGCTCAGCTTATCTTCCTCTTTCATATAAACCTATATATCATAGAGCTCAGCTTCTCTTCTATTCTGTAATCCTATATATCACAGAGCTCAGCTTCTCTCCTCTATCATATAACCCTATATATGACAGAGCTCAGCTTCTATCCTCTATCATATAACCCTATATACCACAGAGCTCAGCTTCTCTCCTCTATAATATAACCCTATATAGCACAGAGCTCAGCTCCCCTTCTCTATCATATAACCCTATATATCACAGAGTTCAGCTTTTCCTCTGTCATATAAACCTATATATCAGAGAGCTCAGTTTCTCTCCTCTATCATATAACCCTATATATCACAGCACTCAACTTCTCTCCTCTATCATGTAACCCTATATACCACAGAGCTCAGCTTCTCTCCTCTATCATATAACCCTATATATCACAGAGCTCAGCTTCTCTGCCTATATCATATAACCCTATATATCACAGATCTCAGCTTCTCTCCTACCATAAAACCCTATATATCACAGAGTTCAGCTACTCTCCCTCTATCATATAACCCTATACATCATGGAGCTCAGCTTCTCTCCTGTTTTGCCAAGTTTTTCAATACAGGTTCTAGATACAGCTTTAAAGAAGGCCAGTCAGTCAGGGTACAACGCAATTTTATATATCATAGGAATCAATTAATTATGATCAAATATAACATACAAGTAAGAGAATAAACTGGTTACAGGATATAGTGTGACATTGGGCACAGTTTTGCTAAATATGTATTTACAAATGTTAAATACTTACAAACTTCACCTCCTTGGAGCTTATAACATCACCTGTTTTTTTTTATAACTTCAGCCATTGAGAAGCTAAATGTTGAAAACAGAGAACTCTAGGAGGGACTTTCACTCAACACCAGCGAGAGCGTCCTCAGCACCAGGTACTAGCTTCTAATTTCACCAAAGCTTCTCTGGTTCTTATATGTCTTAAACAAAAAAACAGGTAGACACAACCTTCGTATTGTGTCCACTTAGAGCACAAAGTTCTTTTGTATTACCTCATCTTGTATCATGGAGGGGCCAGCTCCCTGAGACTAAGATAAGAAAATACAGAATCACTCCGAAACCAGACGATGTGGTGCGCCCTTAGATCGTAAATTAAGTGAAGTCTGTAGGCTTGAGAGCTAAACAGAGGTATGCAAGTCTGTGTGATTATAACTTGTAATACAACAATGGACATTATAATTAGCTTAATATACAAGAAATGGAAATTATGACATCAAATAGTCACATATTTAACTAGCACTACATCTCCTCTATCATATAACCTTATATACACAGAGCTCACCTCTATCCCTTTATCACATGATAATGTACATCAAAAAAAAACCCAAAAAGTCACTTGCCCAAACACATTCTTATTCACAGCATGAGTCAGGAAACAACACTTTTGAATATAATGGCCCCTACAAAGGAAGAGCTGCTTAAAGGTTAATTTACTTTATTAGGTAAGGGTGCTTTCACACAGCGCAGTTTTGGTGCAGTTTTAACTGTGCTCCAATTAAACTGCCTTTATTACCAGCAAGCTTCTTTCAGTTGTATGAATAGTTCAGAAAGGTGTTTCAAGTAAGTAATCAATCACTGTGTTTGAATCCTTGTGGATACAAACACACTAATTGATTACTCCCTTTCCACACAGTTTAGATAAGTGAAAGAAGCTTGCTGGTAATAAAAGCAGCTTATTTGGAATGCAGTTAAAACTGCACCAAAACTGTGATGTATGAACGCACCCTAAAGCATGAGTTATGAATGCTCAGGTATATCAGTTATCCAAGTGATGACTGATATATCTGTAGTGTCACCATTGTGTCCCCTTACCTCACTGCACTCGCTCCATGGGTGCACGTTCGCTCCATGGTACTGCATCTCAATTTAAAGGGACAGCATGCCGGTGATTGGTTGTCACCGGGCTCTGATTCTAGTTAATTCCTACCTCTTCCCCTTGATACTTGCCAAATCGATAGTGCCTTGTGCCTAGAGAGGAAGCGTTCCTGAAGTATCTAGTGTTGTTCCGTGTACTGTATCCTCTGCCTCCGTCCCTCGACCACAGACCTTTGCCGCCTGTCCCAACCTTCCTGCCTGTCCCCGACTATGAGTCTGCTCCACGATTTTGTACCACGCCACACCTCAGCCACCACCGCAAGCAAGTCACGTCAGAGGTAGCGACCTGGTAGCAATCCGCCGCAGCAAGTCCATCCCGCTTTGTGGCGGGCTCTGGTTAAAACCGGACCTACTTAGACTCCGCTCCCTGGCGTGGCTTACATCGCTTGCAGGGGTCCAGAGGATCCACATCTCTGGTTTGCCTTTTGGTGAGCCAAACCTGACAGTTCGATTTGGCCATGGATCCCGCCAAGGTGCCTCTTCCAAGCGTCTCTGACCTCACCATAATCGTGGACCAGCAATCCAACCAAATCGCCAGCAAGCGCAACAGCTTAACCAACTGACCTCTATGATGCAGAACCTTCTCGCCACTCAGCAGCAACAGCCGACTGCCGTGGCAGCTCCCGTAGCAGCATGACTCCAGACTCAGGTTCTTGCTGATGGAGCTGGTACTGCTCCTACTCCTTCACTCCCCACAGCTCCAGTGGCAGTGGTACGTGAGTGCTGAGGAACCCCCCGGTCAGACCTACAAGAGGATGGGATGGCGCACATAGGCAGCGGCCAACTGACTACATAGGATGTCTCTATAGTTCTTGAGTTTGTCCTCCCTCTCGGCAGGTGAAAAAAGGCCCCCATTTTGGTCCGGTAGAGAGGGTCCAAGAGGGTGGAGAGCCAGAAGTCATTTCTCTGCCGGATGGTTACTGTTCGGCTGTCACTACCCAGGCAAATCATCATGTAGCGGGCCATCTGTGCAAGCGACTCCGAGGTACTCCCAGCCACCACCTCCACTATGTACTGCCATAGTGTGTCTGGGTCATCTGCCTTTTCTTCCTCATCTCCGTCTACCTCCTCCAGCTGCTCCTGCTCCTCCTCTCCTGTCAACTGGGTAGAAAAACCACTGATTTTACCAGACACTGCTTGTCCAATGTCCTCCTCCTCCAGTTCAGCCCTCACAGGACTAATGTGGCCATGAGATGTATTTGCCAGGTCTCCAGTCCCCTGACCAGACGAATTTTGCAGCATCTGTTCCAGGACATGAAGCAGTGGAATGACGTTGTTTATCCCATAGTCCTGGCGACTGACAAATAATGTGACCTCCTCAAAGAGCCTGAGCAAATGGCAGGTGTCACGTATGAGGGAGTAATCCTGTCCGCTTGTATCATCAAGAAATCATTAATGGCCTTTCTCTGTTCAGAGTTGGTCCAACATTTGGAGGCTGGAATTCCAACGGGTGAAAAAATTGCATATCAGCCTATGTTGGGGGAGGCCATTCTGACTCTGCAGCTCAGGGAGGGTGTGCTTGGCGGTGTAGGAATGGCTGAAGTGCATACAAAGTTTCCTGGCCATTTTTAGAATGTCTTGCAGATGGGTGGAAAACTTGAGGAACCGTTTGACAACAAGATTAAACAAATGCATGGCTCAGCCCTCCTCGGCAAAGTGCAGACACCATGTTCTTTCCATTGTCTGTCACCATGGTTCTGAGTTTCAGTTGTCGCGAAGAAAGCCAGGAATTGATTTCCTCTTTCATGACGTGACGCGGTTCCTCCCCGTTTTGTTCCTCCCCGTTTTGTTCGCCCAGGCAAACCAGGTGTATAACTGCGTGACACCGGCATGCCCTGCATATATGGTATGCTGGAGGAGCACTAAGACTTGTCCCTCTAGTGGAGGCTGAGGTGGTGGAGGAGGAGAAGGCGGACATTGGCGCAGGATCAGCAGTTTGAAAACGTGGAGGAGAAAGCGGTGTCACCTGTTCAAGTTGCTGGTTTGGCTGGGCAGGAAGCACATTCACCCAGTGGGCCGTAAAGGCCATGTACTTTCCCTGACCGTAGTTACAACTCCACACAAATCCGCGCTGCCGTGCACCATGGAAGACACCGACAGACTCAAGGTATGGCCCACCTTCTCTTCTACATATGTTTGCAGGGTTGGTACTGCCTTTTTCAAACAGAAATGAAGGCTTGAGGCTCTCCACCTCGGTTCGGCACAAACCATCAGTTCTCTGAACGGTGCAGAGTCCACCACTTGAAAAAGGAGGGACTGCAGTACCAACAACTTGAACATGAGCACGGTCAGCTTCTACACCACAGGTGTCAAACTACGGCCCTCCAGCTGTTGGGAAACTACAACTCCCATCATGCATTTGTATAGTCTATAACAGTGGGCAGGATGGGAGTTGTAGTTTCCGAACAGCTGGAGGGCCGCAGTTTGACACCCCTCTTCTACACCGTAGGATGGCTGGACGCATACTGCTTTCTCTTGGCAATCGCCTCGGTGAATGACTGCTGGCATGATGATTGGCAAGGAGCATCTGAACTGGTAGATGATGGGAAAGACAGACTGCTCCCTTTAGCAGAGGTGGTGAAGCCTTGACTGGCTGAAATGGCATGCGTGCCACTTGGTGCTGCTGCTGTTGCTGTGGCAGGATGGACCACCACATCTGAGACACGTTTCTCCCATGCCACTGGACGGTGACACTGCATATGTTGACACAGGGCCATAGTGCCAACATTAGGTCCCTGGCCATTCATCACTTTCTGCCCACAGATTCTACATATACCCATGTTCGCCTCCTCCGGTGTCTAGGCGAAAAACTGCCACACCGCCAAGTAGGTGATTTTACCACCGACACTCCGCACTGACTGACTGTTACCGCCGCTGCCCCGGTGAGCCCCTGTCCCGCTACTTTCTGGGCCAGAAGGAACCTGCAAAGCAGGTAGTCTACCCCGTGGCCGTTTGGCTCCCGATGTCGCACTGCTGCCACCCTGCTGACTTGCTGACTGCTTTGCTGCCTGATGCACAAGCTGTCACCCTCTTCTCCCAATGATGATGATGAAACCCTTGCTTCACCTTGCTCCCAAGTGCGATCCACTACATCCACATCGATTAGTGTTTAACCGTCACTGCTGTCTTTCTCAATGGTCTTGGTGTACAGAGCCTGACTGCTTGCAACATAACCTCCCATGCCACTCTCATCACTACTTGCCTGCTTACTTCAAGAAGCAGTGGATGTCTGCCCCACCTCTTTGCTGCCGAGTAGCTGCTCATTGTCCTCAAATAGTTCGTCCTTGCTGTATAGTGGCGCAGAGCCCACAGCACAGAGTAGTTCTCTGGCTGAGAGAACTGAACGGGATAGAGGCGGGTTGGGAACAGGTGAGGGCTCCAACTAAGGGTTGTGTCTGACGAACCCACCGGCTCTTGGCTGGGGTTGTCAGATGTCATCTAGGAGGAAGTGGTTGACTTAGTCAACCATTCAAGAACCATTGGCTTGGTGGTCAACACATGGCCGCTAGATGATACTGGTAGCTCCGGCCTCGCTGAGTGCCCCCTGCCACCTCTCTGACATACTGTTTGATCAAAAATTTACAATAACAACAAACTGTGTTTAATGTAGATGTGTGTATATGGTGTTTCACCTTATAAGTGAAAAAAGTAACTCTTTAGCGCAAAGAACAATATCCCAAAATAATAACCTGCCTGTATCGGAGATGTTTGTATATGACAAATACACAAGCTGTATTTCAAAGGTTTTTAGACAAATAAGTTATTTGACAAAATTACTGCCGACACCCTCTCCATTCTTCCGAGGGGTGGGGGTGGGGGGGCTTACATGTATCAGCTTGCTGGTAATAAAGGCAGTTTAATTAGAGCGCAGTTAAATCTGAACCAAAACTGCGCTGTGTGAAAGCACCCTAAGAGCCTGCAACCAGGGGATATTACTTGCTGCTGTTTCTAATTTGCAAGACTGATCCTGTTTATCTTTGTTACTGACAAATTTTAACCCTTTAGAGCTCTGCAGCCTCTGCTCTGTTGTTTAGAAAACTCCAGTACTCATGTCCTAGAGGATCAGTTAGGAATAGCAGAGCTGGTATGCCAGTCATTGCTGTAAAACTGGCCACCGCCTCAACAATAAATAAGAATCTTAAAGGGGTTGTCTCACTACATTGATTCAGTCCTTACCTCAGTCCTGTTTTCTTGGTTTCATTCTTGAACTCACGGGTGTGTTTACTGGCTTCTACTGGCCTGCAGTGACGAGCTGCTGAGGGCACCAGGTCTGTAGCTAAAGCAAACAGTGCTAGCAGCCTATCAGAAGAGATTGAACAGGTCTGTAACTATAGCGACCTGAGGATCTGATGCAACCCCTACAAGGAGGGATATCTAGGTAGAACACTGTTAATGGACACATATTGCAAAGTGAAAAGGCGCATTGCACAAATCACAGCA
This sequence comes from Phyllomedusa bahiana, assembly GCA_025379985.1. Classification (NCBI taxonomy): domain Eukaryota; kingdom Metazoa; phylum Chordata; class Amphibia; order Anura; family Hylidae; genus Phyllomedusa; species Phyllomedusa bahiana. The sequence goes on along the minus strand of JAODAL010001780.1, from coordinate 16,177 downwards.
CATGGTGTATCATTTGTAGTGTATGTAATGCGCCTATCAAGGAGCATTGCGTAATAGAGGTGCATAACGTATCATTACTAGTGTATGTAATGCGACTAAAAAGGCTTATTGATTGCATTATGGATACACACAGCGTATCATTGCTACTATATGTAATGTGTGTTTTAGGCGCATTACAACGTGTCGTGCCTGACTTATAATGTACTTAGTTTTGGTTTACGAAAGTTCATTTACATAGAGAATATGGCGTCAAGAGTCTTTTTGGTGCAAAATAGACCAAAATAACGGCGCTTGCGTATTATGACATGTCGCCCAACCATGGTGATGTCACTCCCTGCTCTCTATCTAATCAGGAAAGAAGATATGGACATTAACACAGACACTTGTGTGCACTTAGAGCAGATACAATCTCTCGTATATCCTGATCAGGGCAATATCAAAAGAGCAATGTATTTAGAAAAAGTCTTCATTTACCTTTCCCTACATGTTGAAAGCTTATCATTTTGAGAAAACCCCTTTAATAACTCACCTATATTTGTTGTTTCTTGTTTCATCTTTGCCTTCTAAGAGCCATAACTTTTTTATGTTTACATTGACATAGACATGAGGACTTGTTTGTTGCAGGACGAGTTGTATTTTTTTTAGAAGTACTATTTAAAGCACCATATATTGTATTGGGGAGCAAAAAAAATATTCTTTGTCAGGTAGAATTGTAAAACAAATTGTAATGATGCACTTTTTGGGGAAGTTGATTTTTGTGGAGTTCAGCTAATGAGCCTAATTAACTCGACATCTGAGTAAAGTTGCACTTGACCTGACACTTAACCAGGTTCTATTCCATGTCCCCAGCTCATAATATTAAACTGACATTTTCCTTGTTTCATTTAGTCTTGAGCCCTGTCACAATATTTATACAGGATTTATTACAAGAAATGTAGTAATGACCAAGAGATATTCTTTGTATGCAAGAAAGGGAAAGATTCTTTACATGTAAAGTTGTCAAACAGTAAAGAAGATCAGCAGATATTCTTTGTATGCAAGAAAGGGAAGAGATCTCTACAGTTCAGTATTCTGTCTTTATCGGGAGACTACGTCGTAATCGTGGGGTGCTGATAGCTTCCATGACAACCCGGAAGCCTAACAAAGTCTTCCAAGCTGTCTGTGATGTCACCTTTCTGGTGATTGACAGTTACCATGGTGATGACAGCTACAATACATTAAGCTTCACTCAAATAAATTACCAGCGTATCACGTTCACCTTATATAGCCGTCCAAACAGGGTGCCCAGCCCTTCACTTCATGCAACTCGATAAACTTCTGGACATACTACTATTTTCAAAACATGCACTTATTTCGCTAATTTAGGATTTATTGATCCAAATTTCATGTATCAAGGTGCACATATCTTCCTTGTCAGTAGACGAGAGGATCAGTGAAAGACGTGGAAGAGCTGTGAGCAGACAAACATAGAACGTAGAGGCTTGATCAAAGCTAAGCGCTTGGGTTTGGATACAACAGGATACAACAGTACAGTGAGTTCTGATTGAGAGAAATGTATTTAGTAGCAATTGCTTGGATTTACCTGAATATTATTGGCTTATATTGAACTGTTTGTATATCGAGTTCCTGTATACCTACCCAAAAAGCAAGGCATTGCATTACTTGTATTGTTAAGAAAAAAGATGTACGTTAAATTAATACCACATGAAATTTGGATCAATAAATGCTAAAAATAGCGAAATACTTGCATGTTTTGAAAATAGTAGTCTGTCCAGAAGTTTATCGAGCTACAATACATAGCAGGACAGGCATGACCTGAATCTTCAGATTGCTGAAATCAAGTCATCTATGGGGACAAGTGCAAATAATGTTAAAATAAAAGTAAAACACTAATAAAAAGTAAAGAAATTTATAAAACTAATTTCAAACACCCCAATTAGTTAAAAAATATATATATTACTCAACTTTTGTATCGCCGTTTGTGTAACAACCTAGTCTATAAATGTCATGTTATTTAAGCCCCATGGTAACCAACATAAAATAAACAAAAAAAAAAATCATGGCAGAATTGCAATCTTTGTTCATCCAACTGCACATAAAATGGAATAAAAAGCGATCAAAAAGTTATATGCACCTCTAAGTGGTACCAATCAAAAAACATCAGCCCTTATATGGCTCTGTATACAGCAAAATAAAAAAGTTATGACTATCAGAAGATAGCGATGCATAAATACTGAATTACAAAATAAAAACTGTTTTTTAAGGTGCTTCAACATAACAAACTATATTAATTATCACTGTAATCATATCGACCTAAGGAGTAAAAGTATTTTGTCATAAATACTTCAAGGTGAGCATTGTAAAAAATCTAAATCAAAAACACTACCTGAATTGCTGTGATTTCTTCATCCTGACTCTCGAAAAATAGATTAAAAGATCAAAAAGTTATATACTTTGGCTATACTTGCTCACTGTAATGTATTCTTCTGATACAAATTGAAATGTCTATCTCGGAAGCTCTAAATGAGAACATGTTTTTTTTTTAAAAAAACATAAACTCAACCCACAGAAAACAAGCCTATACACATCTCCGTACACAGATAAAAAAAAGTTATGGCTCCCAGACTTTGGTGATGCAAAAATGTGTTTTCTTTTTTATTTAAAAGTGTTTTTGTTGTGTAAACGCAGTAAAATGTTTAAAAAAAAAAAAAAGTAAATTGGGTATTGCTGCATTCATATCAACCTGATGAGTAAAGTCAACGTCATTTATACCACACTATGACCGCTGTAAAAAGTAAGAATAAAAACAACTAGGATTGCTGTATTTTGTTCATCCCGACTCCCAAAAACCTTGACAATAAGTGATCAAAGTGTTATATAAACCCCATGATGGAATGTCAGCTCATTCTGCAAAAAAGTTGTGACTGTCAGAATATGACAATATAAAAACACAACTTTGTACAAACACATTTCTATAGTGTTCATGCAGTAAAACATAAAAAACTATATAAGATTAATATTGTTGTACTTGTACCGACATGCATAGTAAAGTTATGATGTCATTCATACTGCACAGTGAACGCTACAAAAATGACAAAAACAATTATGGAATCGCTGTTTTTTTCCCATTTCCATGACCCAGTGCTAAAAAACTGTGCAACACCTGTGTGCCCAAATTGCACAATACAACCTTAAATTTGTTCCCTGAGGGGTGTTGAATTCAAAATGGTAAGACTTCTAAAAGGTTTCACCTGTTTTGCTATTTTAGAGGCTTTGCAAATGCAACATTGCACCCACTAAAATCTGTGTTCCAAAAGCCAAATAGCGCTCCCGCCTTTGTACGCCCTGACATGCTTACATATAGGGTATTGCCAAACTTGGAATATATTGTGCAATAAATTTGCAGTTCCGTGCCTGTACAGTACATACAATAGACATATTGTAGATGCCAGTTATAAACTATTTTGTGTGGCATAACTTACACGTTGAATTTTTTTACTTTGAAAATGGCAAATTTTTCTACATTTTCACAACATTTTGATTGCAAGGACACAAATTTAGAACTAACTTTAAGCACAAAGAACGATATACAGTGCCTTGCGAAAGTATTCGGCCCCCTTGAACTTTTCAACCTTTTGCCACATTTCAGGCTTCAAGCATAAAGATATAAAATTGTGAATTTTTTTTGAAGAAACAACAACAAGTGGTACACAATTGTGAAGTGGAACGAACTTTATTGGATATTTTAAACTTTTGTTAAAAATAGAAAACTGAAAAGTGGGGCGTGCAATATTATTCAGCCCCTTTGCTTTCAGTGCAGCAAACTCACTCCAGAAGTTCAGTGAGGATCTCTGAATGATCCAAATGACTGATCATGATAAATATAATCCACCTGTGTAATCAAGTCTCCGTATAACTGCACCTGCTCTGTGATAGTCTCAGGGTTCTGTTTAAAGCGCAGAGAGCATCATGAAGACCCAGGAACACACCAGGCAGGTCCGTTATACTGTTGTGGAGAAGTTTAAAGAGCACCTATCACCTCCAGGGAAACCTCATGAAATAACAGAAGACTAAAATACAAACACTTCCTTAAATATGTTTCATTAGGGAAATCAAAGCATTTCACCTGTAATTCTGTTTGTAAAAAAAGCGCTGGCCCTTTAAGACAGCTCTGAAGTCGGGCCAAGTCGGCACATCACAGCTTGATGGATGACAATTGTATCTAATCTCTTGCCTCTGAGCTGGAAGAGTCCACTGTGCAGCGGGGAGCCTGTACATCAACATCATGTGCACACTGATTTTTCTCTGGGCTGCTATGTCTGTGATGGATATAACACTAGCAGCAGTGTAATGTAGATGCCTGTAAACCCTTTCACACTCTGTCCTCAATGTGCTGTGCCTGTTATACTGTATGTAGCAGCTATGTCCTTAGCTCCCCCTGCTCAGGTGGTATAGCTCAACAGAAAGAATCCCTGCTACCTACAGAGCTCTGCTAAGAAAGTAAAAGCAAAATCTATTCCCCTGTAATAATGACATGAGCCCTCTGCATTGCTAATGACATGTATTGGAAAAGAGTCTTAGAATTTCATCTACTATTATATTTTGTTTGTTTGTGTGGAGGTGATAGGTACTCTTTAAAGCTGGATTAAGATACAAAAAGATTTCCCAAACTTTAAACATCCCAAGGAGCACTGTGCAAGCGATCATATTGAAATGGAAGGAGTATCAGACCACTGCAAATCTACCAAGACCCGGCCGTCCCTCTAAACTTTCATCTCAAACAAGGAGAAGACTGATCAGAGATGCAGCCAAGAGGCCCATGATCACTCTGGATGAACTGCAGAAATCTACAGCTGAGGTGGGAGAGTCTGTCCATAGGACAGCAATCAGTCGTACACTGCACAAATCTGGCCTCTATGGAGTGGCAAGAAGAAAGCTATTTCTCAAAGATATCCATAAAAAGTCTTGTTTAAATTTTTCCACAAGCCACCTGGGAGACACCAAACATGTGGAAGAAGGGGCTCTGCTCAGAGGAAACCAAAATCCAACTTTTTCGCCACAAAGCAAAATGATTTGTTTGGCGTAAAAGCAACACAGCTCATCACCCTGAACACACCATCCCCACTGTCACACATGTTTGGGCCTGCTTTTCTTCAGCAGGGACAGGGAAGAAGGTTAAAATTGATGGGAAGATGGATGGAGCCAAATACAGGACCATTCTGGAAGAAAACCTGTTGGAGTCTGCAAAAGACCTGAGACTTATTTTCCAACAAGACAATGATCCCAAACATAAAGCAAAATCTACAATGGATGGTTCACAAATAAACGTATCCAGGTGTTAGGATGGCCAAGTCACAGTCAAGACCTGAATCCAATCGAGAATCTGTGAAAAGAGCTGAAAACTGCTGTTCACAAACGCTCTCCATCCAACCTCACTGAGATACAGCTGTTTTCCAAGGAAGAATGGGCAAGAATTTCAGTCTCTCGATGTGCAAAACTGAGAGAGACGTACCCCAAGCGACTTGCAGCTGTAATCACAGCAAAAGGTAGCGCTACAAAGTATTAATTTAAGGGGGCCGAATAATTTTGCACGCCCCACATTTCAGTTTTTTATTTTTTACAAAAGCTTAAAATATCCAATAAATTTCATTCCACTTCACAATTGTGTTGATTCTTCACAAAAAAAATCAAAATTTTATATCTTTATGTTTAAAGCCTGAAATGTGGCAAAAGGTTGAAAAGTTTAAGGGGGGCGAATACTTTCGCAAGTCACTGTATATGTAGGGGGCTGCGCCAGAAATCTGGTGTCTTTTCAGCCCGAAAACTGGCGCAGCCCTGCTTGCAATATTTTAAATCAGGAGCACTCCAAAATAAAGCGCATTATAAATTGCCCACGACACTTTGTATTGCGCCTAAGATCGGGGGCGTGCTTGAGACGTGTCGCAGTACAACCGTACGATTATACACATTTGTGATTGCTTATTGGCAAATCCAGGCGTATTACAACTGGAACAGGTAGACCAATTTAAAACTGGTTTACCTGAGCCAGAAGTGGCGCTTAGTAGCTAAAGAGCGCTACATCTATGACCCGCATTAGTACAGGTTCATAGATTCAGGTGCATTCTATGCTACTAATGCATGGACAAAAAGGGCGTCTGAGCACCAAAATACATACATGTCGCCCAATGTGTCGCAAACAATCTCTAAATCACATGGATAGGTAAAAGTATTAAAAAGTTATTCCCACATAAAGTGACATAAGTCAGATTTGAAATATAGGGCTCTGTCTTTTGATCCCAAATTAGCTGTGTTTTTAATCAGTAAAATTATGGAGCACCCTTCTCCAGAAAGTAGTACTGGAAAGTACTCCAATATTTCAAGTAAGAACTTCATGCTCATCTCAAATAACATTGAGGTTCATCTTCTATTTCAAGTGAATTGTCCATTTCAAGGAAAGTTGGCAACATTTGGCCTGTTAATGTGTTTTTTGCTTCTTCTTGGTCAAACAGCTAGGTCTGCTAAAGATTGAGCTTGGTGGACATAAATAACAAAAAATATTTCTTCAATTGTCTATACATTGTGAAATTAAAGGATAAAATAAGATAGGTCTGGACTAGAGATGGGCGAATTGATTCTAATGAAGTGGAATTCATTTACAATTTCAGGAAAACTTCGGTTCTGAACGAAGTCGAAATTTGGGGTACTTCGGGTGAACGAAGTGTGCTTTTGATTGATAAAATGACTGCGAGCACATGGCGTTACATGGGCAAAGAACTCTGGGGGGAAAAAAAGGCGTAGCCTACATGACAGTGCAAGATGAAGCCAATCAGAGACCGGGGGGAATCTGTGACGTCACCGCACTATATAAGTCTGGCGCGACGCGGGAGCTTCATACCCACTCTCACTGTACTGAGAGGGAAGGTGCTGCCACGGCTGCTTATGATAGCGGTTACTAAAGAACTCATTTATACAGCGATTTTTGGGGTGTGTCACAGCTTGTCTCAGAGACTGATTCTCTTAACGTTCTAATTCTGATTTTGTGGGGTATTGGAACTGAAGTCCAGTGTGCGTCCAATGCAACTGCATCTACATTTTAATGCTAATCTGCTCACAGCACATTTAAAAACCAAGGGTATCTAAACCTGTTCCTGTTGTTTTCATTTAAAAAACAGCGTTTTTACAATCCAATAACCACTTCATTTTTGGTTGCTCAATTCTTTTGCGCAATTACATCCAGGTTAATTAAGCGTAGTTCTGCTGTTGTGGTCACAAAAAGAAACCGTCTTTTTACCGCCAAAAAAGACATTTTTCCTGTAGCATAATTCATAACCGAAGGTTAATTAAAAATTTTCTCGTTTTGTGTACTGTAAAATACACGCCATTGTAAACCCCTACAAAGCTGGTATTTTTTTTGGTTGCTCAATTTTTTGCGCAAATTACATCCATGGGTTAATTAGCTTGTTCTGCTTTTTATGGTCATTTAAAAGAAACCGTATTTTTCACCGCCATAAAATACATTTTTCCTTTAGCATGATTCATAACCGAAGGTTAATTACAAGTTTTTCTCTTGTTGTGTACCGTAAAATACACGCCATTGTAACACGCTACAAAGCTGGTAGTTTTTGGTTGCTCAATTCTTTTGCGCAATTTTACATCCAGGGGTTTAAAATTATCGTTGTTTGCTGTTGTGGTCACTAAAAGAAACGTCTTTTTCACCGCCAAAAAAGACATTTTCCTGTAGCATAATTCATAACCGAAGGTTAATTACAAGTTTTTCTCTTGTTGTGTACCGTAAAATACACGCCATTGTAACACGCTACAATTCTGGTAGTTTTTGGTTGCTCAATTCTTTTGCGAAAATTACATCCATGGGTTAATTAAGCGGTTGTTTGCTGTTTGTGGTCACAAAAAGAAACCGTCTTTTTCACCGCCAGAAAAATACATTTTTCCTGTACATGATTCATAACCAAAGGTTAATTACAAGTTTTTCATCTTGTTTTGTACCGTAAAATACACCGCCATTGGTAACACGCTACAAAGCTGGTAGTTTTGGGCTGCTCAATTCTTTTGCGCAATTTACATCCAGCGGTTAATTAAGCGTTGTTCTGCTGTTGTGGTGACTAAAAGAAACCGTCTTTTTCACCGCCAAAAAAGACATTTTGCCTGTAGCATAATTCACAAGCGAAGGTGAATTACAAGTTTTCTCTTGTTGTGTAGCGTAAAATACACGCCATTGTAACACGCTACAAAGCTGGTAATTTTGGTTGCTCATTTCTTTGGCGCAATTTAGATCCAGGGGTTAATTAAGCATTGTTCTGCTGTTGTGGTCACTAAAAGAAACTTTCTTTTTAACCCCCAAAAAAAGAATTTTGCCTGTAGCATAATTCAACCGAAGGTTAATTAAGCCTGTTTGTGCTTTACTTTCATAAAATACACAGTGTTTTTTAAACGACACATACAATAAATTTTTCCTGGCCATTTGTGGAGCGCAATTTATATCCAAGGGTTACCAAGCTTGTTACCCGGGTTCATTTTTGGGGTCAAATACGGGAGTGTATTTATCATATACAGATATCGTTATCAAAACAGTGTCTGTACATTTTAGAAGAAACAGTATTTCAGACAAGAGGTGGGAGGCCCCTTCACCTGCGAGTGGCAGTGGCACAAACATTTCCTGAGCAGGCCCAGGTCGCAGGCACAGCAAGGGGACATCGCAGCAGGGTCACTCGGTGAGGCCAGAACTGCCGGGGTCATCTAGCAGCTGTGTGTTGTTCAGCCAACCCAATGGTTTCCCTTTATTGGTTTACTAGGTCATCCACTTCCTCCCAGATGACATCTACAACCCCAGCCAAGAGTCGGTGGGAACGTCAGAACAACCCTTAGTTGGCATGGCCCGGAGCAGGTCAGCGGCCCTCACCTGTCCTCAACCCGCCTCTGTCCCCTCCGGTTCCTCAGCCCGAGATCTACTATGTGGTCTGGGCTCAGCGCCACTATATGCGAGGATGAACAATTGAGGAGGGCATTAGCAGCTACTTGGCAGCGAAAATGGGGCCATTATCCCTGCTTCTTGCAGTAGGCGGCAAAGTAAAAGATGTGGAGAGTGTCATGGGAGGTCAAGTTGTGAGGGGTCAGCCTCTGCATACCAAGACCGGTGATGAGGACAGCAGTGCAATGAAACACAAATAGATGATGATGTACCGACCGCACTTTGACCGGGAAGAGGCAAGGCTTCATCATCGTCAGGAAAAGAGGGCGTCAGCTTGCGCGTCAGGCAAACGGGCAGGTCCAGCAAGTGGGGTTGTGTGGGCCAGAGTCAGCAGGATAGCAGCAGTGTGAGGTTGGAGCCAAGCGGCCACGGTGTAAAAAACACGCTTCGCAGGTCCAAGAAAGTAGCAGCACAGGGGCTCAGCGAGGCAGCAGCAGTAGTAGTCACAGTAGTAGTGCGGAGCGTTGGCGGTAAAATCAGATACTCGGCGGTGTGGCAGTTCTTTGCTAAGACACCGGAGGAGCCGAATAAAGGGTATATGTAGAATCGTAGGCAGAAAGTGAAGCGTGGCCAGGGAGCTAACGTTGGCCCCAAACGGCCCTGCGTAAACACATGCAGCGTCACCATCCGGTGGCCTGGGAGAAACGTGGCTCGATGTGGTGGTCCATCCTGCCGCCGCAGCAACAGCAGCAGCACAGCGCCCAGTGGCACGCATGCCATTGCAGCCAGTCAAGGCTCCCCCAACCTCTGCAGAAGCGAGCTTTTTTCTCTTTGACATCATCTCCCGGTCCAGATGCCCTGCTCCTCGCTACTCATGGCGCCAGCAGTTGTTTCAGCGGGGCGATTGCAAAGAGACAACATAAAGCGTCAAACCATCCTAAGGTGCAGAAGCTGCCCAATGCACCTGTCCAAGTTGTTTGGTACTGCAGTCCCTGCCTTTCCAAATGGTGGACTCTGCACTGTTCGGAGGAACTTATGGCTTGTGCCGAGCCAGATGGAGAGTTCCAAGCCATAATTTATTTTCCAAAAGGCAGTACAAGCACTTCATAAATATGTAGAACAAAAGGTAGGCCAGTCCTTGAGCTTATCGTTTTGTTCCAAGGTGCACGGGCAGTGCGGACCCTGGAGCTGTAACTACGTTCGGGGGCCGGGTACATGTCCTTTAGGGCCCCACGGGTGAATGTGTTTTTTGGCCCAGGCACCCCCAACAACTTGGACAGGAGACGGGCGTTTTCTCCCTCCATGTTTGTCAAACTGCGGCTCCTGGGCCCAAATGTCCGCCTCCTCCTCCTCCTCCTCCACCACCATCTCAGCCTCCACAAGTACTGCTCCATCATACCACATGTGTAGGGCACAGCGGTGTCACGCAGCTCTTCACCTGGCTTGCCTTGGCGAACGAAGTCACACAGGGGATGAACTGCTCCGCGTCATGCAGCAAGAAATCGATGTGTGGCTTTCTCCGCGTTAACTACAAATCGGAACCATGGTGACGGACAATGGGAGGAACATGGTGTCCGCGCTGCACCGAGAAGGGATGGTCCATGCGCCATGCAGGGCGCACTGTTCAATTTGGGTGTGAAAAAGGTTCCTGAAGTCTTCCACCAAATCTTCAGAAGATTCTGAAAATGGCCAAAAACTGTGCATGCATTTCATCCATTCCTACAAAGCCGGGAACACCCTCCTTGAGTTCCCAGCGGCAGAATGGCCTCCCCCAACACACTCGATATGCGATGTTCCACCCTTTGGAATTCCAGCCTGCACCTGCTGGACCTACCGTATGAACCGAGAAAGGCCATTCACGCATTTCTGATGATCCCCGCCGACAGGAGTACTCCACTGTGTCACTTTGATGTCAGCCAGGGGCAGCTCATGCGTGACCCCCTGCCATTTGTTGAGGCCATTCGAGGAGGCAACGTTATTTTGTCAGTCGCCAGACTACGGGAATGAATAACGTCATTCCCACTGCTTCATGTCCTGGAACAGATGCTGAAAAATCTTCTTGGGCAGTGGACTGGAGACGTTGGCGACTACTCCTCGCGGCCACATGAGTCCGGGGTGGACTGAAATGGAGGAGGAGGAGGAGGAGGACATTGGAGCCCGACAAATTTTAAAGGTGAAATGAGTGGATTTTTCTACCCAGGTGACAAGAGAGGAAAGGGGCAGAGCAGCTGGAGGAGGTAGATGGAGATGAAGGAAGACGAAGCAGATGACCCACAAGCACCGTGGCAGTAATTAAAAGTGGAGATGGAGGCGGAGCCCCTCGAGTCACTTGTGCAGATTTCCCGCAGCATGCTGATTTGCCTGGCTAGTGACAGCCGATAGTCAGCATCCGGGAAGAGGGGTGACTTTTGGCTCCCACCCTATTTGGACCCTCGCTACCGGTCCAAAATGGGAGCCTTTTTCCCAGCTATTGAGAGGAGGACAAACTCAAATACTATAGGGAAACCTCCGTAGTCAGTTGGCCGCTGCCTATGTGCGGGATGGTCCCCTCCTCTGACAGGTCTGACCGGGGGGTTCTTCAGCGCTCACGTACTACTGCCGCGGCTGCTGGGGGAAGGTGGGGGGTTAGGAGCAGTACCAGCTCCATCAGCAGCAAACCCAAGTCTGGAGTCACTGATGAGCAGTTTCCTTCACCCGCCTAGTGAGGAGGGCAATTTCCCCGCAGCTGCTGCAGCAGCACAGCAGGACCTGGAGCAGACCCTGAACACACAGGTGTGGCCTACTTGGACAGCAACCTCTGCCACCCCAGTTAGAGGGTCCCTGGACTACTGGCAGCCAAACTGGATGTGTGGCTGCAACTTGCCAAGTTTTGCAGTGGAGAAGCTGTCCTGCCCGGCAGTAGTGTGGCATCAGAGTGGTGTTCGTGCGCAGGGCATTGTTAAACCCCAAGGAGAAACCCCCTTGTCCAAAGGAAATGTGGAACACTGACCTTTGTCAAGATGAATCAGGCGTGGATCGGCCAGGATTTCCACAAAACCAATGCCTTAGGCGTCAGACTACATCACCATGACGCCCACCCAAACTGTGAGAAATGAAATCTGGGTTCAAAACTACCTGCCTCAACCACTATTTCTGATGCCGACACCCGCCCGATGCCACACATCTGCTGCCAGTTTCTCCATCCAGCCTACCACCGGTCTTTACCGGGACTTGTTATTGCCACCCACTCCACACTCTGTCATTGTGCCACTCTTTGACCTCATGCTGCTGCTGCTGTTGCTGGTGCCGTGACATCCACACTGTGTCATTGTGCCACTCTCTGACATCATGTTGCTGCTGCTGCTGTTGTTGCTGCTGTGGTCACCTCCACACTGTGTCATTGTGCCACTCTCTGACCTCATGTTGTTGCTCCTGCCGCCGTCACCTCCACTCTCTGTCATTGTGCCACTCTGTGGCCTACTCCTGTTTTTTGCCACCTCCAGAATGTCATTGTGCCACTGCCTGACCTCATGCTGCTGCTACCGTGACCTCCACACTGTGTCATTGTGCCACTCTGTGGCCTACTCCAGTTTTTGCCACTTCCAGAATGTCATTGTGCCACTGTCTGACCTCATGCTGCTGCTGCCGTTACCTCCACACTGTGTCATTGTGCCACTCTATGGCCTACTCCAGTTTTTGCCAACTCCAGAATGTCATTGTGTCACTGTCTGACCTCATGCTGCTGCTGCCGTGACCTCCACACTGTGTCATTGTGCCACTCTGTGGCCTACTCCTGTTTTTGCCACCTCCAGAATTTGTCATTGTGCCACTCTCTGACCTCATGCTGCTGCTGTGGCTGTTGCCGTGCCCTCCACACCCTGTCATTGTGCCACTCTCTGACCTCATGCTGTTGCTCCTGCCGTCACCTCCACTCTGTGTCATTGTGCCACTCTGTGGCCTACTCCTGTTTTTTCCACCTCCAGAATGTCATTGTGCCACTGTCTGACCTCATGCTGCTGCTGTGGCTGATACCGTGCCCTCCACACACTGTCATTGTGCCACTCTCTGACAACATGCTGTTGATCCTGACGTCACATAAACTCTGTGTCATTGTGCCAATCTGTGGCCTACTCCTGTTTTTGCCACCTCCAGAATGTCATTGTGCCACTCTCTGACCTCATGCAGCTGCTTTGGCTGCTGCCATGACCTCCACACTGTGTCATTGTGCCACTCTGTGGCCTAATACAGTTTTTGCCACCTCCAGAATGTCATTGTGCCACTGCCTGACCTCATGCTGCTGCTGCCGTGACCTCCACACTGTGTCATTGTGCCATTCTGTGGCTTCCTCCTGTTTTGCCACCTCCAGAATGTCATTGTGCCACTCTCTGACCTCATGCTGCTGTGGCTGCCGCCGTCACCTCCACACTCTGTCACTGATGTTGCCACCTGAGCTCTCAGCTTGTTTTTTTCCAGCTTTCGCTGGCATGACTTTATCAGGCTACATTCCCGCTTGAGTTTTTTGGTCAGTTTTGCCCTCTTAAGTGCCCAGGGAATTTTATAGTGAAGCGATTCTAAGAGCGGCGGCAGTCATCTGCGTGTCATACTAAAACACAACATTGTATGAAGACCAAACCAAGCTCCTGAACAATACAAGTATATGTAAAAAACCACACAGTAAAAATAAGCAGTCGCTCACCGAAAGTTGTGTACAGAAACCTTCATTAAACCAGCTGTATAGCATGCTTCATCTTTGCACGGTGTCCTGGCCTTCAGTTCAGAAGCCGCGATGCAAACGAATGTAAAAGAAACGTAGATGGACCCAGCGGTAACGATGATAAAATGCTTGCTTTATTTTCATATACAGATACAGCAAAAAGGGGGGTGCAGGGGGACCCAAAAACCAACGCGTTTCGGGCTTAGGTATAGCCCTAGTTCCCGGTCACACACATTTGACACCAGTAGTGATTTAAATAGGTAAGAAAAAGGAAAGGGGGCGTTGCTTAAGCGTAAACGTCATTTCCTTGCATATATAAACATATTGCAAGGCGTCAAAGGAGCATCTACAATGGTTACCTTGGTATGTATTTGCTTGTAGATGCTCCTTTGACGCCTTGCAATATGTTTTTATATGCAAGGAAATGACGTTTACGCTTAAGCAACGCCCCCTTTCCTTTTTTTTTACCTATTTAAATCACTACTGGTGTCAAATGTGTGTGACCATGAACAAGGGCTATACCTAAGCCCGAAACGCGTTGGTTTCTGGGTCCCCCCTGCACCCCCTCTATGCTGCATCTGTATATGAAATAAAGCAAGCATTTTATCATCGTTACCGCTGGGTCCATCTACGTTTCTTTTACATTCGTTCAAACCAAGCTCCCTCTGCATATTTAAGCCTGGCACAAAGTTCTATAGCACCCTACAGGCTCTGTGCAGCCTGGAAATAGCTGTTTTTTTATCGCGATTCATCCCGAAGTAATTCGGACCGAAACGAATTTTGTCGGAAAATTCGGCGAAGTCACCGAATCGAATTTAAAGGTGTAAAATTCACTTTATTGCGCATAGCAACCAATCAGAGCACCCTTACATTTCAAAATAGTGCTCTGGAAAAATGAAAGGGGCACTCTGATTGGTTGATATGGGCAACAAATTTAATTTTACACCTAGACAGTTTTCATACATGTGGCCTAAGTCCTATATAGCCTTTTCTGATGATGCAACTATGTTAGCAGAGCTGCAGTGATCATACAACTACTTTGGAGCCCCATACGCAGTAAAGTTTGCTGAACTGTTGTTTTAGACATGTCTTGTAGCCAGCTGGTTAATTTTGGTGATGAGCTGCTCTACAGTAGCATTTGCAACCACCTTCTTAATCAACGTTCACCTCTCACATCAATAGCAATCTTGATACACTTTTACCACAGCAATATGCGAACAGTTCACAAACTCTGCAGTTTTAGAAATACTAACAACCTGGCCTGAAAGCCAATAATCATTTCACTTTGCATGTCTGATAAATTGCCCCTTTTTCTCATGACAGCAATGTGTCATGAGAAAATATGTGTGCAGACAACCTTTTGCACACCTTATATACCCACCCACCTTATATACCCACCAAGCAGGCTCACCACACGTGACTTCCTTTATGAGCTGCTTGTCAACTTCGAAAGTATAAGAAGTGGTCATAATATTGTGACTGGACTGTGTAGATACATAGATAATATATATAATATCTGGTAAGATAAAAGCTAAATTGACAAATTAAATGTAGATGGCATGTGAATGATATATAATTTTTCATTTCATTAAGTAAATACTGCATGAGTTATGATCAGGCTGGATCCACGTTATCCACTTTCCATATTTAATGCTGAGATTCTAATTATTTGTCTGTAAATAGCTTTCGATGAAGGACATCAGTTCCTGGAATTATCAAATAGTTCTCGTGATTGTTCTTGGAAAGTGTAAGCAAAATGTCAGTATCCCCCGAGAGCCATAGTTTACAGAATAATCAATGAATGTACATGGAAGTAACAAAACACAGATTACCTATGTGACATAAATATAGCAGCTATGTATGTGTCAGCCATAAATCAGAGAACAGGCATATTCATTAAGGTTAGATACACGCTGGGATTTTTCAGAAGTCAAGTAATGGATGAAAAAGAAGACTGAGCATCTTGAAATAATTTTGATATTTTAATGGGTCCAGACTAGAGATGGGCGAATTTCTAAAAAATTGGATTTGGTCACTTCACCGAATTTCCCAACAAAATTTGTTTTGGTCCGAATCGCTTCAGGACGAATCGCTTTAAAAAAAAAACCAGCTATTTCCAGGCTGCACAGAGCCTGCAGGGTGCTGTAGAACGTTGTGCCATTCTTAACCCCTTCCCGACAATGGACGTATGCATACGCCCTAGCGGGAAGTGACTTCCCACAAATGGACGTATGCATACGTCCTGGCGATCACGCGGGCTTGCGGGCAAGCCGCGCACGATTGCGACATGGAACCAGCGGTAAATTACCGCTGGCCGCATTCCGTATCACCTGCGGCTGGAGTGAGCTCCGGCTATGGGTGATTAACGCTTCATTACCGCAGCCTGTCATGGCTGCGATAATGAAGGCGCAGGCAGCAGGAGTGAGCTGCTGCTGCCTCCGATCCGGTGCAGCGAGCGGCGCAGATGCTGCTAGCTGGGCTCTTACCGGACTCCCCGGATGCTTTCTGAAAGCATCCGGGTATTCTGGTGACGTCACCATGCCCACAATCTTTGGGTG
>JAODAL010001779.1:0-217037 GCA_025379985.1 Phyllomedusa bahiana | reverse complement strand
TATGGGCTTTGGACCTCCAAACCCATGGAAATGCGGGGCTGGGGGTAGTGGGGTTTCCCCCCTTTTGGGGGGATTTGGTCCCGGGTCGGTTTTGGGCCCCTGGGACCTTGCCCCTACTGGTTGTTATTGGTTGACCAATGGCGGTTGGGTCTTTGGTTCTTGGGGGTTGGAGCTAACTGGGGACATTTTAGCTGGGGAGTGAAAAGATTTTTTGGAAGTATTTATCATGGGGTACCTTTGGTATTTTTGGGGAAATTTTGTTTTAAGTATTTATTAAAATGTTATTTTTTTTGTATTTGTTAATAAAAGGGTCTTTGGGCCTTTTTTTTTCCAATTGTTGCCCGTGTTTATTGGGTAAGGGGTCACAAGCGTGGGTCTGGTGAAAGGCGGGGATAAAAGGGGTAAGTTGGGGGGTGGCATTTAATACCCATCAAGTTCACGGGTCAAAAAACTTTACCAAGCTGAAAAACCCTGGACAAAGGAAAGAAAATGTGGTTCCAAAACAAAGGGTGTGTCAGTCTGCACAGGGGAGGTTTAGCTGAAAGCTAAAATGGTCTTCTCCCTTTGCAGGGAGGCGGGGCTAAAGATTTGATCCCTACTGACACCTCCTAACTGGTGAGATCGCCAACCTCTCACGAAGGACTTAAAGAGGTTGTCTCACTACATTCATTCATCTCACCTCAGTCCTGTTTTCTTTTTTTCACTTTGAATTCAGGGTGTTTACTGGCTTCCACTAGGCTGCAGAGAACCGGGGTCGTAGCTATAAAAAACCATGCGCACCCTACGGGAAGAATCAAACGGTCTGTAGCTATGCGACAGTGCGGGCAGCCTATCAGGGAGTGGAAAGGTCTTGTATGCGACCGGGAAGTGATGCGCCCATACAAGGGGGTATCTAGGAATGGTAAGCCCCTTTTAATGGACACATATTCAAAGTGATTTTTTTTGGAAATCTTTAACATAAAAAAACCATCCTTGTATGAGACAAACCCTTTAAGGAACGAAAGTTTCATGCCTTAGGGGCTCGGGGGGGTTTGAAACTACAGTTTCTACATCTCCAGCTGCGCGCGCCGCCCCCCCTCATTCCCGCTTTTCCATTATTCTTGGGAGGTGGAAAAATAAAAAAGTTAGGCTTTCAGAAGGCAAGGGGGAAAAAAAATTAGACCATATTTTATGGAACCCTCCGTCAGGGAAAGGGGTTTTAAACCCCTTGGGGCCGCCGTTTTCAGGAAAGAAAACTTTGCCACGCATCGTTTCACACTCCGATCGGCACCCCCGTGGCAAGATCACGGGGTGCAACGGGTTCATGGTGAGGGAAAACCTTTGGGAAAAGGCCCATCACCCCCATGTCTCCCGTTTTACATTTCCTGCCCCAAGCAGGAAATAATAAAACCTCCATCTTTAAACAACTTTCTGCATTATTCATACAATGCAGAAGAATGTAATGAAAATTGTGCCCCCAGTTTCAAGTGGGGGCGCCCCAAAAAATTTGGGGTTTTTAAAATATAAAAAAAACAAATTTAAAAGTTTAAATCACCTACCATTTGCTATTTTAAAAATAAAAAAACTAACAGAATAAAAATTTACACATGATTGATATCCTGTGTCCCAAAAATCTAATCTATTAAAATAAAACATTGTTTACCCAAAAATGGTAAAAGGGTAAAAAGAAAAAAAATTCAAACTCCAAAATTTGGGTTTTTTTTGGTCCTTTCACTTTCCCTAAAAAATTGCAAAAAAAGTAAAAAAAAAGTTGCATCTTTTCCCAAAATGGTGCCAAAAAAATTACACTTCGCCCGAAAAAAATGTCCCTCATTCGGTCCGTAGGTGAAAAAAATTTTATTGGCCCACAGAAAATGATGAGGGGCGCAAATTTAAAAAAAAAAAAAAAAAATTTTTACTTTTTTTTTTTTTTACATAAATAAAAAAAACCTTACATTTTTGGTATTACCCGAATCATACCAACCTGCAGAATACAGATAACACGTAATCTGTACCAAAGAGTAAACGCTGTAAAAAAAAAAAAACCCGCAAAAATGGCCAATTTTTTTTTTTATCATTTTTCAAATTTTTCTTTGCTGTTTCCTAATACATTCTATTGTACAACCAATGACAACATTGGAAAGACATTTGCCTACAAAAAAAAAAAGTACTCTTTTTCCCCCTTATATACGTAAGTGGAAAAAGAAGACGTTATGGTTCTTGGAAGGTAAGGACCTCTCGGGCCTGTAATTGGCTGGAGCTGTCACGTGAATGATGAATGTTCAGTGCTTCAGCCCAGAAAAAGAACCCCACTGGGGAGAAGGGGTGAATGGGGGCGTCTGGGGGGGGTAAGTAGAGTTTTTTTTCAATTTTTACTCATACCCCGATGGACAAACGAGAATTTATCAGTCCCGGAACAACCCTTTAAGGGTTGAAAGGCCGAGCACCTTGATGACCATAAGGGTGGAAGCCCTATAAAATTAGTGGATGTGAAACAATGGTCATAGAATGAAGAGGTTATGGCTTGAGGTTGGAAAAACCTATCCGTTATCAAAGTTTAGGTCTCCCCAAAGAGCCCCTATTGCCTGAGGTTACAGTGCCATGTGAAAGTATGCGCCCCCCTTGAACTTTTCAACCTTCTGCCACATTTCAGGCTTCAAACATAAAAGATATAAAATGTAAAAAAATTTTGTGAAGAATCAACAACAAGTGGGAAATAATTGTGAAGTGGAACGAAATTTATTGTATATTTTAAACTTTTTTTTAAAAAATAAAAAAAACTGAAAATTGGGGCGTGCATTATTATTCGGCCCTTTACTTTCGTGCAGCAAACTCACTCCAGATTTTAGTGAGGATCTCTGAAACCCAATGTTGAGTCCTAAATGACTGATGATGATAAATATAATCCTCCTGTGTGTAATCAGTCTCCGTATAAATGCACCTGCTCTGTGATAGTCTCAGGGTTCTGTTTAAAGCACCGAGAGCATCATGAAGACCAAGGAACACACCAGGCAGGTCTGTGATACTGTTGTGGAGAAGTTTAAAGCCGGATTTGGATACAAAAAGATTTCCCAAACTTTAAACATCCCAAGGAGCATTGTGCAAACAATTATATTGAAATGGAAGGAGCATCAGACCACTGCAAATCTACCAAGACCCGCCCGTCCCGCTAAACACATCTCAAACAAGGAGAAGACTGATCAGAAATGCAGCCAAGAGGCCCATGATCACTCTGGATGAACTGCAGAGATCTACAGCTAAGGTGGGAGAGTCTGTCCATAGGGCAACAATCAGTTGTACACTGCACAAATCTGGCCTTTATGGAAGAGCGGCAAGAAGAAGCCATTTCTCAAAGATATCCATAAAAAGTCTTGTTTAGAGCTTGCCACAAGCCGCCTGGGAGACACCAAACAAAACCTTGTGGTAAAAGGGCAATGCCATACGCTGTGAGTCAAATTTGTAAATGGTAAAGCACATTTTGGACAGGCTCTAAGGCGTTCAGGGTAGACGGGATGTGGGGGAATATTGAACAGCCCCACTTATTAATGATTTATGACAAAGTGTTGTTATGTCAGCATTCACAGGTAAAAACACATTGATCACTCGGTGCAATGTGTTGAATATGAATTCCACGGACTCCTCAGATATGATACAACCAGCTACTCCACATGGCTAAAGTGTTGATGGTACTTCCAGGCTTGGCAACTTTCTGTTGACGTCCACTTTGGGCCTTCGAGATTAGTGGTGCCTTCATATAACACCAGGTCAGGTAGTCTATTTGAAGGGAAGCTAGATGTTGCCTGGTAATGGGCAAGTAGTCTATTGAGTAATGTGTAGTTTGATCTCGACCTTGGCTTTCGTTTTGTCTAACCCCTTTGGCTAGTCCTGAGGATTTATCCTTTTCGTAGTTGTAGATCAATGTCTGGATTGTGATGGTGTCCTGTTTCTTTTTGAATAGTCCTCTTGTCCTTGCACTCTGTCATCTCCATGACCACGGACCCCAGCTCAGCTCCTAACCTTACTATCCAAGATTGGTGGCTGCCAACACCAATCCAAGATTATTTTAGGGACCACCTATTCTCCTGTAGAGAAGTCAACATCTTATAACAGAGGTCAAAGGCTGAAAACCTAAGGTTCCCCTACACTCCAAACTCTGGTCTAGCTAGTGTCAATCGGACTGTGGCCCTGAGGGATCACTTTTCAGTATGTGAAACATAACACATAAATCTGTTATTATGACAATTTTTTAAAATTTTTGGCTGGTTCATACTAGAAATCACTAGGTGCGAACTTGACCTTAAACTCTGAGATGCCGGAGGTATGAACTGAAAAACAACTTCGAAATCTGAATTTTTTCGCAATGACGAATGAGCATGCTGCACTGCAATCATTTAAGTGACATCTGCGTCTTCTGTTGGCTAAAAATTAGAACTTTGGTATTTTTCACATGGTACAAATGAGGCTGAGCTAAATTTGTTGTGTAACTCTTTATAGTTGTAAATGTTGTAACTAGCATTGATCGAACTGTTCTAGAAAAGTTAAGTTCTAGTAGAAATTCTCAAATTTTTAGAACTGGAACCGAACATTTTACTGTTTGTTCGAGTAAAGTTCTCGTTCGACACGCCATTTTCAGTTTCGTTTTCAGCGGCTTTCTGCACTTTTGGCGGCCATCCAATCACCTTTCTGCACTTTTGGTGGCCATCCAATCAGTGCAGAGCACAGAGAAGTGTCAAAAACATCATCGCTGAGGTGTACGGCTCTCATTGGCTTCTAAAATCACATGACCATGTTATATATTTCACTGTATTGACTTAACGCCATTTTCATCTCACTCTCTGTACTGTACAGACTGCTCTTAGTTAGATAGCATTTTCCTTTCCATAGACAGCAATGGAGTTTGGTATTGCTGGCTGCATCTTTCCCACACCCAGAAGCTGTTATTTGGCGACATTTGCAGGCTCACATAACGCCAAACTCTCATATACATGGATATATATTATACCGAGTGCTTGGATTTGCTAAATTATACTCAGTGCCCAAAAGTTCTGTTTTTGCAGTTTTGGGGGTTCAGTAATTGTATAACACACCGTCTCCAAATCTCCTATGTGTCAAAGAGGCTTTTGGGCCCCCTCAGGATGCAGGGCCCCGCAGCAGCTGCTACCGCTGCTCCTCCTATAGCTACGCCCCTGCTTGCAAGCTGTCCTCATCTTTTCAGTTAGCCATTGAAAGGAATGAAGTGTTTTAGCCTCTCAATTTTTTTCTGTCACTCTAAGTTGTTCCACGTATCCAGGTTACTGTTATGGAAGGTAATTCCAGCGTCTCCTCACCTCTATAGGTATAAAAATTAACCAGAACATCTTCTCCCATTGACTTTAATGGGGTTCAAATTGGAAT
Source organism: Phyllomedusa bahiana (assembly GCA_025379985.1). Classification (NCBI taxonomy): domain Eukaryota; kingdom Metazoa; phylum Chordata; class Amphibia; order Anura; family Hylidae; genus Phyllomedusa; species Phyllomedusa bahiana. Next base: position 211,664 of record JAODAL010001779.1, on the reverse strand, counting down.
AGAACTTCGAACCAAACTCACAAAACTTTGAGGTTCTAATTGAACTAGAACTTTTTACTGTTCGCTCAACACTAGCTGTAACTTTTAGAATATATGTGTTTCATAGCAATCTTTTCTTTGTTGTATAAGCAGCACATTTGATTTTTAAAGGGTTTTTCACTACTAGGATTAGCTTTCAACATGTATGGACAGGTAAATGAACACTTTTTCTAAATAGCACCACAAGGGATAAGAGTCAGCACCATAAAATGTAAAACTTGTGTTCATTTCATTTTCATAAAAAAAAATACGTCTCGGTAAGAAGCTGACGCGTTTCGGGTTACAGCGCCCTGAATCGTAGCATGACAAACTGAGGCAATGCAGTAATTTAAAAAGAAATCCATCGACCAATCAAAATGTGGCTAGTATATGTCGCAGACGTTATAATCAGATCAATTAATGATTCCTATACCTGGAATTCTCAACATAGATTACATAAAAAGGGATAATTGCATATGACATAACCATATATCTTATGCACAAATCACTCATTGATTAATACATACACCTTATAGATATAAAGGAGATTATAGTTAAAACCCTGCGGAAATCTCATGTTCAATTTCCATATCCTAAAAGCTTCTCTATGAGCAACAAGCTTTCTACTATCTCCAGCCCTCAGGGGTCGTTCTATCTGCTCGATGCTGTAGCAGTTACACAATGTAACGCGTCCATTATGAATAGCAGCAAGATGTTCTGAAGCGCCTGACGAATTCACACTACAAGGGTTAATGGCATCTGAGTTTTGGTCAGCAATAAGTTTTTTGAGTGGGTGTTTTGTGCAACCAAAATAATTGATGTGACATGATGTGCGTTCAATGGTATATACCACATGCTATACTATATTATACTATACTACAGGAAGTCCCCTGGTTACAAACGGGATAGGGACTGTAGGTTTGTTCTTAAAGGGGTTTTGCCACGATCTCATTTCGTACCTCCTGCATCCAGCTCTGTGTGCTCAGAAGGGGGCGTGTGTGATTTGTTTGAATTGCATATCATGTGACCCAGCAGGATGACATCACCAGGCCTTTCCTTTCTGTAGTCAAAGAAAGGTCTGTTTATGTGTAGAACTGTAAGTAGCTACATTGTAGCTCAGAGGTAAAACTTTTGCCTCCAGGCACGAGGGTCCTCAGTTCAAATCCCTGCAGGAACTTAACCTGTGGATTTTATTTCTCTTTATCAATGCACAGACCTCATTGAGGTTTCTTTTTTATTTATTTGCACTGTTTGACTAATTACTAAGGAGTACAGAGGATGGGAGTAGAATGACAGCACCCGGGGTTTGAACACTTAGTAGCTGCCTGAGAGGAGAAGTGATGTCTGATCATGTGCGACCAGGACTGAGGAGCTCTCAGCCCTGATAATATCCCCTGGAGACGAGCTGTAAACAATGGATCACTAAAGGAGCAGAATTTTTAATAACGATGAATGGTGAAAATGTTTATTATTTAATTGACAAACTTCCCACGTCAATTTTACTTCATGGAAAAACCCCTTTAAGTTGAATTTGTATGTAAGTCGGAACAAGTCAATTTATTAAATGTAACTCCAGCACAAAAGTATTTTTTTTTTTTTTTTTTAGTTTGGATAGTGCAGGGAAAGGTTTTTATATTTGTTTTGCTGAGTGTGCCCCTGTTAAGAAGATTTCTCCTCATTTTCACCTCATGTGCTGCTGTGGCATGCTGGAGCTTGTCGTCCCACAGCTACTATCTTCTGGAACATGGAACTACAAGTGCCAGCACGCCCCATAAGTCTCCGTTTGTAACTAGGGGACAGATGTAAGTCGGAACGGTGTAAGTCGGGAACTGCCTGTACTACATAGTCTGTATTGCAACTAATACAACTTTTTACAGGATATTTTATGGGTAAATGTAACAATTCAATCATGTTTTTTTTTTATATATACTGACACAAGTTACAATGATTCTGGCCACATCTATAATTGAAAAAACAACAACAGTACTCCTATTATTATCCAGGCGGAGAAAGCCACTTCGATATATATTACCCAGTATCGTAAATCATAAGACAAAAACCACAGAGAATATCAATACCTTTTGGCAAGATAGGTATATAAAAATATAACTTTTAATGAAATTACTGATAAAACCTACCAATTCCCTAAAATTGCCCTCCCTAAACGGCCTAATACGTGGGGAACCCGCCCCAACAAAAGGGCGACCCCACCAGGAACCTTACTAGAAACCCTATAAGTGCCCTAGTGATAGTACCTTACCCACTACACCTATGGTTTATTTCTCCTCTAGTGCAGCGTTCGGAACCATCTATCCGGCCCAGCATGCCACCTGGTCGTCCTGGACTCTCTCTGAGTGTGAGAAGTGCCTCATCTTTGGCGCTCACCTAGTATACCATAAGGGACGTGAGTGTATCCACACGTTTTGTATATGTATATTCTTTCATGCATGCTGTTACGGTATTCTAGTTCTGGGAACCGTGTAATTTTAATTGTTTGTATATATTTGGTACTTACTGAATTTCCTTTTAGTACTGTTGCCACTTTAGAAGAGTTTTTGTTCCCTGATGAACCCCCTCTATCGGTGGTGAGGATACGTGTATATATAGTCTGTTGTTTTGGTGGACGGATGTTTAGTCTAGGTGGCATTACACACTGTATTGTATGCATAGGTGTAGTGGGTTTAAAGGTACTATCACTAGGGCACTTATAGGGTTTTTTAGTAAGGTTCCTGGGGGGGTCCCCCCTTTTGTTGGGGCGGGTTTCCCCACGTATTAGGCAGTTTAGGTAGGGCAATTTTAGGAATTGTTAGGTTTTATCAGTAAATTTTCATTAAAAGTTTTTATTTTATATAACCTATCTTGCCCAAAGGATTGATTTCTCTGTGGTTTTTGTCACATCTATAATTGCCTACAAATGATAAACATTGTGTGTGAGAATTTTGTTTTTCTCTTTATAAACTTGGTGACAGAATTGATCTCAATGTTTTGCTTTTTTTAGGAACGAATTCGTAACCGTTTTTTTAAGCTGCTGGCTAATGTTTTGTCTTGGCAAAAGATAGGGAGATTTTTTGTTAATTATTTGCATTAACTGGTTACAGGCAGTCATCGTCTAACACCGTTCCGACTTACCTCTGTCCCCTAGTTACAACCGGAGACTTATGGGGCATGCTTGCACTTGTCGTTCTTGTTCCACAGCAGATAGTAGCTGTGGAACGACAAGTTCCAGCATGCCACAGCAGCACATGAGGTGAGAATTAGGTGAATTCTTCTTAACAGGGGCACAGACCAAAAAACATGTAAAAACCCTTCCCCGCACTATCCAAAACTAAAAAAAAAAACTTTTGTGATGGAGTTACATCTAATAAATATACCTGTTCCAACTTACATACAAATTCAACTTAAAAACAAACCTACAGTCCCTATCCCGTTAGGAACCCGAGGACTGCCTGTATTGACAGAAAGGATTATGAAAGGAATACACGTCTTGATTCCCACCAGGAAATATATAAGTTTGTTAAGGATGGCGAACATTTCACCCTCATTGGCGCTCCTTGAACCTGCAGTTAGAATCGATGATTAGATTGAAAAAAGTTATGCTTTAATAAATATGATACAACCATAAAAAATGTATTCCATAAGTTCTTCTGTATAATTGCTCTAATTATACAGATGATAGGTCAGAGCTGTGATACTTTTGTCATGAGGTATGCATGAGTTCAAAGAGCTCGCATCCCATGTGAGCCAATCATATTCTGTTTTCCATTCAAAATCGATAAATGTGGCAAGGACCTGTTTACTATCCTGTATATAACATGGCACACGAGTGACTAATGTGTGCAATAGATGATCCCCCCATTTGCACAATCTCTCATTGGGAGAACCAATGGCAGATATTATAGGGCGCAAGGGCGATTTAGTAAGTGATTTAGGGGATCCATGAAAAATGTCTATTATTGAATTATCAACAAAACAATTACACCATCACATTTTCCATGCGATTTAGTCAACAATATAGCTAGCTATAGAGGAGTTAAATATGCTAATCACTGCCATAGAACCGCCCACAGCCTGACCAGGCAGTGTAAGCCTGAAGCTTCCTGTGACTCAGTACAAATAATTAAAAAATTTCTCCCTAAACTTTGCCAATAAAAAACATTAGCCAGCATCTTAAAAAACGGTTGCAGATTTGTTCCTAAAAGAAGGCAAAATTTTAGGTTTCAATTCTGTCAAGTTTATATATAGAAAAACAAACTTACACACCATGGTTATCATTTGTAGGCAATTATAAATGTGGCCAGAATCATTGTAAACGTATAAGAGCAAGGATTTTGTAGTGAGATTCATATGACTTCCATGCGACAGTTGGTAGAAAGGCAGGATAGATTTTAAGTCATAGTTAATCAGTATTCGGAGTCATTACTGAATACAATAGAGGCCGCTTGAGCTTCTCAGCTCCTTTCCCATTATGCCTTGTAATATGCAGATGCTTAGTGGAGGGCAAAAAGACAATTCAAAACTCCACACGTCTATATGGCACTCTCCCCAAGGAGAGATATTCCCCCTTCTGAGCCACTCATTGCTTCCCACCCAGCCAGCCAGTATCGCTTTGCCCTGTACTGATGAGGGGCAAAACCCCGAAGCAGCTGCTGTATGCAGATGGGTGATGCTGGCTTGGCTAATATCCCTTTTGCTTTCTAAAGACTCAGTGGGTCAAACGAAAATTAAAGATTTATTACATCCAATAGAGGGAGCTTGAGCTTCTCAGCTCCTTTCTCATAATGCCTTGGGATATGCAGATGCTTAGTGGAGTGCAAAAAAGCGCCACGTCTACATGGCGCTCTCCCCAAGGAGAGCTATTCCCCTTTCTGAATACAAATCACTTTGAAACAACTTAGAGTGCTGTGGATTTTCTCCAGTATACTGTCGAATGGGATTGAAATATCTCCTCCACTTCCCGAGTGTTGGACATATGTCCTGGACCAGAGTGTCAGCAGCTGGGACCTCGGAATGAGGATGCAACGGGAGAGGGTGGGCGGGGATGTAAGCCGTACACCACGTAAAGGGGGAGGCACCCGCGGACTCTGACTCTAGGATTATACTAAAATTCCGACCAAGGAAGTAAGTTGCCCAGTCGTTTGCCGGGTGCAGACGGCGTAAGATGGTGCAGGTAACATCCAGATCTTGATTTCACTCCTCTCCACCTGGCCATTCGTCTGAGGGTGGTAAGCCGAGGAGAAGTCAAGCTTCACCTGGAGTTTAGCGCAAAGGCCCGCCTGAATTTAGAACAACTGCACCCCCCGATCCGAGATGAGATTTGGAGAGGAGACCGTGCAGCGAAAAATTGTGTAGAAAAAATAGCTCCGGCCAGGCGCGGGGGCGAAGTCAGACTGGCAAGGGGACAAAATGTGCCATTTTAGAAAACCGGTCCTAACCACCACCCACACAACGTATATCCGACGACGGGGTAAGGTCAGGTTCATGAAGTCCAACGCCACGTGAACCAAAGGTTGCTAGGGATGGCAGTGTGGTGCAAGAGACCTGCCGGCTTGTTGTGCGAGGAGCCTTGTTGTCGAGCACAGGGATGGTACACCCTGGACGAACTCTTTAACGTCCTTAGCGAGTCCTGCACCAATATAAACCGGGAAATCAGAGAAACGTCCTTGAGGTGGCACCGGAGTGCCCGGTCCACCAGCGATCAGGACCCCACATCAGGATACGCCTACGTGTGCGCAGGGCGGACATATGTCATCCCGGTGGGGACAATTGCCGGAGACGACAGGGCAGACGGAGATATGGCGTTCCGGGGATGCATTATGGTGCTCTGGATCGATTCTTCACCCACCACGTCGACGCACGGGAGAGGGCATCTGCTCACTTTTTCCTCGGCAGGGCGGAATGAATCTGAAAATTAAAGCGGAGAAGAAAATCGACCACCTAGGCCATGGCGTGGCTAAGTCGCTGGCAGTTCTGGAGGTACTGGAGGTTTTTATGATCCGAGAAGATTCAATGGTGTGCCGAGCCCCTTCCAGCAAATATCGCCATTCTTCCAAGGCCAGTTTTTATGGCTAATAATTCCCCGATCTCAATGGTGTAATTCCTCTCGCCTCTGTGAAAAGAGGTTTGGAAAAGAAGCACAAGGACTGTTTTCCTGGCGTGCCCTTTTGCGTGAGGATGCTCTCTCACTCCAGCTCTACCGATGAGGCGTCCTACTTCAAGCGAAGAAGGGTTTCGCTGGGTCCCGGCCGCGAAGGATGGACGCAGAGGCACAAGGCTCGTTTTTAGCTTGGTGAATTGCTTCCTCGCCTCGGAAGGCCAGCTCCGTGGGATTGGCCGTTTCTTCCTCGTAAGGGCCACAATGGAGCCACCAGCGTGGAGAAGTGCGGAATGAACTCCGATAAATGATTTTTTATAAAAAAGAAGTGCAGAAGCCCAGGAACCGTTGTATGGGCCGCAGGCCCACTGGGGCTAGGTCCCCCCATTGCAATCGGCTGACACTTGCTGGTCCATCCTATCCCCTTGACCGAGATAAAATACCCCATGAACGGGAAGGCTGACTTGATGAAGAGGCCACTTCCTAATTTTGGCATACAATGATTAGCTCTTAGCGCTGTAGCACTTGAGGACGTGAAGGCGGGTGGTCTCAAGATCAGGATAGTATATCAGGATGTCGTCCAGATAGACCACGACACAGGTATAGAGAAGATCCCCTAGAAGACATCGTTAACGAACTCCTGGAAGACGGGCAGGCGCATTACAGAGTCCGAAAGGCCATCACCAGATCTCGAAGTGAGCCGTCTCTGGTGTTGAGGCCGTCTTCCACTCTCATCGCCCTTCGCGGATCCGGACCAAATTGTAGGCCCCTCTCAGATCCAGCTTGAAAAGACCCTTGCGCCCTGTACGACGGTCGAATATTTTCCGTGATCAACGGTAGAGGTACCGGTTCTTTACCGTGGATCTTGTTCAGACCCAGGTAGTCTAATAGAAAATATTTAATCGATTCACAGGGTCCGTAGGGAGCCGTCCTTCTTTTCCACAAAGAAGAATCCTGCTCCCGCGGGAGAGTAGACATCCGAATAAATCCTTTCTGTAGATTTTCCGGATGTATCAGACATGGCTTGAGGTCTCAGTAACGGATAAGGGGTAGACCTCTGCCCTAGGAGGGCTGGTACCAGGCAGAAGATCAATCTGAGCATATCATATTGACGATGTGGCGCAAGGTCTCTGCTTGCTTCTCCGAAAAGACCCATAAAAACTCACGATATGAGACGCGCGGAGACCCCGCTAGACTTTAGACGGTAACCGGAGAAGCGGGGAGCACCGGACGAGGCGCCACCCAACACCGAGAACCGACACTCAAGTAAACCCCAACGCAAACTTCGCCCGTCTGCCATTCCAAGCCCCGGGGCACATGTTGCTGCAGCCACGAAGACCCAATGGATGGACGCGGAAAGACCGGGTAATCAACATAGAATGAAGTTTTCTCTTTATGCAGTGCTCCAATATAAGGGACAGTGGCTCCGGACGGTAACGGACTAGATCGCTGAGGATCTCCCCACTGACGGAGGAGATGGACAGGGGTTTCTCCATTGAGAACCATGGGAAGATGGTGAGTTGAGAACACCACGCAGCGTCCAAGCCAGTTCCCCACCGAACCGAGTCAGGAATGCCTGAAGCTTGAAAGTGGTCCCGGCTTCCGTGCTGACCAGCCGGTTAATGTTCAGACAGGAGATGGACTGCACACCCTAGAGAACGCCTCTCCCACAGTAGCCCCAGGTGCCTCGTCTCCCCGGCCGCCGTGGGACGGTATATCAACCCCTGAGGAGATGGATCAGGGCTGCCACAGTAGAGACATAGGTTTTCCTTACGCCGTTGGTCAAGTTCCTCGTAGTCAGGTGGGAGCTCTAATCCACAGGTAAGGGCCTCTTCCACGGCTGGCTGGGAAGAGGCTGTGGAGGCACGTAGAAACACTAGGAGCAGGCCGGGACAGGCGACGTGGTAGGACTGGTTCTTGCCTTGGCGGATGCTCCCTCAAGTCTACTCTTGTGAAGCGGATACATCAATCCGGTAGCCAAATGAGAGCTCGCTTAAAGAAGACGTATGGTCCCCGGCGGCGAGGCATCCTATTCTGGGTGGAGAGACCCTTCCCTGAACGTGGCGCAACAACGCGAATCGTTCCAAGCCAGCTCCGATGCTAGTGTGCGTTAACTGCACGCGTAGCTCCCACAGGAGGCGTTCCTTGTTGCAGGTACACACAGGGCGGTCTCGCGGACGAAGCGCGCAGGCTCTTCGAAGACACTACGGAAATTCGTGAAATGTCCACCAGGTCAGCGGTGACCGATCGCCTCGGTCCCAGAGAGATTGCCATGCAGGCTTTACTCCGAAGAGGGACCTGACCACCGATGCGCCACCTAGGATCTTTCCGAAGGAAGGGAACTGACCAGCCATAAGTTCCCACATGAAGGGAGGCACTGGGTGAAGATGCCCCTGCAGCCTTAGGGTCCCCGTCGAACTTTGTCAAGCATGGCAAGCGGAGCTTAGACCAACGTAGCGCGACTGTCACGGGAGACACCCACAGCAGCCGACTTTGCTGCTGCTGAGTGCGATGAGCTGCTGCATCATGGAGGAGAGCTGCTCGTGCTGCTGTGCGTTGCTGCGTGATCTGTTTTTTGATTGCTTGACCTAAGACGGTGGTGATATCGAGCGATCTCGCAAGGAAGGGCAGGCGATGGCCGTAAGCCCACACAGGGAGTGGAAATCTAAGTGGGTCCCGTTATTCAACGCAGAGCCCGCCCAAAGCGGGATGGACTTGCTGCGGCGGGAGTCCTTACCAGGTCACTACCACTGGCGGAGGGCTTGCACTGCGTGCTGCAAGGGTAGGCGAGGTACAGCAATCAGGCAGTCATCTCGTATCGGGGACAGGCAAGAAGGTCAGGGCAGGCGGCTGTGGTTCGTGAACGTAGACAGGCGGAAGTCAGGGCAGGCGGCAAGGATCGTGGTCGATAAAACGTAAGCAAAGGGTTCGTACACGGTAGGCGAGTCAAGTCTTTCTGGAACGCTTTCACAATAGCATGAGCACTAAAAGACACCGGCAAAGTGCCACTGGGAATAGGTTGGCTAAAATAGGAGCAGTGCCCGGCAATGGCCAATTACCGGCGCACGTGTCCCATTAATCCATCTGCCTGCGCGCAGCGCTCCTAAGGGGCGGCGCCGCGCAACGCCGAGAACCGAGAACGGACGGGGCAGGAGCTAGGCCGGTAAGTCTACTGGGACCCGGCAGCGGAAATGAGCTACCCCGTACCCGAGGTGCGGACGGGCGCCGGCTCAGAGTCGGGCGCGGATGCGCCTGCACCCCGTGACAAGGGTCGCAGAGGGCATTCCGTAGACATTATGTATGTAGCCCCCCTCGATTGTTACAGCGCCAATGGAATCAATGGCGCTTTAAAATAAATGATATTAAAATAATATAGGCAGGTCAGTTCTAAAATTAAAGGGGTTTTGCCACGAATGTAATGTTCTCCAAAATGGGTAATGATTCTCCAAAATGGGTAGTTAACCACTTTTTCTAGATATAAGTGTATTACAAAAATTGCAGTCTGAGAGAGCTACAGGCTGCCGTTACATCCCTTAGTTTACTTAAAAACGGCTTCTATTAGAATACGACCTGACAGAGCTGCTGCCGGCTTGCGTCAGAGCACACTTCTTATCTGATTAGAGGGAGCTGAAGAAGGTTTCAAGGCACACCGGGATAGCAATATGTTGTCTTTTGTATAACAGAAATCCACTAGTTGTAGTGTGATTACACTCTGAGAGTAGATCCTGTTTTAATCTGATGAACAGAGAACATGAAGAACTTTCAAGCTGCTGTGGAAAAAGGTGTTTGTCCTTTTGTATACAAAGAATCCACCGTTAGTAGTTTGAATATTTGTAAGTGATTATCTACTTCGAACTCCCATTAAAGTCTATGAGAGAGATTGTTCTGGTTAATTTCTATACCTATACAGGCATGAGGAGAAGCTATAATTACCCATGCATACACAGTGACTGGATAAGTGAAAAACTAAAACTGCAGGATTTAAAGGGAACCTGTCACATAGATCACATGCCCCCCCTTGCGATGACAGCACAAGCTAGTGTCATAAGACTGCTGTTTCCAGCGCTGGGTCACCCTTATTATGTAAGATGCTGAGTTTCTGTGTATTTTAATGCTCAAATCTGCAGTTTCAGCAGAAAAGAGTCAAAGAGTCGGTTTATTTTTCAACCCCGCCCACCATGAATACGTTTTGAGGGGTAAAATGCTCTAAACAACTCCAGCACTGTACAGAATAAGGACACAGCGCTGGAAACAGCAAGGGTCTGACACTAGCTTGTGCTTCCTCATGCAAGGGGGCATCATCTATCTGAAAGGTTCCTTTAAATATGCTAAATCAAGCTACCAGCATCCACCCACAGCCTTGACCAGGCAGGCTGAGTCCAAAGCTTACCGCGACTCTGCGAACCGTCATGGTGAAGAAAACTCCTTTAAAGATGAGAGAGGTGCCAGGCCATGGATTCTCAGCCCTCATCTCAACAAATAGCAAACAAGAGTTTTGATTCATAACCTTGTCTATGCTATTTTTCCTAACAATTTCTTGCGTAATATCATATAAATTACATCATGGGTATTGGGGAGTTATGCGAGTATTCAGCTTGCAACCTTTGTAGTTTTAATGGAGACCACTAAAAGTGTAACATATTTATTCTTGTTATCTACACAAACATTAGATGTCATTGTTCTGAGCTGCAATTCCTCTATAGTCTTATATCACTATATGTCACAATACAGTCCATGAGAAAAAGTAAGTATACCCTTCTTTAACTTCTATGATTTTACGTATCAGGATATTATTAAAAACATATGGTGCCAACACGTGGTAAACTGTTTGAGGTCTATAACTACACTTTGTTGCCCATACAACCATCAGAGCCCATAGCAACCAATCAGAGCGCCCCTCTCATTTCATAATAGTAACTCTGGAAAAATGAGAAGGGGCGCTCTGATGTGGTTTGCTCTGAGTTTTAGGGTTTGTCCCAGACAGCAAGTTGATCCGTCACAAAGACGCTCTGTAAGGCTATGTTCACACGAGGGTTAAATTTCGTCCGCATTTCCGAGTCGATATTTGCTAAATAACGTAATCCACAGTTTCTCCTAGAGAACTATGTAGTTCACCCCTCCTCGTCCCCGCTCGGGCAAACAATTCGAGTCGATTGTACGCACAGGGAGATAAGTGACATGTCCACTTAATCGGGGCGGCTTACACACCGCAAGTAATGCAGTCTATGGGCTGCGGGCTGGGCGGGCTGCCGCCCCCCTCCCCACGACACCGCAGGAGTACGCACCGATCAGCGCAACTCCCAAAACACCCGCCGTAATTGCAAGCGTACTGTACGCCCACAATACGCCAGGCGTGAACATAGCCTAATACACGCATCAGTGAGACATCAATCGTGTGAACGCCGATGCGTGGTTTTGTACATGCGCTAGTAATGTTAAATCACACGGCTCATTGTTAGATTTTGCGTGTTTGGGTCTGTTTACGTCCGAAAACCACGGATCCAAACACGCATATAAAAACCATTCCCAAAAACAGATTTTTTTTTTTTTTTTTTTACAAAACACACTGTGTGAACATTGATACACTTGTGACACAACAATTTTTTCAACATGTGGCCTATGTCTGTAAAGATCTAATTGAAACCTCAGATGAACAACACATAAGACAAATAAATAATGAACCAATGTAATTTAACAATGACTAGGCCAAAGTGTAAACGAGTGTGTAAAAAATTAAGCACACTTTTACAGCTTCATAGGAATTAAGAGTGTAAAAAGCCACTGGGTGCTGGTTTTCACATGCCCTGGATTAAATGATCATCAGCAAGTTTGGCCACCTCTGTAAAGAGAATATATTTTGACAGTTTGCTGATCTTGACATTCAGCTGTGTGTGAACAACAATGTCAAGGAGGAAAGACATCATTAATGATTCTTTAGAGAAGCTAACTGTTGCTACATATTAACATGAGAAATGGTTGATAAGGTTTATTTATCCAAACAATGTAAGGTCCTGTAAATCTACAGTTGAAAACTAATCACATTGGGAAACACATCTCAAGACAGTTACAATATATCTATGAGGGATGGCCCAGCAAATCACCCAAGGTCAGACAATAAAAGTGCGTTATAGAAACTTCAAAAACACTAAGACTACATCCAAGGCCTCAGTTAGCGTGTTGATAATATCTTGTAGAGAACAGCACGCGTATGTATAACAAAATAATGTAACTGTATTTAGGCTTCTGGAGTTAGACTCCAAATCCTCCAAAAAAATCTCCCAGAAATAGAAAAAGAAGCAAATATCAAAAATGGTGGTTTTCATTACCCAAGTCAATACATACAGCTGCGTTTCAGTTCTTCTATAGCTTTGAAATGGAAGAGTTAAAACGTAGCTGTATGTATTGACTTGGGTGATTAAAATCACTGTTTCTGATTTTTGTTGTGCTGCTTCTTTTCTATTCTTAGAAGATCAGTTAGCATATTAAGTGATCAAGTTCATGACAGTACAAGTTCCTGACTGAACAAGCATGGTTTGTTTGGAAGGGTTGTCCTGGAAAGCCTCTGCTTTCTAAACATAACATGGCAGCACTGCGTAGGCTTGGAAATTTGCATCTGAACAAACCATACCTGTGAAACAATGTCAGGCTTGGACAGTTGAGACCAAAGTGGAGATGGTTGGCCATAATGCACAGCACCACTTTTGGTGGAAGCCAAACACAGTATGTCATTGCAAACACCTCATACTTATTGTCAAGCACAATTATGCAAAATTGTTGATTTGAGTTTGTTTTGCATCCACAGGACCCAGGTTTCTTGCAGTCATTGAGTTGACCATGAACTCCATTGTACACCAAAGTATCCAGGAGTCAAATGTGAGGCCATCTATCCAACAGCAAAAGCCTGGCCAAAAATGGGTTATTGAACTGGACAATAATCCCAAGCAAGATAACGAAACCGGAACAGAAAGGAAAAGAAAAAGAATAAAGGTGTTGCAATGGTCCAGTCAGAGTACAGATCTCAATCCAATAGAAATGATGTGGTGGAACCATAAGAAGCTGTGCCTAAATGAACGCCCACAAACCTCAATGGACTGATGCAGAGGTGTAAAGAAAAGTGACGAAAACTCCTCCAGAATGATGTGAGAGACTGATAAAGTCATACAGAAAAGGATGACTCCAAGTTTCTGCTGCTAAAGGTGGTCCTACAAGCTATTGCATCAGGGGGTGCACTTAGTTTTTCAGAGATGGCTTTTCCATCTTGGCTTTATTTTAAATAACTACAGACATGATGGAGTCTGTTGTGTGTTATTGTTTCCATAAAGTTCAAGACCTTCTAAGAACCAGATTTTTTTTTTATGTCCTGATATATGAAACCAAGGAATCCAAAGAGGGTGTACTTTTTTTTTTCTTATGACTGTTGCTCAGGTATGGGGTTCAACGCGTAGCCTAGGATGTAGCAATTCTGGATTTTTCTGACTCCTTTATACAAAATCAGAAGTAAACTTGCAGACTCGTTTATCTAGATTGCTGAAAACATCCTGTCCCTGCTGAGAAAGTGGAAGAACTTGCTCAGGAGGTGCTTGCGGCTTGTTCCTCTGTCTCAGGCCCTGTCTAGAGTCAACTAGTTTCTACATCCCTGGACCAAGTACAGAAATATTCTAAACGGAACATTTCACACAAGAGCCAAGCACTTTTTACCAACTGATCTAGGCGTCAGATAAAAGGGACATCAATTTATAGTTTTCCACTCGAGTTCAGTCAGTTTAGCATTGTAAAAAAAATCTGCTAGGTTAAACCCCACTGAATGGTGTGACACTAGGTAGACTCCTCATTTTTCACTGCTGGGACCTCCACAAACATCACAGTCATTTCCAGCTGCAAGACACAGAGTCTATATCACTGATGAAACAGTCAAGCAGAGCCTGCAGGTGATAAACATGAATGCGGCATTGTTCAGGTGCAGACATAGGCAGATTATATAATTGTTATATCCGGGGACAAAAAGGTTTGACATCTTCTCTGCTGGGCCCTTCCCACTTTCTCGTTTCTTTTCCTTTCCTACCCCAAGCTGCCATGACAACTTTTTCCGCCAAGGGGAAAAAATTTAATATTTTTCCCACTCCGGGTTCAGTCAGTTTACATTGTAAAAAAAATTGCTGGTTTTAACCCCCAATGAATGGTGGGGGAACTAGGTGGCCCCCTTTCTTTTTTCCCCACTGCGGGGAAAACTCCAAAAAACATCACAGTCTTTTCCGGGCCCCCAAGACCCCAGGGGTCTAAGTCACTGATAAAAACATTTCCAAGAAGAGCCTGCAGGTGATAAACAGGGAATTTAGGGCCCATTGTTAGGGGGCAGACACAGGGATTACAAAAACTTTTAACCCAGGAGACTCCCCGGGTTGGGCCCATCTTTTTTGATGGTTTTCATTCCCCTTTTCGTTTCTCCCCAAACCCCTTTACCAAAGCTGCCAAAAATTAAGAAATTTTTCCAAACCCAAATTTTTCTTCTTACGCTTTAAATGTCTTCAGCCCTTTCTTTTTACTAGCCCCAATACAAAAAATTTCCCTCCTTTTTGTCCCCTTTTTAAGGAAAATTTCCTTACAGTCCTAGTGTGAAAAAAAGAGTCCCCCCCAAAATTTGGGAGGGGAAAAAACAGATTTTTTGCCATGCATAATAATTTTTTTCCTTTTTATTTTGTATCATTGCCCCCTACACAGTTTTTAGTGTCCTAACTGAAATTCTGTTCACACAAAAAAGCCCTTGGGGAAAAAAATTTTGGGCCGGGTATCAAAAAAAAAATTTAATCCCCCCCAAATTTTTAAAAGGCAATGTAAATAAAAATTATAATACAAACAGAAAAAAAAAAAAGAGGACTTAATTTACCCATAATTATAAAAAAACCATTTCCCTTTATTAATTAATAAATATAAACTAAAAGGCCTCGTTCCACGGGCTTAAAATGGGACTGTTTGGGGAGCCATTATGGGCCATATTTGCCCCTGAATAAAAATAAAAAAGGATGCAGCTCCCCGTCAGTGTTCCGCCCCTGGACGTGCACGGACAGATGGAAACGAGTCTCAGGTGACCCAAACAAACAAAGGGGAAAGGTCCAGCCAAAGGGACCCAGGGGGGAAAAAAAGAAAATATAAAGATAGCCTTTATTCCCAAATCCCATTAAAACAGAGTGGGACATAAAGGGATGTAGTTGGGGGGTAAGAAAGCGCTAACGGGGGTTTCGGAAAATTATTCCTTAACATAGCGTTTTTGCAAAAACCCAAAAGTTTCCTTTAAAATAGACCTATATTCCGGGGTCACATGTGTAGGAAAGAAAAATTTAACCCTTGCCCTCTGGTATATTTTTGGGAATTTAAAAAATTTTAGGGAAATCCAATTATTAAAACTTAAAAAAACCTACAATAACATAAATTTTTGATAAAAAAACACCCTTTTTTTCTTGTTCTTTACCTCCCGGATAACGTAAACCCTAATGGTAGATCCCCATGTCTCCCTTTTTAATTTATTTTTTTTTTGTGATCACCCCCCTCTAAGGGGCTTTAAACACTGTCTCAAATGCCCAAAAAAAGAAAACCCTGAAGTTTTTCCTATTATGATGTTCGAGGGGAAATCCCTAGAACCATGGGTTTATTCCCACAGACATGGTTTGGTATTCGACAGGTGCCTTGGGAATTTAAATTTTTAACGCTGTTGATGTTCCCCCAACTTTATTCAAGTTGAAATTTGCGTACGGGTTTAATTAAAAAACACTGTGAATTTAGTGTTCCCAATTGATATCGTTTGTAATATTATGGGGTTATATTTTTTCCAGATAAAGGTAAAAGTTTTGGTAAATTCTTGCTTTAAAGTTGCAAGTTTGGGCAAAACGAGTGTCCACTTTTTAAAGAACCCCTTTCTATGTAATAACCGGGTCGGGGTATTGGGAAATTTTGGATAAGAATAAACTAGGTGACAATAGAGAACCAAGAGTTCTACCTTTCTTAGAAACAAATTTATACCCTCCTTATCTAAAAGTGTTTTCATATTATCCTGAGAGAAAAGTACAGGTAGATTTTTCTTAATGATAGACACAATATCTTTAAATTGGGACTATAGGGGGTAGAAAATACAATCTTATTTGATAGACTAGTATCTCTCTTATTTGTTGTTAACAATTTATCGCGAGATAAATTAGCTACTTTCCGTTTGGCTCTAGTTACACTCCAGTGTGGGTATCCTCTTTCCAATAATCGATCACATGTTTGACGCTCATATTCCTGAAATTTATGTTCTACTGTAACAGTGTCTTTTAATTCTGATAATTCTCCAAAGATTTTAATCACATGTGTGGGTACAGGACCGCCGTAATACGAGTTCCTGCTGTGGGTTTCCGATATGGGGAATATCAACCCGTTCCACGTTATCCGCACTCCAGGGGGAAAGAGGGAGTCCATCCTTTCGAAATTGACTTGGAAACATAAGCCTTTCATTAACAGTTTAAAATTGATTTTCATGGCTGTATTATAAAAATTGGATAGATTTAACACAAATTAATGGTTCTAGTGAATTTCCATTTAACTAATCCAAAGCAGCCGCCCCATGTTAACCTCACCTGATTGGAATCCGTCATAGGGTCTCAGCAAGGCTAAAAAAGCCGCAGAATATGTTTTACACAGCAATGAGAACGGCAGTAAACCAAGCAGTTGACCAAGATCTGCCAATTACTATGCTTAAATTAGAACGGTCTCACCCTGCCAAAGCGTTGTGGTCTTTGGTGGGATCAACGCCACACTAAGCAAATTATATGAGAAGGACAAATGATAGACCCCCCCGCGTGGCTGCGTATCAAAAAGTTCCCGTTATCACTTCAAAAGAAACTAATGGAAGAAGGAGAATTCATTATTGTAGCGATTGCTCATTCAAACTCAGTGCTAACTCGTTTACTATTAAAAATCTGAAGACACATTAAGAAGAAGTACTATTAACGTCCAAGCAAATCTCAAGCGTCAAAGCAGAGCTGCAGCCCTTTGAGCCTTGTCAACAATACAAGGAGTGTGTCAAGAGAGAAACTGTTGTAATAGACAATATACAGAATTGGAAGACTCAATTGTGGCACATAAGAAGGAAAAATTTGAAAGAAGACACTCTTGATTATAAACAGATTATTAAAGTCTATACTGGGGCACCGCAGTGCTTCCACCCTCGCTCCATTCTGAAAAATCAAAAACAAAGAACTGAAACGAACTCGTGGACACACCAGAAGAAATGTGAGTTTCCTTTCCAGGGATCTTGACTCTTCAGTGGAATCTTCAGCCCAGGTCAGTCATCTGAAGAACTTTCGGACATCCTGCCTCAGTCAGTTGTACCAGACCGAAAAGAAACATCAAAACAGAGCATTCTATAAAAGAGCAAAACTAACACAACATCCACGTCAAAAAAACGATCCACGGAGATCCGTGGAGAAAACACAAGAAAATCAATTGATCGAAAACACGCAAACGCAAATTCTGAGATTCTCTATAGTCAACTTGTCAAGCTATTATATTAACAGGAGACTCAAACTCTGAGTTATTGTATCTACAGGGGTTGGAGTTTATCCCACAAAAAAATTTTAGATTTGTATTCTACATATTGGAGCATAATAGATTAGACACGTAAGATTGTAAACTTATAAAGAAACTATTTTTGACAAATATTGATGTGATGGAAATGGTTTGATTCTGTGCTTCACAATGATGTGTACAGGTGTCCAATCCTGTAGTATGATTCGTTTTGAAGAAAAAGAAAACTTGTAACATTGTTGCATTGCTAGTAATGTTTTGGGAGGGAAGTGAAAACTTCATTGTTTCTGTATGCGGCTCACTCTTGTGGTCTGATTTTCGTAGAACTAACACAGTAATTTTTAATCTATCAACTCGACGCCATGGTTGGTGCCTGGATATGTTACCATAAGTAAGAAATATAGAAATGAGACCTTTTGATGTTGCAGCAGAGAAATTAGAGATATAATCACCTGTTAAGAATTTAAAATGTCCAAATTAGAACTACGAGCGCTAGTAGAATCTACAGAACAATACAGAATCTTGTTAATACGTTCCAGCGGATAAGGGTGGGGCGTATTGTAGCACTGATGATGGTTTATTATGCAAGTTAAATATAACATTGTTGCAAGACAGGGATACTTATCGCCCCCTTTCTTGTGATCAACTAATCTATTTAAAACCAAACTAAAAAAATTATTACAAGAAGGAATTTCAATGGGAGATATCTCTTACGTTAGTGTCAAATTGTTTGATAGATCATCCAACATACCAATTTTCCATTCATTTCCAAAGATTCATAAGAATCTTTTCCACCACCAACTTAGACCCTATTGTAGCTGGTACTAGCCCGCAGTTGGGCGAGTTCCTTGGGCGTCGATAGATAGGATTCTACGCAAGCCCATTGATGTTAAATTTACCAGACACTTATAAAAAGACTCATAAAAGTCTGGGTTACTAATCATGTCCAGAAACATGGGGACTCCGGACTCTCCTGGGTTGTCGTGTGATGTCGGTGGGGTTATACCCCTCACATGCCCCACGACCAGGCTTTGTCCTGTTTGGAATCTCATCTTTTCAGATTTAGTCACGCACTCCAGGGAACTCAATGAGAATTTTATGGTTCATGGCCACAGATCTTTTTATTGGAGACATCACTTAACTATTGTTCAGTTCTTGATAGGAATTCTATCTGCAGTGCCGAGGCTTCATCTGATTGGGCCGCTAAATTCTCCCCGGCTCTGGCCAAAAATTTTATGTCAGCATCGGGAGGAGAAAGTTTCTCTTGCGTGCGACTGTCCCGTCCTCCCCCACATCAGGTGGTATGGTCATTACATAGATGACCTGCTCCTGGCCCCCTTGGTGTGGGGGGCACAGAGTCGGGAGCCATGGAATTTTCACATTTATCAATCAAAAATACATGAATCTACATATGTGTTGAATGGACATGAGAATGAAGTCAACTTTTGGATTGTCCACTTTAGTAGTTCTGCTCAATAACCAGGGGCGGGGTTGATATCTCTCACCCAGTATCGGAAAACCCTCAGCAAGGAACTCGATATTACAGGCAGGATCTGTCGCCTCCACATTGAGTTCAAAATAAACGTCTTCCGGTGGGAGAATTAATCGGAATTAAAAAGACCACTGTTCAGTAGAACATAACTTTCAGGAATATGAGCGTCAAACATGATTGTGATTATTGGAAGAGGATACCCACACTGGAGTGTAAATAGAGCCAAACGGAAAGTAGCTATGTTTATCTCGCGGATATATTGTTATAAACAAAATAAGAGAGAGACTAGTTATCAAATAAGATTGTATTTCTACCACCTATAGTCCACAATTTAATTATATTGTGTCTATCTTTAAGAAAAATCTACCTGTAATTGTTTCTCTCGATAATGAACTGAAAACACTTTTAGATAAGGAGGGCTTATAAAAGTTGTTCTTGAGAAAGGGTAGAACTGTCTTGTTGTCTGATTGTGATCACCTAGTTTATTTCTTATCAGAATTACCCAATCCCCAGACCTGGAGTTATTACATAGAGGCTTTACAAATGTGGACAACTCGTGTATGCATAGCCTTGCAACTTTATGCAGTCACCAATACTTTTACTTCATCTGGTGCAACATTTAAACACCATAATAATACGTCGGTATATCAATTGTAACAACTGAAAATATCACAGTGTAGTTGGATGTCCGATTGCAAACTCGCAATATGTTGGTGTGCACATCAAACAGCCGTTAAGAGTAATCAGGATCCGAAGGCACCTGTCTGATGTGTATACGCAAACCACTGTCTGTGCGGAATCTCGATGGCTTCTAGGCATTTCATCGAAACATCATAATAGGAATACGTCAGGATTTTCTTTTGTCGGGCATATTGAGAGAGTCTGTTTTTTAAGCCGTTAGAGGTGGTGATCACAACAAAAAAACTATTATATAGGGAGGACATGGCTGGAATCTTTTTACCAGTTCGGCTCACGTTATCGGCAGGTATGATGAACAAGAGACGGGGATGTTTTTTATCAATATTGAGTTATTTGTAGGTTTGTAGTTTTATATTTGGATTTCGTATATTTTATATATTCAATAATACCAAGGGGCAAAAGGGTTAAAGTTATCTTTCCCAGCACATGTACCGGGGTATAGGTCCCATTTAAAGGAAAGCTTGTTATCAAAAACGCTATGATTAAGGATAATTTTTCCGAAACGCTTAGCGCTTTTTACCAAACACTCATGGTTATGTCGACTCTGTTTTAATGCATTTGAAATAATCTACTTCATTTTTTGTGCGCAGTGGGCTCCAATCCTTTTCCCGTTTAACTACGGTAATCCCAGTTCTCATAGAACTATTTATTCCCTTCCCTTTTCCCCCTCGCGAACCACCGCAGGGGGAGATAATACATGCACATTATTTACGGGTGACACACCCTAATAATGAATGTTATGGGGGCCGGGGGGGTTCTGGGGCCCCCCCCCTCCGCGCACGGCTGCCGGGGTAAATTGCGGAAGTATATCAACAGCTACAGGCTTATTTAAAGAACTAAGGGGTTGTCTCCACAATGATTTTGGGTTTTAATTTAAAAAATCTTTAAAAAACAAGCAGCTTTGCAATATAGTCATTCCAAATGTCCTACTGTTTTTGACTACCCCTGTTAGTATTATTTAACATCAGTTTCTCAAATCCCCAAATAGAAAGCAGCCCTGTATCCTTATTTTTAACGGCTGTCAGGGGGGGAATGATTTTCCATCACCTTTAAAAAACAGGCCCGGAGCAGAGAGCCCCCCCCGCACAGAATTTTTCTGTAGGGGAGGGAGGAGGAGGGGGGGAGGAGGGAGGACTCAGGCACTTTTGGTCCCTGTTTTCCGGGAATAACCCGTGTGTGCCCTTCCTCCTGCTCTTACACAGATGGATTTTGCCAGCAGTAAACCCTGTCGGGTTACTAAAAATCATGATATGTTTTTTTGGAACTGTGACTATACAAATTACTAAAAGAATCAGGAAAGGGGAATATTTTTACCCCTCCCCCATTTTTAAATTGAGACATCCTGAGTATAGAAAACACTGCCCTTGTTTTTTTGCTGGAGAGGGGAGACTTGTAAGCTAAGCAGGGATATGGGAACAAAAGAAACCCCTCTGCCTTTTAAAGCACCCCATTTTCCCCTTTCCTCTCTACACTCAAAATTCACCCCTTTCTCCGCAAACAGCCCCTAGGCAGGCAAAACACAGGTGAACCTGAGAGAAAACCCCCCCCCCCCCCCCCTGTATAGAATTTTCCCGTACTGCCTGTGTGCGTTTGGAGGGGGGAGAGGGAGCAAAAAGAGAACAAAACAAGTTTAGCACGCCCCTCATCAACTTACCGGGGACACGACAGGTTTGAAAGCTCGAAAAGGAAAACCCCCCTTTAAGCCCAATCCCGACAGCAGGGGCGCTGTGTTATTTTGTTAAGTGTTTCTTATTTTATGCTAGTTCTTGTTACTGTACCAGTTACCATTTTCTCTTGTACCCTCCATTTGGAAAAACCCAAAAGTTAACATGTAATGGTGGCTGTGATCTCCAGTAAACATCAAAAATGGATTTACTTCCACAAGGGTCTGTATCCCTTTGCTTCTACCCAATACTGCAATCTGAAACAGGTTAGGGGCCCGGAAAAACCCCAGAACACAAAGCAAAGTGCCCAGAAAACAACAAGACAGCAGCAGACCCCCGGGTTTGAAAGACCTCACTCCTAATACAATTAAAAAAGGGGGGGTCTAACATAAAAAGGGGAGAGGTTTCCGAAGAATGGCCGGGAAAAGCTCAGAGTCAGATTTGAAAATTGTCCAACGAACAATAGAATTATCAGCTATGGAAGTTTAAAGGGGAAATGTTGTTATCCGGGGACGACTTGTGAGGGGTCATTACCCAGAGAAACCACAGATAAATTAAACCAGGAAGGGGACAAGAAAAAACAGACAGGCCAGGGCCACCATAATTTCTTTTTATGGAGGATGCCCCAGCAAAATTCAAAATAAGACATGAGAATACAGCAAAGGGAATGGGGGAGGGAAATTAAAAAAGCTGCTTTGAAAGATCCAGTTTAAACAGCAAGTTATTTTTTGCTCAGAAAACTATACAAAATGAAACTTGGTAAAGAAAAAACATGCGGGAACAAAATAAATGCAATGCTGGAAGTGGTTACACATTTTGAGGACAGTGGGGAAGACATAAAAGCCCGTCACTGGCGGGCCATATTGTTTTTTAAAAGCTTACCTGACTCATACGCGCATTTGATCAATGCTCTGGAGACCAGACCCTAAACCCAGACCTGACCCAAAATTTGTAAAGACTCGACAAATATATGAATTCCAAAAAAAGAAAGGAACTTTTTGCATGAATCCACAGCCCCAACCAAAGCGGAACAGCCAAAAGCTACAGATACACGCTTTCGGGAAAAGGAAAACCCAAAGGGAGGGTTTCCCGATCCACAACCCGGGGACATTTAAAGAAGGACTGCCCCAATATGGAAGGCAGAACAGCAAAAAAAAAATTTTCCAAAAGGGACTAAAAAAAAAGGTCAAAGCCACTTTTATCCCAACCACATGTAAGTAACTGGAATGGTCCCTTCAAAGTGACAAGTGACAAAATTTGCAAAGCTGGTGCATTGATTCAGGTAAAACAAGTCACAAAACAACAATGGGAACTTTTTCAAAGGGAAGAAAAAAACTAAAAGAAAAAAGATCAAACTTGCAGAAGGAAGCAGTTTTAAATGAAAGGGGGGAACTGGTCAGGGAAATCTTACTGGGCCCAAGAAAAAAAGGGGGCATTTACCATACCAATGCAGGATGTATTTTATTTTCCCAGCCGGGAAAGGGGGACTTTTATCAGTGAAACGTTTGACACCCTAAAGGATTTAACTGTCAATTTCCCAAAGGTGATGAGGGGTGCTATCGTACATGGAAAAAAGGGTTAAAAAGCCAATCCCAAAAAAAATTTTGACACTTGTAAAAACCCTTCAAAGGGCCCGAAAAAAGGGGTAAAACAAGCACACATGACCAAGGGACTGTAAACACTTTGGCACAGAAGTTTAAGCCACAGACTTTCCCTGACGCATATAGGAACAAAAAAAAAAGGGGAACCTGAAAAAGGGATCTTGTGTTTTTCCATTTGGGGCTCAAAAAAACCATTAGGTTGAATTTTTTGCATTAAATCCAAAGCCACAAGGGTAACATTTCCCCCAAACCCAAGTGAGAACAACCCCTAAAGACCACTTGATATTATACCAGGTTTGGGGTGCGGTCCCATCAGCCAAGCACCCCGCGGGAAACAGGAAATATATTGACCTTAAATTTATACTTTTCAAAGTACACAGTTTTTTCCCTTTTAATGAAAAACAAAAGTAAAATTTTTGTATAACTCCCTTACTACATAACAAAGAAAAAGCAAAAAGTTTCAAAAAACCCCTCTGATACTGCGAATTTGAAAAAGGGAGTAAAATTTACTGGAAAAAAATTTTAGCCCTACTGAATCAACGGGGGATAGACATCAAAAAAAGAAACCCTACACCCCAAAGGGAAAAAAAGGGGGTAGCTGAAAAAGGAAAACAAAACCCTGACCAAATGATCAGTTTGTTGCAAGGGGATTCTGGACTACATGAGAAATACTGGGTGAAGCCGCAATACACAACTTATTTTTGCAAAACAGACTTTTCTCTAAAACCTTTGGAAAAAACCCATACACTGGGGCAAAAGGTGAGAAACCAAAGGTAAAACACATAAGAATGTTATGGCTGCAAAGTATTTTATGTAATCCCAGAAAGAAACGCAAACCAAAAAATCCAAAAAAAGAGCGGAGGGAGTTCTAGTTGGGTACAGTGATAACTGCAAGGGGAAACCCGAAACCCGGAAACTAAAACAGAAAGAGTTCATTTGCAACAGTGTCACTTTTAAATTTAAAATTTTAAAAAAGGGTTGGGGGGGGGGATACTACACTAGAATCAAAAAACAAAGGGAAAAAATTTCAGTGATCAACGGCCCCTGCATCCTCCGAACAAGAAATCGAAGTCAATACAAACCCCAGATACCATGAGTGAGAAGACCCCAACCCCCCCCCAAATACAGAAAACCAAAAGGGGTTCACTAGAGAAAACAAGGGGAAAGCACCAGCGCGTCTCCCCCCTACAAGGCGAGTGCAGTTAGCGTCCCCTTTAACCCGGGATCCCGGGAAGAAATGTCCCCCAGCCCCCCGGGAAGGGGAACCAGTAAAATTTTTAAAAAAGCAGCAAAGGAAGAAATTAAAAAACTTTGCATGACACTAAAACGTGGGTCAACAAACTTCCCAAAAGGAAAAAAAGCAAATTTGGGTGTAAAAGGGCTTTTAAAAAATTAAATACAATGCCTGAAGGGGACCATTGGGAAAGAAATAAAGCAAAAATAGTTTCCAAGGGATACTCACAACAAAATTGGGGAAAACTACGACAAGACATTTTGCTCCCGGGTGGTTAAACACCGCTACAAACAAACCTTTTTCCCCCGGTACAGCAAACAATGAAATGCAGGTGAAACAAAATTTTGATTAAAAGACTGCTTTCTTTCATGGCGAGTTTTAAATGAAGGGCATTTTTCATGGAAAAAAACCACCAGGGGGTTTAAAGACGACAAAGACCAACCTAAATAAAACAAACTTCAGAAAAATATATATGGTCTAAAGCAGGCGGCCAGAGCATGGAAAATGAAATTAAATGGGGGTCCTTACCAATAAAGGGCTTTTTACGGAGTAAGGCAAAACCCCCGCCTGTACAAAAGAAGAGATTGACAGACCGATGGCTTTTTGTGCTTAATTTTTGGGATGAAACCCTTTTTGTCTTTTTTTTGAGCGAGAAGGGGGGTGAACCCAAAGGAAAACTACCAAAACCTTTTAATCAGAATTTTGAGACCAAAAGATCTTTTGGGAAACATAATAACTACCTTTTGGGGTTCAAATCGGGAAAAGGGAAAAAAGGAATTTTCTTCTAAAACACCCCAAAAATACAGGAAAAAAATTGAGACTTTTGGATTGGAAGATTCAAAACCCTTTAATTCCCCCCGATGAAAACCAACATTTGAAAGAAATGAACAATTTAAGAAAAAATTGCTACCAAAAAGAAACCAAAACAGGAGGGGAAAAGGAAAATTGCTTACATTTTCCACGGGTACAAAGGGAAAATTTTTTCAGGGAAACCGAAAGGGTTTTTTTGCAGAAAAAAACCCCAATCCAAAACACAGGATTGGGGAAAGGTTAAAGAAAAGTCATACCATATTTAAAGGGCTCTGCACTCTAAACGAATTTTTCCAACAATAACCCAAAGTTTCCCAAAAAGGGGTTTCGTTGGGTGCTGATTGGGGGGGGGGAACCCGGGGACAGAAAATCCACTATGGGGTATCTTTTCTTGTTTCAGGTGCGCTGTAAAACTGGCTACAGAAAAAAAACTGTGTGTAAAACTCTCATCAAAAGAGGCAAGAACTTGCAGCCCGCGCATTCAATCAAAAAGGTCCCTTTTGGGTAGGGAACTTTTTGGGCGACTTGGGTTTAACAACAAAAAGGGAAACCCAAAAAAAGTCTTTTAAGACAACCAAGGGTGCCCCGCACTTTCACAGATGGAAAAGCAACCCCAAAAACCAAGCATATCGACGTTTAATTTCATTTTTTTTCGGGGTCTTCAAGAACAAGAAAGGGTTTTTGGGGAAATTTCAGTTTCCTTTCCCAACTGAGGAAAATGCCGCAGATGTATTCACGAAGGGCCCTGAATACAGAAAGGCTTTAGGCCCCATGAAGAAGCTCACCCCGTTGGGCTAAGCCTTTCTGTTTGAAAGGGGTTTTGAAGTAAAATACAACAGTTTCAGCTTAGTTAAAGAACTTTAACATACAGACAGCAGGTGGCGCCCGTGTTATTTTAATGTTTCTTAGCTTATTCGATTACGCAGGGAATAAAGCCGTGTGGGGAAAATTGCCTAACTCAAAATTGATATCGTTAAACAAAAAATAATAAATATACATAAATTTAGGACGACAACCAAACAAATAGCAGGGAAGCAAGCCAGTGAGCACAATGAATGAAGGGATTTTCCAAAAAATAATCATGGAACTCTCAAGAACCTATATATACCCCAAAAATAGAATAAAGCAAATGGCCCGAGATAATTTTCAACATTTTAAAAACTAAAAACCAAATTTCCCCTGGTAAAAACACAGCACCTTTCTTGCCCTGACCCCAACATACATTTCAACCCCCTTTCTTTATCAGGGGGTGTTTAACAATATAAATTTTTTTGGGTTTTAATTTTTTATTTATTAAATTTATTAATTAAAAAAAGTTAAATTTTTTTTTTATTATGGGATTAATTTTCCCCTTTTTTTTTCCTTTTCCCTTTTTTAATACTGCTTTCCCACACAAATTATTTCCCACAAAAAGTAATAAGGGCCCTTTTTTGTCAGCTCCCTAGTAAATTTTAAACCCAAAACCTTTCACTGTACCCTCTTTGTGTGGCATATATCAGGTAAAAAAACCCTTTTTTACTCCTTACGTAAAGATGGCCCCAAAAACATAAAAGCCCTCCTCCCATTGCCCCCCACAAAAAAATACACATATTAACTTTTTTCCCCAGAATTTTTTCCCCCCAAAATAGTAATTATACCCACTTAGTGCTCTCTGCGTGGAATTAATTGCTTCTAATTGCCCTCACACAACAATGATGCCCCCTCAGTGCCCATGCACACCTAATTCCCCTTTAGTGTATCTAACATAGTAAAAATATCCACCTAGTACCCTCTACATAGCAATTATGGCCTTTTTTTTTTTTTTTTTTTTTTTTTGTTTTTTTTTAATCCTCTCACTGTACTGTCCAAACATAACTGTGATGCCCCTTTTGTTCCCCTTTTACGTAATAATTCCCCTTTAGTGCCCCTTACAAAGTAATGATACCCCAGTAGTGCCCCCCCACAGAGTAATGGTGCCACTAACATAGTAATGATATCCTCTTAGTCCCCTAATACAATTATACTGCTCCCTCAATGTTCCCTCACAGTAGTGATGTCCGCTTAAAGGGGTTTTGCAACGATGTAATGTTAACGTGGGATCCTCCAAAATGGGTATTTAATCACTTTTCTAAATATATGTGAATACAAAAATTGCAGTCTGAGAGAGCTACAGGCTGCCTTACCTGCCCTTGGTTACTTAAAGCTTCTATTTGATAAAGACCTGACAAGAGCTGGGTGGCCGGGCTTGCGCAGAGAGAGCTTCTTATCTGATGAGACTGAGCTGCAGAAGTTTTCAAGGCACCGGGTAGACATATGTTGTGTTTTGTATACAGAATCCACTAGTTGTAGTGTGATTATCTGAGTAGATCCCTGCTTTATCTCATGACAGGGAACATGAAGAAGCTTTCAAGCTGCTATGGAGAAAAGGTGTTGTCTTTTGTATACAGAATCCACAAGTTGTAGTTTGATTATTTCAGTGAACATTTCACACGATCCCTTATGCAGCTCTGTGCTCTGCCTGTCCGTGTCTCTCTCTCTCTCAGCTCCGTGGCTTGTTTACATTTGCTTCTTAGCAGATAAGGCACATCCTGGCAAAACCCCTTTAATGCCTCCCTAACATTATAGCCCTTTGGGGCTGCAGGAGTGCTGTGGAACAGTTAGCTAAACCCTAAAATCTCATAAAAACCCTAATTTAGGGTTCCTTCTTTATTTGCTAAAATTCAGTTCGGGCTCAGATCTGATCCGCTTAGTCTCGGCTCAGATCTGACATCAAACTGAATTCGAAGCGCAACGCTAGTGTCAGGAAATGGCGATGCAAAGCGCATTGGAAGAAAAAAATCTTATTTTTGTAAAAGTAGTAAAACATAACGAAAACGATATAATTGTGGCTTTGTCGGAATCGCATTGACAATAACAAGCCATTTAGATCACATAGTGAATTGCATGAGAACAAGTGTACAACTGCATTTTTTTTCCCATTTCACAAGAAATTTGGCTTACTAATACATCTATATACATACACTAATAAGTCTATATTAAATTAAACCATTAAAGGGGTTTTGCAGCGATCTAATGTTGACGTGGGATCCTCCAAAATGGATATTTAATCACTTTTCTAAATATATGTGATTAAAAAAAGTGAAACCTCTGAGAGATGCAGCCTGAATTAGATGCCCTTAGTTTCCTGACTGTTTACATTAGCTACGACCAGGAGCTGATCTGGCAAGCTCCTGGCCAGACTTGCGTTGTTTGCACTTCTTATCTGAGGACAGGACACAGGAAGGAGCTTTGAAGGAAGGGGGAGAAGAAAGCAGTGTTACTGGGCATCTGCACTAGCTTTGTTTGTGTCAGAGCCTGTGTCTGCTGTATAGAGAATCCGCTGGTTGTAATGTAATTATCTGAGTAAACATGCAGACGCTCCCTGCTCAGCCCTCCTCCCTCCCCCTCGCAGCAGTTCCTGAATGCTGCCTGCTCGGAGCTTATCTTTACTACTGAGCAGATAAGAGGGAGAAAACAAAACCTGTTGAGCTTGTGCACAATACAGTTACCCCCTGTGGATTAGCCAAACATGTTTGCTCACCTACAGAAACTGAATATCAGCCTCCAGAGCGTGCATGGGAGGTGGAGCGATGACATCACAGAGGAGGTACTTGTTTTTTTAAAACCAGAAACACAACGCCCCTTTTTTCAAGGCTCAAGAGGGGAGTATCAGCCTGTTAGGCGAGGAAATCACTTTTTGGCAAAACCCCTTTAAATAAAAAATTTGGCCCACAGAAAGAAAAATATAAAAGTTTTGCCTTTTGGAAGGCGAAAGGAAAAAAACAATCATCATTGCCAAAAATTGCTGCAATAGGAACGGTTTTAAGTCGGAATCCCAAAAAAGAATTCAGCCAACTGAGTTTAACGTGGAATCTGAGGTGGATTTCATGCCGAATTCCATGGTAAAATCCTTATATACTGTATTCCGTCAGCAATTAATTTGAATGGACAATTAGAGCTATGGTTTACACTGTGATTTACAACGAGGATTTTATTTCAAATTTACAACGCGGAGAAGAATGGACATGTCTATTCTCTCAAATGGATCCTCCTCGGATTCCGCTTTGGCAGGAGTGATGTGGGTTAGCCCCAGAGGCGTAACTCATACATGACAACTCTCCCGTTTTTGGCGGGGGGGGTCCCGCTATTTGGGGTCCCCTTCCGCCCTCCCGGGGGAGTTGGCATTCCTCCCGCCGCCAGCGGCCGCGGCGACAGAGTAGTGCTGGTGCGCTACTCTGGCGCCGCCGGGCCGCTCCTACAGGCGGGTGAAGCGGCCACTGCGCCCGCTTCACCCCCGGAGTTCCCCTGTGGCAGGGAGGAGGCAGGAGGGATCGCTCCCTCCCTCCCCTGTATGTCCGGCGCCGGTGTGTGCGCCGCACATACAGGGTCAGCGGCGCAGGGGAAGTGACGCGGGGCTGCAGGGGAGTGACGCGGGGCTGCTCTCACTTCCCCCTTGCGCCGTTTGAGGAGATCCCCCGGGAAAGCGGCCCGTGCTGCAGGACCCTGGTGAGGTAAGTGGATTTTTTTATTTTATTTTTATTAGCTCTAGGGGGGGCTCTGCCTGGCAACAATGGGGGCACTACCTGGCAACAATGGGGGAACTACTGGCAACAGAGGGGGCACTACCTGGCAACAGAGGGGACATCTACTTGGCAACAGAGGGGCACTACCTGGCAAAAATTGGGGGCACTACCTGGCAACAGAGGGGACATCTACCTGGCACCAGAGGGGACATCTACCTGGCATCAGAGGGGTCTCTCCCTGGCAACAGTGGGAGCATCTACCTGGCAACAGAGGGGGCACTACTGGCAACAGAGGGGGCACTACCTGGCAACAATGGGGGCACAAACCTGGCAACAAAGGGGACTTTCTACCTGCCAACGGGGAGGGGCATCTACCTGGCAACAATGGGGGGCACAAACTGGAAAAAACAATGGGGGCACTACCTGGCAACAGAGGGGGACATCTACCTGGCAGCGAGGGGTCACTCCCTGGCAACAATGGGGGCATTACCTGGCAACAGAGGGGACATCTACCTGGGCAACCGAGGGGGACACTACCTGGCAACAGAGGGGGCACTACCTGGCAACAATGGGGGCACTACCTGGCAACAGAGGGGGCATCTACCTGGCAACAGAGGGGGCATCTACCTGGCAACAATGGGGGCACTACCTGGCAAACATTGGGGGCACTACCTGGCAAACAATGGGGGCACTACCTGGCAACAATGGGGGCCCCTACCTGGCTAACAAAGGGGGGCACCTACCTGGCTAACAAAGGGGGGCACCTACCTGGCTAAAAGAGGGGGCTCTACTTGGCTACAAGGGGGCATCTACTGCCTGAAAGAGGCACTCCTGCTTAGGGGGGGTTACTACCTGGCTATAAGGGCATCTACCTGGCTTTCTTCCAAAGCAGTTATGCAGTTAGGTGGAGTGGGTGTGGCTTTTTGAAGGGGCGTGGCATACCGACAAGATGGGCGTGTCGCCGCCCACTAAAGTCTCCTGCTTTTTCATTTTCGAAAGTTGGCAACTATGGCGTAACTTGAAGCTCTGGGCCCTGGTGCGAAAAGTGAAATGGGGCCCCCCAGCCATTTTCAATGCTGGTGTCTCCTTATGAAGCAGAAGAGCTTATGGGGCCCCTCAGGCTGCAGGGTCCGGTAGCGACTGCTACCTCTGCACCCCCTATAGCTACGCCCCTGGTTAGCCCCATTGATAGGGAACGAACCCATGTCCAAATCAGAGCCTAAAAGATAAAGGGCGGCATGTATGAACGGGGCTGCGCCAGATATCTGCCGTCTTTTTAGCCCGACATCAGGCGCAGCCCGGGTTCGCTATATTTTTAGATCATCCACACGCCATTATCAAGCGCATTACATAGCACCCGCGGCACTTTGTAATGCACCTGATCTCGGGGGCGTGTGGGAGGCGGGGCGCACTAGAACCATACGAAGCTTCACATTTAGGGTATGTTCACACGGCTTATTTTGGGGCACGTTTCGCCATGTATTTCGTGCAGTACTGCGCTTAATACGCGGGGAAATGCGCCCCATAATTACGGTAACCCATAGCTCTCAGAGAACTATGGATTACGCCTCCTCTATTGTATTGTACACGCGGGGAGATAAGTGACATGTCAATAATTTGCAGCAAATACGCACCGCAAGTAATGAATGTCAATGGGGCCAGTGGGCTAAAACCACCCCCCCGCGCCCCACCCCCAGGTCGCGGGAGTACACGAGCGCCCGAAAAACACGATACCCTTATAGCTTTGCTATATTTTTAGGCGCATTACTGCTGGAACAGGTAGAGCACTTTGAAAGTGATTTACCTGAGCCAGAAGCGTCGTATTAGTGCTAGAATGCGCCTCATTTATGACCCGTAGCAGAGCGGGTTTATACATCAGGCGCATTCTAGACTAATTTTATGCGCATGAAATTTGACATTTAGACGCCAAATTTCATACATGTCGCCCAAAATCCCTGGCAGAAATCCCAGTATCACCTCAGACTTCTTCTGAGGATAACACATCAGATTATTCAGATAGGAAAAACCCAACACGTGAGCAAACCCTCAATGTGCTATGGATATCTTGATGGTGGACTGGGGGGATTTCAGTGACAGTTCAGGTTGCACAGAAGAAAGCTGCTGGTTCTTAGGGTTGCCATCAGGGACTGCACCAGAAAAAAGCTGCACAGCGCAATTAACCCCTTAAGGACCCGGCGTTTTTTTTTTTGTTGACACGTTCATTTTTCCCTTCTTGCCTTCCCAGAGCCATAACTTTTTTATTTTTCCACCTAGATAGACATATGAGGGCTTTTATTTTGCGGGACAAGATGTACTTTCTAATGGTGTTATTCACTGTACTATAGAATATACTGGGAAACCGCAAAAAAATTCCAAGTGGGGCAAATTGTGAAAAAAACTTATTTTCGCCATGTTTGCGGGGGTTTTGCTTTTATGCGTTCAATCTATGGACAATACAATGTGTTCTCTGTATTCTACAGGTTGATATGCATCCGGCATATACCAAACATGTAGGGTTTCCGTTATGTTTTGGTACCGTAAAAAAATTTCAAACTTTTTCTATTTTTGAAATTGCAATTCTTTGGGAAAGATTTGCAGAGGACACAGGCCGCACAGCAGCTTATATCACCCGCGAACCATAAAATTTTCACCAGTGGCTACAGTTCACATTGTTATTGCATGCAGGCAAATGTTTAAGATTCTAACCCCTTCCTGACGGACGGTCATAATAATAGGGCTCTAATTTTTTTTCCTTCTCGCCTTCTGAAAGCCATAACTTTTTTATTTTTCCACCTACATAGACCTATTAGGGCTTTTATCTTGCGGGACAAGATGTACTTTCTAGTGGTGTTATTCATATTACCATAGAATATACTGGGAAATCCCAAAAAAATCTAAGTGGGGCAAAATGTGAAAAAAACGTACTTGCACCATATTTGCGGGAGTTTTGTTTTTATGGCGTTCATTCTTCAGTAAAAATGATGTGTTATCTGTACTCTACAGCCCCCTTTCTAGGAAGTCAATCATCCATCCTTGACTCCTGCAAGACCTTCTGACTTAGAAGGTTGGTAAAGATTGGTGGGGGCCCATTTCCTTTTTTAGAGGGCGTGCATTCTTGTTCTTCTTGTGTCGCATGTTGCACTTTTTTATGCACTTAGGTGACAGAGAGCATGTACTCAAGACTTTTCCATTTGGAAGCTCTGGCTTGTTTCCTACTGCAGTGATCTAGCCCATCAGATAACAGTCTAGGATTACTGCGATATAGGAGTTGGATGTAGCGACATCTACTGGTGATACTGGAATAGGACAGTCCTAGGTATATTACATAGCTGCTTTCTATACTGTACATAGGAACAACTAGCATTGTTGTAGATCTGACTATATATGCACACGGGCAAAGTTGTCTGACTCAGATACATTGAGGTCATATAAATTGTTTCACCTTTTCTTAGCCAATCACAAGGATAAAATATGTCCATGGTGAGTTCTCAGGAGTTGAACCTGCTTTTTATTATGGCTCTGGCTTAAAAATTAAAGGGGTTGTGTTGCTACAAGGATTGCTTTTTAAACATTGTGCAAAAGCAAGTCACTTTGCAATATATGTCCATTAACAGTGTCCTACCTATTCCTAGATATCCCCTCTTGTATGGGCTGCATCAGCTCCTCAGTTCGCTATAGCTACAGACCTGTACAGACCTGTATCTCTCCTGATAGGCTGCCAGCACTGGTTGCTATAGCAACAGACCTGGCTTCTACTGCAGCCTAGTGGAAGCCAGTAAACACGCCCCTGCATTCAAAATGAAACCAAGAATACAGGATGAATCAATGTAGTGAGACAACCCCTTTAAGGTCTTAAACATGGAACTATCCCTTTCCCTATATGATCCCAAACTGGTGATTGCCATGGGTGGTGTACCCATAGAGGGTGCAGAGATGACCAGGAGACCCCTCGGCTTACATGAGACACCAGTAGTATGAGTGGCTCCAGGGGCGGTATCAGGGAAGTACTGGCAGTACTCCTATTAGGGCCCCTGATCGATTTGTTTTAACCCCTTCCTGACACCTGGTCATAATTTTTTGGCTCTTTATTTTTTCCTCCACGTCTTCCAAAAACCATAACTTTTTCATTTTTCCACACATGACAGTGTATTTTTTAAATGGTGCAGACCGTAAATGAAATGTGAAAAATCTTGTGCCATGTCTGTGGAGGGTTTGTTTTGTGGGTTCCCTTTTGATAAAATGATGTGTTTCTGATTCGCAGGCGGTCATTTACGGTGATCCCAAAAAAAGTTGAGTTTTTATTATTCCCGACGGAAATGCAACGAAGTTCCCAAACGGAAAATCCCAAAATTTAGAGCCGAGCCTAAGTTAGTTTATGTAAGTAAAGCCTAAAAACTAGAGACAGCGAGACAGATGGTTTTGGGCCTTTGGTTTTGGAGTCCTTGAAGAGGTGTTTGGTGGGAAAGAGAGAACCAGAGGGTCTGGGAGTGAGAGTCACTGGCTACACATTCCGATGAGGGCATCTTACTTGCAATAGTTGCCCCATAGACTGGTCAAGGGACAAGGAGACTGCGAGAGATGAAGTATCGAGATGTGTTGACATTAGAGTGGACTAGGTGATGCCCGAAAATCATTTCACAGTCGGGGGCACTGAATGTAAGCCAGAGTATCAAATTGACATGAGGCGTCCTGTAGTCAGAGAACCCAAAAAGTGGAGAAAAAAAAATTTCCCGTTAAAAGTTGGGGTTTTTTTTTTTGGAGATGTTTTTGAGATTCAGGTGCCGCCTTTTTATGGGTTCCCTAATGTACTTAAAACTTTGATTAAAACCATGCTAGGTTCATTTGGTGGAAAAATTGCAAGTGTTGGTGCCATACAATCAAAGTACAAAAACCCCCGTGGGTTTGGGGAACCCGGGGGCCCCCCTAGTGGAGTTGTTATTGGGGAACCAAAACCCAGAGGATTTGTTTCTTTGGAGCCCCCCAAAATGGGGTTAAATTCTTGGGGCCCCCCACCAGGGGGAGTTTTTTCCCCCTTGGGGACCCCCCCCCCCAAGTGGAGTTGATTTTTGGGGGCCCCCCCCCAGGGGGTTTGGGCCCTAGGATCCCCCCGTGGAGTTTTTCCCCTTGGGCCCCCCCAAAGTGGAGTTGATTTTTGGGGGCCCCCCCCCCACAGTGGAGTTTTTTCGGGTTTTCCCCCAGTGGGGGGTTGTTTTGGCCCCCACCCCAGTGGAGTTGATTTTGGGGCCCCACCGGGTGAATTTGTTTTTGGGGAACCCCCCAAATTGGAGTTGATTTTTGGGGGCCCAACCAGTTGGAGTTGTTTTCTTGGGCCCCCCCAGGGGGATTTTGATTCTTGGGCCCCCCAGTGGATTTGTTTCCCTTGGGCCCCCACCAGTAAAGTTGTTCTTGGATCCCCCCAAGTGGGGGTTGTTTTTTTGGGCCCCCTTTGGGGGGCCCATAAAGTGGAAAAATTTATTTTTGTCCCAAATTTTCTACAGCTACTGTACTTGACTGCACATGCCTCTTGCTACTTTTCTTTCTCTGACTTTCTCCCTTAAAAACAGCTCCAGGCCTACCATGCTTAGGGGCCTACCATGTCACCGGGGTTTCCCCTATTTGCCTGTGGGCCAGTCCCAACGCTGGATTACACAGCTGTGGGTGCGTCACGCAGGACTTTAAAGTCTATATGTTATACATGAGCTGGTGTCTAAACTCTATTGTGGTATCTATATGGCGGTGTTGTTAGGTTTATATCTGAGGTGGTTTCTGACCTCTATGTGGTCTCCATATGGTGGGGTGTTGTAGGTTATTTACCTGAGCTGGTGTCTGACCTCTATGTGGTTCTTATATGGCGTGTGTTGTAGGTCGATACGCCTGAAGCATTGGTGTCTGACCTCTATGTGGTATCTATATAGATCAGTGTTTGTAGGTTTATTCAGAGGTGGTGTCTGACTTATGTGGTCTCTATATGGCTGGTGTTGTTAGGTTATACCTGATGCTGGTGTATGACCTCTATATGGCCGTGTTGTAGGTTTATATCGGCGCACGGTATATTGCAGCGTACAATGTCGTCCCTGAACTGGACCTGTGATAGGAGTTAGACTTTTACTTTCTTGCTGGTGTTTATTTTAGAAAGGTGGTGAGGGGCTTTGTGACAAGGGATAAGACATGGTGGGGCATATTGTATGATGGGTGGAGGGGGATATTGTATTGTGGCGATTGGAGGGGGATCTTGTATGTGGGTGGAGGGAGATATTGTATGTTGGGTGGATGGGGTTATTGATATGTGGGTGGAGGGAGATATTGTATGTGGGGGAGGGAGATATTGTATGCGGGGGGGTGGAGGGGGATATTGTATGCGGGTGGTAGGGCGGATATTGTATGCGGGTCGGAGGGGGGAAGGGGATATTGTATGCGGGTCAGAGGGAGATATTGTATGAGTGGTGGAGGGGGATATTGTATGTGGGTGGAGTGGGATATTGTATGTGGGGGAGGAGGATATTGTATGTGGTGGAGGAGATATTGTTATGTGGGTGGAGAGGGTTATTGTATGCGGGGTGGAGGGGGTTATTGTTTGCGGGTGGAGGAGGATATTGTATGTGGGTGGAGGGGGATAGTGTATGTGGGTGGACGGGGATAGTGTATGTGGGGGGAGGGGGATATTGTATGTGGTTGGAGGGGATATTGGATGGGGTTGGAGGGGGTTTTTGTATGTGGGTGGAGGAGGATATTGTATGTGGGTGGAGGGGGATATTGTATGTGGGTGGAGAGGGGATATTGTATGTGGGTGGAAGGGGGATATTGGCTATGTGGGTGGGAGGGGGGATATTGTATGTGGTTGGAGGGGGATATTGTATGTGGGTGGAGGAGGATATTGTTTGTGGGTGGAGGAGGATATTGTATGTGGGTGGAGGGGATCATGTATGTGGGTGAGGGACTATTGTATGTGGGTAGAGAGGATTATTGTATGTGGGTGAGGGGGATATTGTTTGTGGGGGGAGGGGGATATGTATGTGGTGGAGGGGGTTATTTGTATGCGGGTGGAGGGGGATATTGTATGGGGTGGAGGGGGATATTGTATGCGGGTAGGAGGGGGATAGTGTATGCAGGGTGGAGGGGGATATTGTATGGCGCGGTGGAGGGGGCTATTGTATGCGGTTGGAGGGGGATGTGTATGACGGGTGGACGGGGATATTGTATGTGAGTGGCGGGGGATATTCGTCATGGTGGCGTGGAGGGCGGATCTTGTATTTGTGGGTGGAGGGGGATAGTGTATGGGGGTGGAGGGGATATTGTATGAGGGGTGCGGAGGATGTTGTATGCGGGTGGGAGGGGTATAGTGTATGGGGGTGGAGGGGGATATTGGTATGCAGGGTGGAGGGGGATATTGTATGCGGGTGGAGGGGGATATAGTATGCGGGTGGAGTAGGGATTTGGTATGTGAGTGGAGGGGATGGATATTGTATGTGGGTGGAGGGGGATATTGTTATGTGGGTGGAGGGCGGATATTGTATTGTTGGTGGAGGGGGATTTTGTATGTGGGTGAGGGGGATATTGTATGTGGGTGGAGGGGGATAGTGTATGTGGGTGGAGGGGGATATTGTAAGTGGATGGAGGGGGATATTGTATGCGGGTGGAGGGGGATATTGTATGTGGGTGGAGGGCGATATTGTATCGCGGGTGGAGGGGGATGTTGTATGTCGGATTGAGGGGGATGTTTGTATGAGGTGGAGGGGATATTGTATGTGGGTGAAGGGGATATTGTATGTGGGTGGAGGGATATTGTATGCGGGTGGAGGTTGGATATTGTATGCGGGTGGTGTAGGGGGATATTCGTATGTGGGTGGAGGGGGAAATTGTATGGGGTGGGAGGGGGATATTGTATTGCGGGTGGAGGGGGATATTGTATGCGGGTGGAGGGGGATATTGTATGCGGGTGGGAGGGGGATAGTGGTATGCGGGTGGCGAGGGGGATATTGTATGCGGTGGGAGGGGCGATATTGTGATGTGGGGGGAGGGGGCATATTGTATGTGAGTGGAGGGGATATTGTTTGTGGGTGGAGAGGGATATTGTATGTGGGTGGAGGGGGTTATTGTATGCGGGTGGTGGGGGATATTGTATGGCGGTGGAGGGGGTTATTGTATGTGGGTGGTCGGGGGATACTTGTATGTGGGTGGTGGAGGGATATTGTCTAGTGGGTGAGGGAGATATTGTATGTGGGTGGAGGGAGATTTTGTATGTGGGGTGTTGGGAGATTTTGTATGTGGGTGGAGGGGGGATATTGTATGTGGGTGGAGGGGGTTATTGTATGTGGGTGGAGGGGGGGATATTGTATGTGGGTGGAGGAGGCAATATTGTATGTGGGTGGAGGGGGATTATAGTGTGTGGGTGGAGGGGGATAATGTATGTGGGTGGAAGGGGAATAGTGTAAGTGGGTGGAGGGGGATATTGAATGTGGGAGGAGGGGGATATTTGTATGTGGTTGGAGGAGAATATTGTATTTGGTGGAGGGGGATATTGTATGATGGGTGGGAGGGGGATATCTTGTATGTGGGTGGAGGGTTTATTGTATGTGGGTTGGAGGGGTATATTGTTGTGGGTGTGAGGGGGGATATTGTATGTGGGTGGAGGGGATATTGTGATGGGGGGTGGAGGGGGGATATTGTATGTGGGTGGAGGGGGATATTGTATGTGCGGTGGAAGGGATATTGTATGTGGGTGGAGGAGAAATTTTATGTGGTGTGAAGGGAGATATTGTATGTGGGTGGAGGGAGATATTGTATGCGGGTGGAGGCGGATATTGTATGTGGGTGGAGGGGGATTAAGTATGTGGGTGGAGTGGGATATTGTAAGGTGGGGGAGGGGGAATATTGTATGTGGTCGGAGAGGGTATTGTATGTGGGGTGGAAAGGGGGATTTGTATGTGGGTGGAGGGGGATATTGTATGTGGGTGGAGGGAGATATTGTATGCTGGAGGGGATATTGTATGTGGGTGGATGTGGGATATTGTATGTGGGTGGAGGGGGATATTGTATGCGGGTGGAGGGGGCTATTGTATGCGGGTGGAGGGGATATTGTATGCGGGTGGAGGGGATATTGTATGTGGGGGGCGGGGGATATTGTATGTGGGTGGAGGGGCATATTGTATGTGGGTGGTTGGGGGTATTGTTTGTATGTGGGTGGAGGGGGATATTGTATGTGGGTGGAGGGGATATTGTATGTGGGGTGGAGGGGGATATTGTATGGGGGGGAGGGGGTTTATTGTATGCGGTGGAGGGGGACTATTGTATGTGGGTGGACGGGGGATAATGTATGTGGGGTGGGAGGAGGATGTGTATGGGGTGGAGGGGATATTGTATGTGGGTGGAGGGGATATTGTATGTGGGTGGAAGGGGATATTGTATGTGGGTGGAGGGGATCGGTTGTGCGCGGTGGAGGGGATATTGTATGCGGGTGGGGGGAGGATATTGTATGCGGGTGGAGGGGGATATTGTATGCGGGTGGAGGGATATGATATTGTATGTGCGGTGGAGGGGGGGATAGTTTATGTGGGGTGGAGGGGGTATATTGTATGTGGTGGAGGGGGATATTGTATGTAGGTGGAGGTGGGATATTGTATGCTGGGTGGAGGGCGGATATTGTTGTGGGTGGAGGGGGATAATTGTATGTGGGTGGAGGGGTATTGTATGGGGGTGGAGGGGGATATTGTCTGTGGGGGGAGGGGGATATTGTATGTGGTGGAGGGGGATATTGTATGTGGGTGGAGGGGATATTGTATGTGGGTGGAGGGGATATGGGTGGAGCTACTTAGCCTGGTTCCTATGGATATGTAAGACAGACAGATATGTGAATCTCTTGCCTATTGTTACTACACAATACAGTTCAGTTTTGCACACTGTATTATGTGGTAAAATGGGATGATATATATTATGTCGAGTAGGCCGGTAATATATTTCATGTACAGTTCGGTGGGACCCCCAGATAAAACTCCATGTGGGCCCCAGACTCCCCAGTCGATATGGTCTCTGTACTTTGTTCTCTGTCCGGCTCCCATACCTCCTGTCCTCTGAATAACCTACATATGCGTCAAGTTTTCCATGTACCTCCCTTGTTAACAATTCAGAGGATTTTTTAAACAGCTATTTTGTACATGCAAGTTTTTAGTACTTTAATTCTAGAAAAACACATTTTTAAAATCGGCTGGGATCCACCATGTCTTTGTTTCTCTTTTTTTATAAAAGTGTATTAAATGGGTTTGTTCAATAAAGGATTGATAGCTATGTTAAAGATCTTGCAACAATAAGTCATTTTGCGAATATGTGTCCTTTAACAAGTGTCCTACCTATTCCTGTTTCTGATCAGCACCATCCACCTTGAGCCACTCTTGACATGTGAAGCAACAAATGTCTGTTAAGAAACAACATTTTTTAGAATAGGACACTGTAGTATAAGCTGCATGTCAGACGCAAAATGCCCCAAACATTCAAACATGACCATGAGCCACTTTATGACAATTGTGAAGAACTCAAATGTCTGTTAGAAACAACATTTTTTAGAATAGGACCTGTAGTATTGCTCCTTTTCAAGCTCAGCATGACCAAAAATATAAAAATGACTTCTCAGCCACTGTTAAATTGTGAAGGAGGAAAATGCACTTAGAAGCCACATTTATGCTTGCAAAGGACCATGATTATTGCGGTATCTCACAAGTCAACACATGACCAAAAAATTAAAAATTGACTTCCAGCACTGTTGAAGTGAGTAAATGGACATACGGTGTTGTCATGACAACCTTGCTGTCTTTTAGTCTCCTCACAGCAATCAGCAAAATGACTGTTGGAATTGAGATAAAAATAGCATAGGAAATGATACATTTTAAAATAAGTTTTTTCAAAGAGCGACCATTTCTGTTTGATAAAGGAATGTGAAGTAGACCAGCAACTAATCGGTGACCTCGGCATTTGGGGCCACAAATCACTCAGAGGATCCTGCCTGATTCATCTGATGAAAGTCAAAGGATCCAATTATCTGTGGAAAGCGGATGCGTTTCGTCTGTAATGACTCCTCCGGCTGTGCAGACGGTCCAGCTCAGATATGACGCTGGCTGCTGGGCAGGACAACACTCTATGGCGTGGGCGAGCCGCTCGGGCTCCATTCGTCCATTTTGGATACCCAGAAGTCTATTGGGTCGGAACCACATCCAAAGACATCGGTGTTGAGACGCAGATAGTCGGTGCACAATGATCTTAAGCTGCGTCTCTGGGTGTTGTATCTGTGGCCCTGCATTGCATTGAGTTGGTGAGGTGGTAACAATAAAGATTGCCAGAGGTCACCCCATTAGGCTTCTGCACATTGCTGCTTTCTGCCGCTAGCTGCCGCTACGGCTACTTGGCACTCTACTGCTGTCACGTCGTGATGTTGTTCCACCGTGACATTTGGGGACGTGAAGCAGACGCCACAGATGTCTCCAGTTGATCAATCGCAAGGTCTCCATTTCCTGCATTTTAGCTCTCTATTTGGGTGGGTGGAAGGATAAGTGTGATTTTTGTTTGTACGGGGATCCAGGAGGGTGGCCTACAGTAATGTTGTTCATTTTTGATGGCCTTAATGCAAGGATCATGTTGGGAGGAATGGAGCATCAAGCACTCATGTGAGAGATGGAGCCTTGAGTTCC
The DNA here is from genome assembly GCA_025379985.1 of Phyllomedusa bahiana. Lineage (NCBI taxonomy): Eukaryota > Metazoa > Chordata > Amphibia > Anura > Hylidae > Phyllomedusa > Phyllomedusa bahiana. Next base: position 170,283 of record JAODAL010001779.1, on the reverse strand, counting down.
CCAAACCTCTGGGGTTGAGGGGAACTTGTAGCAATCTCGATCTTCCTCACTGCCTCAAATTCACGCCAACCTCTTTCAAGGCAGGGACATCGGTGCCTAGGAATACCTCCTCCTCCTCTCCTCCTCCTCCGGCTTATCCGGCACAGACTTCAACACAGCCCTGACTTGCCTGTGATGATGCACCCTGAGAGCTGATGCGCCACCTTGCACTAGCTCTGGACCCTGACACACTGCCTATTGAAGATCGATAAAATTGAGCACACTGTCGGGCCTTGTGGATTTGACGGAGAGAAAGGGCTCCGTGTCCGCATCTGTGTCCGTCTCCTCCTACGTCGCTGGCGGGACCTTGTTGTTTCAGAGTTGTCACGATCGTTCCAGAACTATGATCACCAATTTCTCATGTGACAAGGGGCATCGTCCGCACTGACCATTTTTTGGTGGCTTCTTCAAAACTGGCAACGGATGTGCAGAGCTCTTTCACCATGCCTCCCAGCTCTCAGGTGGATCAACACCCCGAGGTCAGCATACGCTTCTTGTTAGGACATGTGTCACTTCGTACTGGTAATGGCATTGCGCTGCTGCCACAATCGCTGGAGCATGTGGAGGGTGGTAATTCTGCGTGTTGTGCCACGTCAACAATGAGACGCGGTTGACGGGGAGGCGAGCTGTACGTTGCAACTCGCAGCCAGGAGGGACGAAGAAGGTGCCGAACGGACGGATGTGCGAAACTCAGACCTCGAAGCCTTCTTCAGCAGGCAGGTCCAGACCCGGGGAAGCTCTTTAGAAATTTCTGGACGACAAGGTTCCATTGGGACATGTGCAGCAGATGGGATGTGCTCCAGCCTACCGATCTTAAGGGCGGCTCAGACTGTTTCGCCCGTTATCGCACACACCTTTGCCAATGGGCACAAGGTCCTCATTTTCAAACAGCCCAATGCGCTCGGTCTCGGTTGCGGAGAGCGTCCACAGCCCCTGACCTGTGTGGGGACGGTCTCCAAGGACAGATTAATTTCAACACGGCATGGTGTCTATGGTCACGTAGATGCCACCAGAGGATACCTGGGGGAAAGAACCCTGACACCATCCTTGCGGTTTTGAGTGAGCGTCGCCTCGACCTTGAGAGCCACCGTCACCCCAGAGACATCCACCCAGCTCAGCCAGTGAGCCTGTCACAGACATTATAGCGGCTTGGCCGTGCTTACTAGTCCATGTGTCGGTGGTTGAGATGGGACTTTTCCGGACACAGATGAGACAACTCACTTGAAATTTTAGATGACACGTGGCTGGCCAGGGCAGGGAAGGCTTTTCTGGCAAAGAAATGCCTGCTCGGCATCTGTATTGGGGGCAGGCGAGGGCCCATGACGTGGCGGGAACCATCTGTGTCCACCAGACGAGAAAGGCAACATTTCCAAGGCCAAAAGCCTGGCAATGACGACATTCATAGGCTTTTGGCTTTGGGATGGTTTGGGTTAAAGTGTTTCTTCTGTTCCCACAACCTGGAAGGACAGAAGGATGGCATGCTAGGACTGGCGCATGTACGGGCGTGCAGGTCGTCAAAATGGCGGAAGGCTGAAGGGGTAGGTTAGGTCTCTGGTGACGTGCTGAGTGGTAATCGGGCGACGGTGGAGGTGAAGCGGAGGGCTGTTCCCCTGATCATGACTCTGAGAGACATGGGACAACTGACGGAACGCTTGGTGGTGGCGGAGGAGGAGGCGGGAGACAGCAGGGTGTGACCAGTGCGTTGGAGGCCCTGGGACCGTCGGTCTGGCCTTTTTTGGCCAAGTGTTCCCTAATTTCAACTCAGCATTCGCTGATGTGACTAGACATTGTTGGTGGTGTGTTAACCACTTAAGGTTCATGCCTCTACATATGCGTTTACGGCAAAGGCGAGCATATCGACATGCTGGGTGAATCAGAGGCTTGCTCTCAAGAAGGCCACAGGCTTGAGAGGGTCCTGGACCTTTTTGCGGCGATAAGCGAGGAGCGGGGTTTGCTGATGACCGTGGCTGGCGGAATCATATCAGCGGACTTCTGCGACCGACCTCTCCCTTTTTTTGGCGGGTCCTGTATTGACACTTCCCCCATCGTTCCTATCGTCCAGTGATGAAGCGCTCGCAAGCAAATACGGCGGAAAAGACCAGGATGATCCGCAATGTCGTCATCTCATCATCATCAACACAGGTGACTTGGTCGTCCTTTCTGCATCCAGAGCTAGCGGGGACTACAAGCAAGGGGCACTGCAAGGCGTTGCCGACCGCCCGGGATTTTTTGCCCGATTGACCGCTCCTTTCACCTTCCTTGATTGCATCAAGTAACTGGGCGTCAGGCAGACTAATTCTCAGGTGCTACATGTCTTTGATCTTTTAACATGCCTTCATGACCCAACCGCATTTTGTTCAAAGAGGTCTTCAGACATGGTTTATGCACTGTGGTGGGTAAACGAGTTGTCATTTTGGCTGCCTTCTGTTGGACGGATGATGATGGATGCTGGATGAACGACATTTGTGGCGTGACTGGGAGGTCGAGGACTGGTAAGATGTAGATGCAGGTTGCACAACCACTGACCAGGACCAGTTTGGCCGAGCGCTGTTCGTTACTGAGATTTCACAGCGGCCTGACCCAGCGATGACAGGGCCTGACGGTCCTGCAATGACGATCGATGGCATGACGTGTTGTCGCCAGCACTGGATGGAGACTTCTCTCTGTACCTCTTACCCTCCATGTGCTACCCCCTCTTTGCTCGCTTACACCTGATTCGCTCCAAGTTCAGAAATATAAAAAATGAGAAGGTATGGAATAGTTTGTGGAAAGTCTATTATTAAAAGACGGCAAATCACAGCTATTCTCAAATCCCTCTAACTAATCAAAACAAAAATGGCTGGATTCAAATTTAACTGCAAGGTGTCTATCAACAAATATGGACTGGGGCTAAAAGTCAAAAAAACACGTATCTGTTAAGTTTTGTATAATACACGGTATTTTCTTGCACCTTTCAATTCACCTGTGGTGATATAGAATTGCTGTTTTAAGATTTACGTAGATGCTGCGTTCAATGAACAATGCTGGGTGCGCAAAAGTCAAAAAAACAGTAACTCCACAGTTATGTTTGATATAATAACGGTATTTTTTGCACCTTTCATTCCACCTGTGGTGACTATGAAATTGCTGTTTTAAGGATTTACGTGGATGCTGCGTCAATGAACAGTGCTGCGTGTGCTGCCAAAGTCAAAAAACACCGTATCTGTTATGTTTTCCGTAGATAACATGTTTTTTTGGCAACAAAACAACCTGTGACTGACTACAAGATTGCTGGATTGTATTTTAGTGCAAGGTGGATATATCAACAAAGGTGGATTGGGCAAAATTGAAAAATGGAAAACTATATGTAATGTATACTGATAATAAAAGTGGAGTTTTGACACCTTAACAGAGACCTGCAGTACTAGAAATGATGTGTATCCATAATATAAGTTCAGGCAGCCCAATATCCAGGAAATATTTCAATAGCAAAATGTTAATAATAAAGTATTCCAATACATGTCTTCACTAAGTCTTGGTGAACTTTATCCAGTGTTCATTTATAGATAGAGCTTGTCTGTCGTTCGCCCGCGGGCCCCCCCCCCCCCCCCGGACTCCCACTGACGTGAATATACAGCGGTTGTTGCTGCTTTAAAATTCTCTAGCTAATACAATAAATCTTTCAGAATTCTCATAATCTACATAAATTGGAAGGATCACTCAAGCACTAATAGTTGAGGTTTCTCTGCTGCTGGAATAGACTAATTCGCCTGAGTGTTTGGCCACAGGCAGAGCGCAGGTCCTATCCCTATGAGACGCTGCAGAGGTAACACTGAGGCTGAACAGGAACGCTGTGTCTATGTAAAACGGGGGGGGAGGGGGGGGGTTTTTTTTTTTTTCCAATGGGTTGATTTTTTACAGCAATCGCAACCATTCACATCCCAGTCATGACGTCGCACACACATCTCACCCCTGCTTATTCTTGTATTCTGATTTGCTGGCCGCCAAAATTTACAGGAAGCGCTGAAAATGGCGCGATCTTAATAGATGATTCTCAAGATTTTAACCTTATTTTATAGCTATGTTCTGCAACATTTTGATCACCATAAAAACCTTGCCGATTTCAACTTTGTCGATAAAAATCGCTCAACACTAGCTACCACCAATGTGGGCCCTTCATACCTACCTACCCTTCTAGGACCTAAACTATCAGTAACCTTACCTACCTACTCGTGGTTTACCTTTTTGCCTAATGGGAGACCTGCCTACCTGCCCAAAGGAGGTGTGGCCTGGTGTGATGTCATATAATGTCAAGGCTTGGTGAACTCCATTACCCAGGGGCCCTTAATTCTGTTAAGACAGTACTTTGTAAGTTTTGAGAAAGGTTATGGTCTAGCATCAAGACATACAAGGGACAATTTCAAAAATAAAGCCCAGGCTTTGCTGTGGTAGAGGGTAACCACTCTTAGACTTGTAGCATCACAGAAGGTTGGCCATTTTGGGCACAACTTGACTTTGTGAAGAATTTGTGTTATGGTATACACTTCTCCAGATCCCAGTAGAAAAAGATTCTCTAAAGATCTACAACTGTTCGGGAGTATTTACCCACTTAGGGGCTGTTTACACGGCACAGGACAAATATTAATATAAGTATTTGCACTGTTTTGGGGCTGTGCACACGGCCACAGGGGGGCGGCTTTTCTCCGCAATTAGCGGGGAAATAGCCCTCTCCTTCCATAGATTTTGTTAATATTCCGTCCGAAAACCGGACGGAAGAATGAACATGTTCTATGTTTTTCGGAAGGCCGGCGGTCTGAAAAACCATCGGGCGGAAAACCCGTGCAGTGGGGACCGCTGCACAGTTTTTCCATAGCAGTCCATTGAAAAGTTTGCGGCCGGTTTTTCAGACGGTAATCAAAACTGAAAGCCGTCTGAAAAACCGGCCGCAAACCCGTGCCGTGGGGACAAGCCCTAAGGGTGGAAGAAACCACAAGGCATGTTGTACCACTTAAAGTGACTGTAAAAACCAAGCTTCCATGTCTTCCGTGACAACATAAGAAGGTGATACATTCTGTTGTTTTGCAATTTGAACCCAAAGAACCAAAATAAATTAGATCTATTTTTGATTAGGGCAAGAGTTCAGATGAGACCAGACATAGCCAGAATACAGTCAAACAAATTACAAGCTAATGGAGTTGTTTTATGGCACAGTAAGGGCGGAGGTTTGCTACACGTGGGGAGGAGAGTATTTATAGATGTTCCAAGGCAAATCAAAAATTATCATTTGAATCTAAGTAGTAAAAATGTCACAATCCAGAGAAACCAATACCAGTATATTTCTATAAAATGGCAGCATTTATGTGTTAACAATCCCTTGGTTTACTGTATTATGTCCCAGGCCACAGCTACAATATATTGCTTGAGTTTTTTGTTTTGTTTCAATTGAGGTTTGTCAAGACAACTCCTTTATGGAATCAGTAATTGAGATTATTGAATATAGAAAATGCAGATAAATGATAAACAGAGATGGTAACAGATGATAACACCCAGATAATCAAACATTAAGCAGTCCGCAAAGTTTTCTCTAAGCCTTGGTAGCTAATGAGCGAGGCAGTTAGGAACCTGGGCACCGTACCCTCAATGCCAAGTAATACAGAACTGTAACTAAGACATATTAACCTATAGCACTAAAAATATTAGCTATAAAGCAGCCAAATATACAGGGCCACAAAGCACTAACGCAGAGCGTATTAAACAGCATCCAGGTGTAGCATGAAGGTGAAGGTTATTGTCTAAGTTGCTGGTGGGCAGTAAAAGAATTAAAGTAAAATTGACGTGGGAAGTTTGAAAATTAAATAATAAACATTTTCACCATTCATCATCATTATTATAAATTCTGCACCGTTTTTGTTTTAGCTGCTCCTTTAGTGATCCATTGTTTACAGCTCGTCTCCAGTGGATACGACCAGGGCTGAGAGCTCCTCAGTCCTGGTCGCACATGCTCAGACATCACCTCTCCTCCCAGGGAGCTACTGAGTGTTCAAACCCCGGGTGCTGTCATTCTACTCCCGTCCTTTGGCGTAGTTAGTAATAAGTCAAACAGTGCAAATAAAAAAAAGAAACCTCAATCAGACCTGTGCATTGATAAAGAGGAAAAAAATCCACAGGTTAAGTTCCTGCAGGGATTTGAACCAAGGACCCTTGTGCTGTAAAGCAAAAATGTATCCTCTGAGCTATAGTGTAGCTACTTATAACTCTATACATAAACAGACCTTTCTTTCACTAGAGAGAGGAAAGGCCTGGTGATGTCATCCTGCTGGGTCACATGATGCAATTCAAACAAATCACACACGCCCCCTTCTGAGCACACAGAGCTGAAGAGCGTGATACAGGAGGTATGAAATGAGATCATGGCAAAACCCCTTTAATATCTGCATACCTGGTCTAAGGCAGTAAATGGGTTAATGTCTGTATACCTGATGATCTATGGCAGTAACATGGTTAATGTCTGTATCCCTAGTGGGCTACAGAAGTAAAGGGATCAATGTCTGTTTCCCTGATAGTCTAGAGCAGTAATGGGGTTAACATCTGTATCCCTGGTGGTCTAGAGCAGTAAAGGGGTTAGTGTCTGTATCCCTGGTTGTTTGAGGCAGTAAAAGGGTTAATGCTTTATCCCTGGCAGGCTAGGCCAGCTGAAGAGTAAATGTCTTTATTCCTGATGGTTTAAAAAGTAAAGAGGTTAATGTCTGTATCACTGGTACCCTGTGGGTTAATGCTTTATCCCTGGGGGCCTTGTCAGCACTTTGCTACTGCCTTTTAAGATTCTGTCTGTTTGCAGCCTCATCCAGGGTTCTGTACAGTACCAAATGTGTTAAGTGCATGGGCCAATCCCTGGCTGGGGCCGGATATTTAAACCTCTTCTGAGATTTATTCACTGCCTGTGATTGCTCCTGTATCCTGGCTATTGTGTTTGTGCAAATTGCTATTATTGGATTTCTCTGGTTCTGCAATTTGGCTCGTATCTTGGTAACTCTCCTGTTTTCTAATTCGGTACTGTGCTCTCTCCTGGCTTCACCGCGGCCCGAATGACATTGCCTATCTATCTGCTTTCTGTTGTACCTATGCCCTGTTTGTCATTTGTCTGTCTGCTTCCTGTTTTGGCCAGGATTTGGTCAGGATAAGGTCACCCTTTTCGGGCAGTTGCTTTTCTTCAAGCAAGTCATATCAGCTATACAGATCATATCAGCAGATCCACATCCCACATACCCGTGACACAGGCCAATTTCTTCTGTACCCTCCAGCAGCCTCCTGACCTCGTGGAGCCAATTAGGGCACTGGTGGACCAGGTGCATGGTTTGGCGCAGTTGGTTCAAGACCTAGCACAGAGGGTTCAACTGCAGGAGACTATGTCCGCCCAGACTGCAGTTTTTATGTACCTACCTGTGGAGCCTAAGCTACACCTGCCAGATCATTTTTCTAATGACCGAAGTACATTTATTATATTACGGGAAGGCTGCAAACAGACAAAATATTAAAGGAGCGGTAGCACAGTGCTGATAGGTCTAAAGGAGTAAAGTGGTTAATGTATCCTTGGTGGACTAGTGCAAAAAAAGGGTGAATGCTTTATCGCTGGTGGTCTAGAACTGTAAAGGGGTAAATGCCATATCTCGATGTTCTAGGGCAGTAAAAGTATTAATGCTTTATCCCTGGTGGTTGAAGAATCCAAAAAGGAACAAAAAGAAAAGAAGTCGCTGAGATACCGTGATTGATACTACTCACATTTTTGTTAATATTGTATTATATCTTTCATGGGACAACACAGAGGATATGACACTTTGATACAATGTAAAGTAGTCAGTGTGCAGCTTGTATAACAGTGCAAATTTGGTGCGCCCTCAAAATAACTCAACGCACAGCCATCAATGACTAAACCGCTGGCAACAAAGTGAGTACACCCTAAGTGACAACAAAAGTGAGTACACCCCTAAGTTACAACAAAAGTGAGTACATCCCTAAGTGTAAATGGACAAATTGTGCCCAAAGTGTCAATATTTTGTGTGGCCATCAATTTTTTCAGCACTGCCTTAACTCTATTGGGCAAGGAGTTCACTAGAGCTTCACAGGCTGCAGCCACTGGAATCCTCTTCCACTGCTCTTTGACGCTATCCCAAACCTTGCGCTCCTCCACCTCCTGTTTGAGGAGGCCCCACAGATCCTTAATAGGGTTTAGATCTAGAGACATGCTTGGCCAGTCCAGCACCTTTACACTCATTTTCTTTAGCAAGGCAGTGGTCGTCTTGGAGGTGTGTTTGGGGTTATCATGTTGGAATACTGCCCTGTGGCCCAGTTTCTGAAGGGAGGGGATCATGCTCTTCTTCAGTATTGTAGCAATAGTACAGGTTTAGAACAGCACCGAATGTCCACTGCCTACGTTCATACAACACTTTCCATGCATCAGACCGCCAAAAAATGAGGGAGGCCCATCCCTCATATCCAGATATCGATAAAAAATATGCAGAATGGCGTCAGCATCAGTGTTCTTTATTGCAAGATCCTATTATCTCTTGGTAGGATTGACGGGTGAGCGGGATCACGGATACATTCTCTTCAACCAAGAAACTTCTATTGTTCATGTTTTGATATGCCCTTAATACATGGTTATAGTTTCAGTAGGGAATAAAATAGTAAATATAATGTATTGACTTACTGAGATATTTATTTGTAGACTAGAGGTGTATTATACATCCTAACATATAGGTTATTCATCAGCTGTCTACACGTTGTTGTGTTTATGATCTAACCCTTTGACATGAAATTGATAACATTTTAAGATATGTACGGCCATTCATAAGTATTGTCGGAAGGTCAGAGGTCCCGTATGACGGAGGGGATTTATCACGAGGTGGGGCTCGGTGATTTAAAAAAACCCTTTAATGTGTTGCCGCAGCAATATGCTGCGGCAGTTTTTTGTTGGGGGTCCGGGTCGGTTTTTTTTGGTGGGCCCCAAAGAGTCGGGTGGGCGGCCGCCCCAATTCCCCACCCCGGGTTTTTCCAGCCAGAAAAAAGGCAGCTGGTGTGATCATCAGGAGGTGTGCTTCTGGCCCTAAAATCAGAAGCTGTGTGCTGCCGAAGGTGAGGCTGTGTGGGCCCTGAGGTTTAATACAAGTCGGTGAAAATCTGCATTTTTTTATCGATTCTTTGCCTGAAAAAAAGGACTTATTTTTTTGCCACTGGTGCATTACATGAAAAAGGGGAAAGCTTTTTTGTTGGCGCCACTTTGAACTTTAAATAAATGTTTTTTATTTGATTGACTTTTGCTTGTGCTCCCTTTGTGCTCCCCCCCTACAAATTTGGTGGGGATGCGGGCAACCATCCCTGAGAGCACAACTGCTGCCCTGGGTCAGGCAGCTGCAGAGTTAAAATGTCAGAGGACAGCATGGAGGAGCTCGTTAGCCCCTGGTCAGGCTCGCGCAGAACGCAAGCCACATGGAGACTGTGCGAGCTAACAAGAGCCCAAATAAAATTTGGTTAGCAGATGGGGGTGCTGGTGAGCCCCGTCCGATCCAGAAAAGGGGTGGCAACCCCAATGACCGGGAAAAAAAAGAGAACGCAACGGGGGTGGTCCGTAAGGGAGGGTAAAAGGGGGAAAAAATGACCCCACAGGACAAATTCGGGGCCCTTTCCCTGTGGTGTTCGGAGGGTAGCGGCCGGGAAAAACCCCCCCGAGCAGTGGGCGGGGTCCTACCCCTTTCCTAAAGGCGAACCACAGAAGGCCTTTACGATCTGACCTGCAGTGCCAAAGGAGTACGAAGTTAAAGGCTAAAATTTCTGGCACGTGGGGTGATTTGGCAGTCGGGACAAGGGGGTACTCGCTGGGGGTAAAGTTGGGAAGCCGCCCGGGCCCCAGATTTTTTGACCGTTCCACCTGGTCCAAAGTGGTTAAAACCCTGGACCTGTACCCTGCAAAATAGTGAGGGTTGTGATGGCCGCTTTATACATGCACTCCCTAAGCCCGTAAAATGCGGGTGGCCAGGGGGATCCCCAGAATCGGATGACCTTGGGGACTGGAGGGAGTAAGTGTGGGGGAACATTCTGAATGACCCAGGGGGATGAGGGCCATTAGGGGTGGAGGATGGGGCTGACGCTGAAAAAAGGGGTCCCGACCCATTTGGGAGGGATGCCCTCCGGCCAAGTGGGGTCTGAACCAGGCCAAAAGGGCCCGGGCCCTTGAGACCCTTTTGTTGGAAATGTAGGCCCCCGGTACTTGCACCCCGGCCCAGAGGTCACTGAGCTTGGAGTGCGGTTGGGTGGGCGTGTTCATGGTTTGCGTCCTGGGCAGCGCTATACCCACCCCGGGGGAAAGGTCCAGGGTTCAAGTGAGGGAAAATGGCACTAAAGTGTCGGGACTCCTGGACGGGGAGTTTGGTGCCCCTGGTAAGGGCCACACCCCCCCTTGTGCTACCCCCTGGGAAGCTTTTGGGGTTTAATGTGTACCCAAAGGGACACGAAGATTCCCAGGCCCAGGTGCCTCGGCACGGGACTGGTTTCTGTGTCCCACATGGGGTGGGGGGGAAAATCAAATGCCGCTGTCATTTTTGGGCGGATTTTCCTTATTTGGGATTATGGGCGAAAGTAATCACCTTCCCCCCCAGAGTCCCAAGGGGGGCAGAGGTTATGGGTAAGAAGTCCCCCATGATTTTCCTTTACTTTGTTGGGGGATAAAGGGGAAACCCACCCCCCAAAAACCTGTCCCTGATCTAGAAGTACCCCGGGGAAAAATTTGGGATGCCAGTCAGGGATCTCCCCTAAAAGGCGCACTAGAGAGTGTAACCGTGTTAAAGGGGTTCCCCCAGGAGCCAGGGGCAGATGAGGGGTCCCCCCTTTTTTGCAATGAATGGTGAGTTTGTACGGGTGCCCAAAGGGGGGGATGAAGTCTTCAAGCAGTACTGGTCCGTACCCTTTAGGGCATGGTTTTAACCTTGTCCTCTCTGTGTTGGGGGGGCCCCCGGGGACAGAGAAGACCCGGAAAGGGTCTTACGGTTTTACTGGCCGGGTGTTTCAGGGGATCAGGGATTTTTTCGTCCTGCCCCGTGTCCCAGGTTACCTCCCCCGGTTGCACATTTCCGTGCCCCTTTGGTCCTTTAACCTATTGAAGTCCCCGTTTGAAACGGATTGCGAGGACCGGTGGGACCTGGGAAGTCAGCAAGGGGCCATCAATACATTTGGGGGTGTGGGGACTATGCGAAAACCCCCCTCCCCAAAACAGTACCCCTTAAAAAAAACACCTGTCCAAATCCCTTGCCCCAGAGTTTCTTCTTTTTTCTGGGGTTGCCCAAGGGATCCCGAGGACCGGGACACCCTTTTTGTCTAGGGTGTGAAGGTCTGTGCAGTCCTAAGGTTAAAAAAAATTGCGCACCTCCGTATATCCCCCCAAACAGACGGATTTGGGCGAGGGTTTAAAAACCTTAAAAGCTATGTTTAGGAAGGTAGTAGAAAAGGGACGGTCGGGATTGGGATGCTTGTTAAAATTTCCTCTTTTTTGCAACCCCGGGGAAATTTCCAAGCCTCCCGGGTTTTCCCCCCCTTTTAACTTGTATGGTCGGCACCCGGGGGCTTGTTGATACGAAAGGGACCCGGGGAGTGAAACCACCCCATAAAATGGTTGACATTTTGGCCCAGATGAGGGACGGTGTCCCAATGTGTTTCCCCTAGTAAAAGAGCATCTTTTTCGGCCCAGGAAGCGCAATCCCCGGGTGTACAAACGGGCAGCCAGATTAGGGGGTTTAAAACAGGGGACCCCCGTCCTGCCCGGTGCCAACGGGGGAAGCAAAATTTTGGCAAGGTGGCGGGGGATGGGGTGGTGGAAAAAAGTAGGTAATGTTAAATTCGGATACACCAAAAAGGTTGAGGAAGCCCCTCAGTTTTTCCTGTTTTAAAGCTAAAACCTTGAAGGATAGAGGACCTCCCCGACCCCCTGTTTGGTGTTTCCGCCGGAGGCTTAGGTTTTTAAATGGTTAAAATTGCTGAGACCTGTCCCCCTACAGAAGCTGCAATGTATGGAAATGCTGCAAGGTAAGGATCTGTTTTCTGGTTACCGGTTTTGTAAAAGGTTTGGGGTGAGTCCTTACTGAACCCTGTTCGGGTAAAGTAAAGCCCTTCAGGATCCCCGAAGCCCCACGGGAATAGTGACCCAGGGGTCAAAAAGGTTGGTTTCACTTGGGGGTAATAGAGGGTCCAAGAGTGAGTGGGCGGCCCCTAGTGTTGGTTTCCAAAACCAAACGGGAATGGAATTTTTAATGTTACCGGGGAAACTATACGAAGTTCCCAAGTTCGATAGCTACCCCCTGCCTGGGTAGTTTAACTGTTGGAGATTAGGACCCCGGGCCCGGTACTCCCCCTTGGACCTCCAAAGGGGTTCTGGCAAATCCCCCTTTTCCAGGGAAAGGGGGGAAAAGACGGCCTTCTCCCCACCCGAAGGGTCGTACCAGTTGTCCGATGCCCTTTGGGTTACAGGGGCACCGGCCCTTTCCCAAAGGGCCTGGACCGTTTTTACGTCCCCACCGGGTATCAGCGGCCCACCTAGATGTATATTCCATAGCGAATGGGGGTCATTGCCAAGGGGCCAAAACAGTCCTGTGCATTAAAGGGGCGGGGTTTTCGGTAAACCCCCGCAAGTGGCCCAGGGAAAGGAGGAAGCCAGGACCCCGGGGTATATTTAGGGAGGGCGAGATCAAGCCCAAATAAACAAAAGGGAGAGGCCATCCAGAAATGGCACGTCCTTTCTAAAAAGCAGGTGGGGCATTCCCAGGGATCGTTGGCTATTATTGGGGATTCGTCCCTAACTTTGCAGAAATTCGTGCCCTGCTGACCTTACAAAGGCGCAAAAAACAGCCCCGGTGAAGTGGTCCCCGGAAGCTGAGCGGGGTTTAAGAGCTAAAATTGCCCTGTGTAAGCGCCCGTGCTGTCCCCCGACTTTGTTGAGAATTCATCGTCCGACCGATGCATAGTGTGGGGTGGGGGCTGTAAAGTCCCCCAAAAGATTAATGGGGAAGAACACCCGTGTTTACCCCAGCCGAAAATTTTCCTCCCGTGAGAAGAAATTTTCCATAATGAAAAGGAAGTCTAGCGATTTAAAGGGGGCCCTTTGGCTCCCTCGATCTATTGTTGGGGGAAGTTCAAATTGGTTTTTGGATGTCCCTTGAAGGGGATCAAGAGGAAGGGGGAACAATTGCCGGGTAAATCGGTGGTTTTTAGCCTTGCAGGTTTCGGTTTCGGTGGAAACAGGCAGGGAAAAATGATGGAAAGCAGATGCCCTTTCGAGGGTCATTGTATGTGGCAGAAGGTGCCCAACCCTCGGTTTTGGGCGAGGGGGGGGGTATGTAGGAAGGCAGAGGTACCGTCATGACGGGAGGTATTTATCCCCAGGGGGGCGGCCTCGGTGATTAAAAAAACCCCTTTTTTGTGTTGCCGCAGCAATATGTGTGGCAGTTTTTTGTTGAGTGGGTCAGGTTTTTTTTTGGGTGGCCCAAGAGTCTGGGGGGGTGGCCCCTCCCCAAAACTCCAGCCCCGGTCTTTCCAAAACAGATAAAAGGCAGCTGGTGTTGTCACAGGAGGTGTGTTTGGCCTGAAATGAAGCTGTGTGCGCCCCAACGGTGAGGGTGGTAGGCCCGAGGTCCTTAACTAAAGTCGGTGAGACTCTGTTTATGTTTATCGATCCTTTGCCTGCAAAAGGATTATTATTTTGCACTGGTGCTTACATGCTGGGAAGTGTTTTGTTGGGGCCATTAGAACTTTTAAAAAAAGTTTATTTATATGATTGACTAAATTTCTTCGTGCCCGCCTTTTTGCTGACCCCTACAGTATGTAGGTTTTTGCGCTTTTATAGGGCATTGGCAAAGGCGTTGGGCGTGAAGCCCGGATTTTTTTTTGGGCCGGTCTGCGCAATGCGCGATTGTGGACTGGTGTTCCTGTTTTTGGCATTGAAGATTGGAAGACGCCCGAGGTGTTACTGGTGATCCCGCTCATCGGGGATGTCCATAGATTTTCCCTTTGGGGTTTTTTCTATGTCCTTATAAATTTATGCCTATTGGTGGATCTGAGGAAAATTTCATTAGGTATTGGGTTGTCCCACATTTTGTGGTGATTGGTTTTGACAATTTTTGTGTACCCCTGTATATATATATGTGAGTTTTGACACTTTATTTGAGCTTGAAAAGACTCGTTTTTGGTGAAAGTTTGCTGTTTTTTTGTACTCTGGGGGCTTGCAATTTTAAAGAACATGATGCTGACCCATTCTGATATTTTTTTCGATATCTGGATATGAGGGTAGGCCTCCCTAATTTTTTGGGGGTTGTGCATGGAAGTGTTGTATGACGTAAGCAGGGACATTGGTGCTGTTCTAACCTGTACTATTGCTACATTTGGAGCCCCTAGGCGAGCGTGGGCCAAACCCTTGGGGATAATGTTTGGGGTCCTAGTCCTGATAACCCGTTGTTTGGAGAATCCTGTGTGAGTACATATGTATATACCGATGAAGCTATACAGAAATTGTTATCGATTGGTGGATGTAATATGTCCTTTCTCAGTTCACCTTCAATTGAAGTCTTGAAGAGAAAATGTGAACAGGATAAGAAACGTATGATTACAATTGAATTACATTTGAATACATTGTTGGAATATTATAAAGCCCAACGTATCCCAAGGGGACTACGATCGAATTTAAGACCAACATTTTTCCTTCATGATGAAGTCTTTTGTAAGAAGTTTGAATCTATTAGTAACAAGTATGCATTTGATATGATTCTTCTTAATGTGGAGTTTCTTCAGAGAGAACTTACCATGCTAAAATCTGGTGTCACAGCTTTAGAAATACAGATAGGAAGTCTGTTACCTATGAGTGATTTTGATAATTTCAAAGAGAAGCTCTCACAGAGACTGTTGAGACATAGAACGGAAATGGAGAGAATCAAACGGGACAAGTGGCACCGTGATTTAGAAGACTATCAGCAAGGAAAGGTCTACAATTGGCAGGGACAACAAAATCAGAATATACATGGAAGGAAGAAGTTCCGCAAATTTGGACATGCTAAATTTGGGTATACAACAGCTAATTCAGATTCTATGGATGAATCACTTCAATCTGATTTTTTAGATGTTCAGAACCCCGACAGAGGTGCAAATCAAGAAGGGGTGGTCGGAAACATCACCGCCAACAGAAAAGGCAGAGGAAAGAAGAATCCACCAAGACCTGGCTTTCCACGTCCAATGGAGGAACGTCCCAATCGAGTGACACGCAGGAATCCACAGAATTAAAACAACAGGTGAACTTGATTGTTAATATTTCTTCAGTGACATTATCAGAATTAGAGATTAAAGTATTGAACAGAGATCTTTCTTTTAGCCCAACTGCTCCTTTTGATTGGTTTCAGTTTGATATTGACCTTCAAAATTTTTTTAGGAGACTACGTTTGAAGGCCTTCTTTAATGATAAAAATTGTGAGAGAAATGATGATGAGAATTGTGAAGAGGTTAATACCGATATGGTTTGTTTGAAAGATCTGGGTCTAAGATGTAAAAGTGAGTTTTCTCCGCCCCATACTAACCACATTGTTGAGACGTACATTAAATTAACCACTAACTTAATACAGAATCTACATGATAGGAATATCAATGATAGGCAGAATTTGTCACATGCAGAGAGAGAGGCATTAAAGGGTTTGATGGATAATCATTCACTAGTTATAAAGCCGGCGGACAAGGGGGGAGCGGTTGTAGTGATGAATAAAGAGCAGTATGAGAAGGAGGTCTATCGCCAGTTGAATGATTCTGAGGTCTATATGGTGTTGGACCGGGATCCAAAGTTTGATATAATGCGTGAAATTAATGTTGTTATTGATGGAGCAATATGTGAGAAAATCATCGATAGTAAACTAGGTAATTTTTTGAAAGTTATCTCACCAGTGACCCTAGTTCTATATACCCTCCCTAAGATACATAAAGATTTGGAGAACCCTCCTGGAAGACCCATTGTCTCAGGGAGGGGCTCCATCTTTAGTAACATTGCTATTTTTTTAGATAGGGTTTTGCGTTGTTTTGCCACATCCGCTCCGTCCTATGTCAGGGATACGGCTGATTTTTTACTTAAACTACGTGATATAACATTGCCTAATTGTTTCTTTTTTGTCTCTTTTGATGTAGTCTCACTCTACACGTCTATTGAACATACATTGGGACGGGAGGCGGTTTCTGGGGCGCTCGCCGGAACAGACTGCAATCCGAGGTATGCACGCTTTGTCCTCACCCTTCTGGAGATGGTCCTGAAGAGGAATTATTTCCTCTTTGGGGACAAATTTTATCTCCAGAAGAGGGGTACAGCCATGGGGTCCAATGTGGCCCCCACATATGCGAACATCTTTATGGCTTCCCTAGAGGCGGAGTGTGTTTATCCATCTTCATACTCGGATCGCATTCTGTGCTGGTGGCGCTTTATTGATGACATATTTCTGATTTGGACAGGATCTCTGGAGGATTTGGAACAATTTCATAGATATTTGAATAGTTGCAGGTCTGGGTTACAATTTACAAAGGTTGTATCTGATTGTTCTTTACAGTTCTTAGATACTTTGGTATATGTCCGTGATGGATGCATCGAGACAGATTTGTTTGTCAAAAGTACGGACCGTAACAATTTGTTACAATATAATAGTGCACATCCGAAACATATGATCAATACTCTCCCATGGAGTCAATTGTTGAGGGTCAAGAGAGTGGTTTCTGATGAGGTTAGATTGGATGCCTGTGTTCATGATATGTGTGAGAAGTTTATCTCTAGGGGTTATCCGAAGGTGTTATTGAAGAAACATCAATCACGGTTAAGACAGATCAGAAGGGATGACACCCTTGTATTTAAGGAGAAACATAAACAGAATAGAATACCTTTTGTCACAACCTACAGTAGTTTAGGGAATGAAATTGCCAGATGCCTAAGAAAAGAATGGAATATTCTGCGGAATGGGTTTCCTGAGATCTCTGAATTTGCGGAGGCACCTATGATGTCTTATCGCCGTAATAAAAATCTTCGCGATAAATTGGTTAGATCAGATTGTTTTGAGGAAGGGGGTAAAAAACAGACATATTTGGCACCCCCAAAAGTTGGAAATTTTCCCTGTTTAGGTTGTTGTAATTGTAGTAATCTGTTGCAGGGTGACTCTTTTGCTCATCCATTTACGGGACGCCAAATTAAGTTACGGGGCAGATATACATGTCGTTCGACATATGTGATATATATGATTACTTGTCCCTGCAGTTTGAATTATGTAGGAGAAACAACCATGGAAATAAGGGAAAGAATTAACAAACACAAAAGTACAATTCGGAGAAAAATGTTGAACTTGCCAGTAGCCAAACATTTTGTAGAGAAGGGTCATTCAATTTCACAATTAGGATTTAGAGTCATAGATCATGTGGCCCCATTAAGAAGAGGAGGGGATCGTGAGAGATTGTTGAAGAGGAAGGAACTTAAGTGGATCTTTGACTTAAAAACCTTACACCCCACAGGATTAAATTTGGAATATAATGTTGGAAAGATATAGTTTTCTGAGGTATATATCTGTGTAAAGTACATAATTGTTTTTAGACATGCTGTTTATATTTATTTTTATTGGGTGATTAATAAAAATGTTTTTATTATCTCTTGGTAGGATTGACAGGTGAGCGGGATCACGGATACATTCTCTTCAATCAAGAAACTTCTATTGTTCATGTTTTGATATGCCCTTAATACATGGTTATAGTTTCAATAGGGAATAAAATAGTAAATATAATGTATTGACTTGCTGAGATATTTATTTGTAGACTAGAGGTGTATTATACATCCTAACATATAGGTTATTCATCAGCTGTCTACACGTTGTTGTGTGTATGATCTAACCCTTTGACATGAAATTGATAACATTGTAAGATATGTACGGCCATTCATAAGTATGTAGCGTATTTTGCGCTTTAATATGGGCATTGAGCATGCGCGATTGAGCGCTGAAGCCGTTTCCGGTTTAGTATGGGCACGAGTCTGCGCAATAGCGCGATGAGTGGATCTGGTGTTCCTGTTATGCGCATTGAAGATTGGAAGACGCCGAGGATGTATACATGGTGATCCCGCTCATCTGGTATGTCCATAGAGTTTCCATTGGTGTTATTCTATGTCCATTATAAATTTATGACCACTATTGGTGGATCTGAGAATGTGCACTTTTGGTATTGGTTAGTGACCGAACATTTAGTGTTGATTGGTTTATGTCACATTGTGTGCACCACCCTGTATTTATATTTGCTGATGTTTTTGACACTTTATTTGAGCTTGACAAAGACTCGTTTGTGAGTCGAAACGTTGCTGCTATTTTTTGTACTCTGGGATCTTGCAATAAAGAACACTGATGCTGACGCCATTCTGCATATTTTTTATCGATATACTCTTCTTCAGTATGTCACAGTACATGTTGGCATTCATGGTTCCCTCAATGAACTGTAGCTCCCCGCAGCCTGCAGCATTCATGCAGGCCTAAACCATGACACTCCCACCAATATGCTTGGCTGTAGGCAAAACACACTTGTCTTTGTACTCCTCACCTGGTTGCTGCCACACACGCTTGACATCATCTGAACCAAATAAGTTGATTTTGGTCTCATCAGAGCACACGACATGGTTCCAGTAATTCAGTAGTCCAGTAATGGTTCCATGTCCTTAGTCTGCTTGTGTTCAGCAAACTATTTACAGGCTCTCTCTCATGCATTTTTAGAAGAGGCTTCCTTCTGGTACAACAGCCACGCAAACCAATTTGATTCAGTGTTTGGCATATGGTCTGAGCACTGACAGATTGACCTCCCATGTCTTTAGCCTCTGCAGCAATGCTGGCAGCACTGATATGTCTATTTTGAAAAGACAATCTCTGGATATGACGCTGAGCATGAGCACTCAACTTATTTGGTCAACCATAGCAAGGCCTGTTCTGAGTGGAAGCTGTCATGTTAAACCGCTGTATGGTCTTGGCCACCATGCTGCAACTCAGTTACAGGGTGTTGCAATCTTCTTATAGCCTAAGCCACCTTTATGTGGAGCAACAATTCTTTTTTTTTCAGATCCTTAGACAGTTCTTTGCCATGAAGTACCATGTTGAACTTCCAGTGACCTGTATGAGAGAGTGAGAGACAATCCTCAAAACATATGCACAAGAGTGTGAGCAAGGCCCCTGTGCTATACAGCACGCTGCCGAAAGTATATTCTCCGGATATTGTTACCCACCAACGGCCTTGGAAAGGCCGACTGTTATTTACCTATTAATACCTTACACAACAGGAACAATTGTATGTGATGCAGCTTACAATCTGATAAATTATACCCACTAGTCCCGAAACATAGATAACAATCAGAGTTTAGCAGGTGAACAGGTTGCAGTACTAACAGCACCAATGTCAAGCTTTCTTCAATGTCCTGAATCAGGAAGTGTTCCTGAATAGTCACTTATGGCCTGACACCGACTCTGGCCCTAACTAAGCTAACTACAGGCCTTGTAATAGTTTTAGGTAAGCTGGTGTGCACGCTACAGACCCAGGTCTACCTTGGAGTTGCACACAGTCACAGCTTCGGGATGAGGGTTCCGTCTGTCAGAGTCTGATATCCAAGATGGCGGTCACTCCTTTCTGCTTGTGCATCCTGGCACAATGTCCGTTCCGTCTCTGTACTTTCCTCAATAACAACATAAATTCAGCCAGCTAAATTGTCTTTTCTGAACAGGAGCCGGTCACCGCTAATGGATTCACGGAAGCAGGAGAACTAGGCATAATTGTGCTCAATGTGTGTCTTCTGTGTCATGCTTCAAATTTGGAGAATCCAGCACGACCCAGTTGCAGTAAAAACGTTCAAAATTTATTATTCAAAAACTATTAAAATACAAAAGCTATCCAAAAGCAAATGGTCAGTTGGCAAGGAGTAGTAATGAAGAGCCCATAGGACTAACACACTGACGCGTTTCGGGCTTAGTATGTAGCGCCCTTACTCATAGTGATGGTCGACACTTACTTAGCCTGTTCTATATATACATATATACTAGCAATATACAGGTGCATATGATTGAATTCAACTCATAATTGTAATTATAATACTCTAGGAAGGAGGGGCAATACAAACTTACCCTGAAGCGATTGTTGCTCGATGTGTACCGAACGCCGTACAACGGAACTGACATCACATAGTTCCGGACTTGCGCAATGCAGACCAGTCGGCTAGTACTGGTGTTGGAATCTCGCATGCGCACTAGCTCACTTTCCTTCTCTGAGAGCGGCACCTATACTATTGCATGACAGGTAAGTGTATCCATGTGTGTTATGTTTAAAATAATAATAACATTATATCTCTCATCAGACATACTGGTAGTGTACTAATAATAACACAGTTGTTCTCTTTTTATGTTTAGCCCTACTGGGGTGGTTGTATTTTAAATAATAATCCAGTGGGCCTCCCTATTGCGGAGCTGTTGGACATGATCCCCCCCTCTAATGGGTTTGGGTACTTTTTCTATTATTTTGACTTTCAGGGAGCTGGTATCTGAATTATGTACCTGGATAAAATGTTTAGACAGGCCAGACTTGTTTCTGTCCGTTACTGATAGAATGTCATTGACATGTTCCAGGATCCTCGTTTTGAATTTTCTAATGGTGCTTCCTATATACTGAACATTACATGTGGTGCACCAGGCCTGATATACTACAAACTGTGAATTACAGTTGGTAAATTGTTTTATAGGAAAAACGAGTTTCCCTGTGATGTCTTGAAACTCTTTGCTGGGACTTGCAACGAGACAAGTACGGCATTGCCTGAGGCCGCATCTAAAGAAACCCTTACAGTGGAGCCATGTATTACTTTTATTGGGGGATTTGCCACAACTGGAGGTGAGCAGGTTTCCCAGTGTTTTTGCCCTTCTTGATACTATTTTGCATCCCTTTGCCATTATTGCATCTATAGTTGGATCTTCACTGAGAATGGGGAGATATTTCAATATGATATTTTTGATTATTGTGAATTGTTTGATATGGTCTAAGACCAACGTAGGTGTATTTGTAGTTGTCCTTTTTCGTGACATTTTGTTTTGTAGTAAGTCTTCCCTATGTTTAGTCTGTACTCTAGTTTTGGCTTGATCCAATAAAGTTTGTGGGTATCCCCTATGTTTTAATCTATGTTGTATATTTTCGACCTCCTGATTGAAGTCAACTTGACTACTACAATTGCGTTTTGCACGCGTGAATTCCCCCATTGGAATAGCTTTTTTCGTGGCTCTGGTGTGGAAACTCTTAAAGTGCAGTATGGTGTTACCCGCACTTTCTTTTCTATACGTTTTTGTAACGACATTTTCTCCTGGTAAGCCTGTCAGGGTCAAATCTAGAAAATTAATGACATGTTTGTCCCAAATATAGGTAAAGGTTAAATTGAATGGATTGTTGTTCAAATATAGCATGAATGAAGGTATGGCAGATACATCGCCCCCCCCAAACAAGGAGGAGGTCATCGATGTATCTGCCATACCATATAACACTCTGGAGAAAAGGATTATCCACATGGAACACATATAGTTCCTCCCACCACGACATAACCAGATTGGCCAGGGATGGGGAGTATTTAGCCCCCATTGATACACCTGACGTTTGGAGGTAGAATTTGTGACTGAACATGAAATAGTTGTGTGACATGAGGAAACTGATTACTTCTAGTACATAGGATTGCAGATCTTGAGAATAATTGCTATACTTTTGTAAATGATGTTTTAACGCCTCCATTGGTACGACATGTGGGATGCTGGTATATAGAGCTTCGACGTCGCTGGTAATCCAGCTGTATGAATCTGCCCATGTAATGTTGTGTACTGAGTTGAGCACATCCTTGGTATCCAACAAAAATCCTGGAACTCTTTTGACCAGTGGTTGCAACAAAGAGTCAACTCACTGGCATAAATTTTCTGAGAGAGAATGTATCCCTGAGACAATTGGTCTCATGGGAGGGTTCAAAAGATCTTTATGGATCTTCGGGACCCCATACAAAACTGGAATGACTGGATGATAGTTGATGATATAATCCAACTATAGATGCAATAATGGCAAAGGGATGCAAAATAGTATCAAGAAGGGCAAAAACACTGCGAAATCTGCTCACCTCCAGTTGTAGCAAACCCCCCCCCAAAAAAGTAATACTTGGCTTCACTGTAAGGGTTTCTTTAGATGCGGCCTCAGGCAATGCCGTACTTGTCTCGTTGCAAGTCCCAGCAAAGAGTTTCAAGACATCACAGGGAAACTCGTTTTTCCTATAAAACAATTTACCAACTGTAATTCACAGTTTGTAGTATATCAGGCCTGGTGCACCACATGTAATGTTCAGTATATAGGAAGCACCATTAGAAAATTTAAAACGAGGATCCTGGAACATGTCAATGACATTCTATCAGTAACGGACAGAAACAAGTCTGGCCTGTCTAAACATTTTATCCAGGTACATAATTCAGATACCAGCTCCCTGAAAGTCAAAATAATAGAAAAAGTACCCAAACCCATTAGAGGCGGGGATCATGTCCAACAGCTCCGCAATAGGGAGACCCACTGGATTATTATTTAAAATACAACCACCCCAGTAGGGCTAAACATAAAAAGAGAACAACTGTGTTATTATTAGTACACTACCAGTATGTCTGATGAGAGATATAATGTTATTATTATTTTAAACATAACACAAATGGATACACTTACCTGTCATGCAATAGTATAGGTGCCGCTCTCAGAGAAGGAAAGTGAGCTAGTGCGCATGCGAGATTCCAACACCAGTACTAGCCGACTGGTATGCATTGCGCAAGTCCGGAACTATGTGATGTCAGTTCCGTTGTACGGCGTTCGGTACACATCGAGCAACAATCGCTTCTGGGTAAGTTTGTATTGCCCCTCCTTCCTAGAGTATTATAATTACAATTATGAGTTGAATTCAATCATATGCACCTGTATATTGCTAGTATATATATTTATAGAACAGGCTAAGTAAGTGTCGACCATCACTATGAGTAAGGGCGCTACATACTAAGCCCGAAACGCGTCAGTGTGTTAGTCCTATGGGCTCTTCATTACTACTCCTTGCCAACTGACCATGTGCTTTTGGATAGCTTTTGTATTTTAATAGTTTTTGGATAATAAATTTTGAACGTTTTTACTGCAACTTGGTCGTGCTGGATTCTCCAAATTTGAAGCATTCACTACTGCAGGCTTGAGCAGTCATTCGTGCACCGCATCACACAGGAAGGAGCTGGCTACGTTTTTCTTTGACAGTGTCTTCTGTGTCATCTCTCAGTTCCAACAGTTACTCTCTAAAATGGCTGCTGCTTCAAAGTCTCTCAGTCACATGACACACGAATCACATGTCTTATCATACGTTACACATAGTTTATACTTTCAAAACAGCGACATCTTATGGCCAAACATCAGAATGCAGCAGGACAGTTTATACTCACTAATTACACATAAGATTTCACTGAATAAACACAATGAGGCTGTTCCACCATCCCACAGGTCTTACAGGTCATTCACCATCTCCCCCGGCTCAGCGACTCTTTCATAAATGTTGTTCTTCTTGGTACAATAAGGATATATATCCATCCTCACTTCCTTACTACTAGTAGTGAAGGCCGCTTGGATTTGTTGTTGTCATGAAGTGCACCATCAACTTGCTCCGTTTTCCCTGTATGCACTAATTTAAAGGACCAGCGCATGCCACCCAACTTTTTTTCAGGAACCAATGGCTGATTGCCTAAGACCTGTTTAGGGCACATCCACCATCCCATTTTGCCAGTTGTTGGTTTCCTTTCTTGAGCTTTAGTGCATCCAGTTTTGTGTTGTTTGATAAAGGCCTGTGGCTGAAACGTCAGCGCTATTGACATCTGTTATCCCTCTAAAATTTGTATTCTTCCTTGACCTCATGCAGTAATCAGTTTCTTTGTACTATATATTTGACCTAATGGCAAATAGTCAGCAGCTGCTGTGGAAACGTTACGATCAGGGCCGTCCCTAGGGGCAGGTGAGGCGGGCGATCGCCTGGGGTGCTGGGGCTCCGCTCACCCGAGGGGGATGCTCCGGACTCCCACCTCACCCGCCCGGGAATCGGCCTCTGACTCTGCACGTCTGTCGTAAGACGGCAGCGCAGAGTCAATCAGCAGCTGCACACTTGCTGTGCAGCTGCTGGTACCGGGAGGAGGCAGGACGGATTGTTCCCCTCCTGCCTCCTCCCCTGTATGTATCAGTGCTTAGTCAGCGCTGTACATACACAGCATCGCAGGGGGCGCACGGCTTTCACCACGGGCCCTACGACGCTGAGTGCTGGGTGTAAGCAGCGTGATGACGTCACGCCGCTTACACCGATCACCAGCTCCCAGACCTGCCAGCGCTGCAGGCATCCTGGAAAGGTACGTTTTTTTTTATTTTATTATCAGTAGCTACAGGTGGGAGAGGGTTATTGCACAGCTACAGGGGCAACTATGTGGCTACAGGGGGCAGCTATGTGGCTACAGGGGGCAACTATGTGGCTACAGGGGGAGAAACTATGTGGTTACAGGGGGCAGCTCTCTGGCTATGGGGAGAGGGGAATATATATTATATGGCTACTGGGGCAATTACCTGGCTACAAGGGGAGATACTACATGGTTACAGTGGGCTACTATCTGTCTACAAGGGGAGGTACTACATGGCTTCAGGGGCAACTATGTGGCTACAAGGGGGGTAATACATGGCTACAGGGGCAACTATCTGGCTACAGGGAGAGTATTACATGGCTACAGGAGCAACTGTTTGGCTATGGGGGTATTACAGGACTACAGGGGCAACTACCTGGCTATGGGGGGTATTACATGGCTACAGGGGCAACTATCTGGCTACAGGGGGTATTACATGGATAGAGTGGGCTACTCTCTGGCTACAGGGGCAACTACCTGGCTATAGGGGGTATTACATGGCTACAGTGGGCTTTTATCTGGCTTCCGGGGCCACTATCTGGCTACTACCTGGCTACTAGGGGGGTACTACATGGCTACCGGGGCAACTATCTGGCTACAAGAGGGAGTACTACATGGCTACAGTGGGCTACTATCTGGCTGCAAGGGGGGTACTACATGGCTATAGGGGCAACTATCAGGCTACATGGTGGAGTATTACATGGCTAATGGTGCAAATGTCTGGCTAGGGGAGTATTACATGGCTAAAGGGGCAACTACCTGGCTATGGGAGGTGTTACATGGCTACAGGGGCAACTACCTGGCTATGGGGGGTATTACATGGCTACAGGGGCTACTATCTGGCTACAGGGGGTATTACATGGCTACAGTGGGCTACTATCTGGCTACAGGGGCAACTACCTGGCTACGGGGGTATTACATGGCTACAGTGGGCTGCTATCTGGATACAGGGGGCTACTATCTGGCTACCGGGGCCACTATCTGGCTACTACCTGACTGTAGGGGGCTACTACATGTCTACATAGGGCAGCTACCTGGCTACAGTGGGATACTATCTGGCTACAGGGGGCAGCTATCTGGCTACAGAGGGTATTACATGGCTACAGGGGCAAATACCTGGCTACACGGGGCAACTACCTTGCTACAGGGGCATATAACTACCTGGCTATAGGGGCTACTATCTGGCTACAGGGGAATACTATATGGCTACCAGGGGGCATATTACATGGCTACCATATGAAGTGCTAATGATGGGGAGTTTGTATAGAGATAGGAATTGGTTGGGAAGTGCTGATAAAGTGAGGAGTCTAAGATATTTGTTTTGCATATTCTACAGTGAAGAGTCAGGAGAAGTCGTCATGGCGTCTGGGACAGATGGAGAAGAAGAGAAAGAGAACAACTCTTCAGAGACGTCTCCTGTGAGTCACTAGATATAACTTTACTGTAATCATTTATATGTCTGCAAAGCCTGTGTACAACTGGTATCCATTTCTGTATAGTCACAGTAATATTGGTTGTAGTATAATGATTTGTATTCAGTAATGGTCAGTTTGTATTATTCAGTCAATATGTGGTGATATGTGGTCACAGTGTTGTGGTATTCGGTCACTATGTTCTGGTGATATGTGCTGGTGATATGTGGTCATGGTGTTGTGGTATTCGGTCACTATGTGCTGGTGATATGTGGTCCCGGTGTTGTGGTATTCGGTCACTATGTGCTGGTGATATGTGCTGGTGATATGTGGTCACGGTGTTGTGGTATTCGGTCACTATGTGCTGGTGATATGTGCTGCTGATATGTGGTCACGGTGTTGTGATATTCGGTCACTATGTGCTGGTAATATGTGCTGGTGATATGTGGTCACGGGGTTGCGATATTCGGTCACTATGTGCTGGTGATATGTGCTGGTGATATGTGGTCACGGTGTTGTGGTATTCGGTCACTATGTGCTGGTGATATGTGCTGCTGATATGTGGTCACGGTGTTGTGGTATTCGGTCACTATGTGCTGGTGATATGTGCTGGTGATATGTGCTGGTGATATGTGGTCACGGTGTTGTGGTATTCGGTCACTATGTGCTGGTGATATGTGGTCATAGTGTAGCAGTATTATTCGGTCACTACGTGCTGATGATATGTGGTCTTAGTAGGACATTGCTACTATTAGCCTGGGATTCTGGTTTCGTGCAGCAGTGTCATATTTGGTAACTGTATCACTATCATTTTGCCGTTTTAGCACATTGTGTTAAAGATTTTTGTATATTTTGGCCTTGGTTGATGGTGATGCACTGTGTCTTCACCTCGCCCTGAGTGCAATTTAGCCTAGAAACTGCCCTGGTTGCGATTGCCAGGACCAAGAATTGCACAGAAGAGCCAGGGAGACCTCAGACCGCGGTGGGGGCTGGAAGGGCGGTGAGGACAGAGGTGACTTTCAGCTTTCTTATTTTACTACTGCAGAACCAGCATGAATTTATTTTAAAAAATGAACACATACGACTCCTTACACCTCCTTGACACTGATGTACTGACTGAGAATCACCACTAGGTGTCACTTTTAACCTTAGAATCAGATACTGTTGTCTACTAGTGTGTCTTAAAAACTGTGAACATCATCAAAAAGTGAAGTCATGTCCATAATTGAAATCAAATAGAGAAACCCAGATATTGTTTAGACTCATTACACCAGAGCGATAGTTTTCAAATGTTTATTTCTTTTAATGTGGATGATCATGGTTTAGCGCTAATGAAAATTAGAAATAGTGCATAAGACCAGTGGAAAAAAATTACCTATAATACAGAAATGTTGGCCTACTGAAAAGGTGCATACAGTATATGCCCAGTACTTTGTCAGGCTCCTTGTGCATGACTTACTGCAATAAAGGGGTTGTTTCACTACATGGATTCATGTTACCTCAGTTCTGTTTTCTTGGTTTCACTTTGAATTCAGGGGCGTGTTTACTGGCTTCCACTAGGCTGCAGTAGAAGCCAGGTCTGTAGCTATAGCAACCAGTGCTGGCAGCCTATCAGGAGAGATTAAACAGGTCTGTAGCTATAGCGACCTGAGGAGCTGATGCAGCCCATACAAGAGGGGATATCTAGGAATAGGTAGGACACTGTTAATGGACACATATTGCAAAGTGACTTGTTTTTGCAAGATCTTTAACATAAAAAACAGTGATCCTTGTAGTGACACAACCCCTTTAATGCAAACACAACATAATATCAGCAGCTCTCTACAAGCACTAAAAACAGTCGAAGGGAACATAGGAGGGAACCTAGAGTAGCCCCAGGATGGTCTGTGTATCAAGCCAGTGATCAGGGCAGACTGTGTGCTGCCCTGATAGCTGTCTATGTCCTACTGACACAGATGATAATGTTATAGCATATATGAATATGCTAATACATTACTAAGTGTAAAAAAAAAATGTAAAACAGTTCTCCCTTCAGGGGATTTACAAAAAAAAAAAAGTAAAAAAAAACCCAGAAAAAGTGTAAAAAAAATGAATTAAAAAATTAATAATAAAATAAATATTTAATAAAAAATAATTGTGCATATATTACACACACACAAAAAACCTACACATATTAGATATCCACATGACCGTAATAACTGTAGAATTAATGTAACAAGTTATTAAGTGTGAAATGTGAATGTTGTAAAAAAAAATGTAAAAAAAAAATAAAAAAATTTTAAATAAAAAAAAATCTGCAATTATTTATAAGTGAACTTATACTATTCCCCCATAAAGTACAACTCATTATGAATAAAACGAGGCCTCATCCAACTGCATCATTGTAAAAATAAAAAAGTTACAACTGTTGAAACTCAAGGAGGCAAAAACTAAAAAAATGTTCTGGTCATTAACTACTTTTCAGGCGTTCGGCTTAAGGGGTTAAACAAGGGTGGAGCCTCTTCTGTAACCTATGGCTCTGCATCCAGGGGTAGACCCACTAGTTTCATGGGGCTTCAGTAGGTTAAGGAGCTACTGCTACCTTGAAACAACCTCCTACTGGCTATTATATTGCATGACGGAGACTAGCTAGCTAAGAAATGCTGATTTATACCTAGAAAGACATAAACTAGTGTTTTATGATGAACTATTGGAGAGCTATGGGCCCATGTACTGTTCCTGCACAGGAGCCCAATGTTATCTATGTCCACCCCAGGCGCCTGCTGTTGTGATACTACAACTCCCAGCAACCACTGACAGTCTGAGCTCACGTAACCTCTTTATGAATATTGTTGAGAGAAAGTTCCCCACATCGTGTGAAAGGACCTTGGAGCCAACACTTGACCTTGAACTCAACAATATAGTGTAAGCAAAGAAAACAGAACGTGTCCCCTTCAGAGGCGTAACTTGAAGCTCTTAGGCCCCAATGCAAAAAATTAAATTGGGCCCCCCAACTATTATGTGCTAATTATAATACTAGTGCCTTCCTATGTGGCAGGAGGGCTTTTGGGCCCCCTCAGGCTGTAGGGCCCAGTAGCGACTGCTACCTCTGCACCGCGTATAGCTACGCCCCTGGTCCCCCTTTGGATATGGGAAGCATAGGCGGCCATTTTATCCTTCTATTTCCCATTCTACCTCTATGAAGGTGAAGTACGGGTCCGATGTGTCCCAATGACCACAAGACTGTGAAACGACTTGGCTTCATTCAGTTGGGTCAGACAGGATAATGGTTATGTTGGTTGTTTGCCCCTTTATTGAATCTTGACCTTGCTTTACCACCAACACATTCCATCATCCAGGCTTAACCTAGTAATACTTGACAATAATGGGAATACGTTGATACAAGAAGACAAAGATCTACTAATTGCCATAACTATGGGGTTGTAGGAGCGATATAGAGGGTACGGTATGACTGAGTCATGGTCTAGACACCTAACGGCCTACAGGATTGTTACAGGGATGGTAACGTCTGCCAAGAAAGGTTATTCATCTATAAATCTTATAGCTTGTGATTTTAATACACACAACCTTTTGTTCAACCAAGAGATTAAACCAAGGTAGAAATGTTTGGCAGCTCCTTATCCCCCATCCCCAGGGCAGAGAACATGCATGCTCTACCAGATTCTTTTCTTGTCAGAGGTGAAGTTAGGAGAATGGAGCTCTGAGCCTTAGAAGCAGAGATGACAAAAGTTGCAGAATCAACTCTCATTCCCATCCCATATATAGGGCATATCCACAGGACATGCACCTATATTGAGAATAGGGACTCAGTGTTGGACTAGCATGCCTGGGGTCCATAAGTGGAGGTGATTCTTGGGGCCCCCAGGAGAGTTGATTCTTGGGGCTCACCAATTGAGAACATTCTTGGGGCCCATCAATGGAATTGATTCTTGGGGCTCACCAGTGAAGTTGATCCTTGGGGCTCACCAGTGAAGTTTATTCTATGGGGCCCTCCTGTGGAGTTGATACTCTGGGGTACACAAATGGAGAAAATTCTTGGGGCCCACCAGTGGAGTTGATACTTGGGGCTCACCACTGGAGTTGATCCTTGGGGCTCACCAGTGAAGTTTATTCTATGGGGCCCTCCTGTGGAGTTGATACTCTGGGGTACACCAATGGAGAAAATTCTTGGGGCCCACCAGTGGAGTTGATTCTTGGGGCTCACCAGTGAAGTTGATCCTTGGGGCTCACCAGTGAAGTTGATCCTTGGGGCTCACCAGTGGAGTTCATATTATGGGGCTTATCAATGGAGTTAATTCTTGTAGCACACCAGTGGAGTTGATTCTTGGGGTCCACCCTAAAATTACTGTACATGACTGCAGATACCTCTTGAATGTCCCAGACCTGCAATTCTCGTGGCCCACTATGACCAGGGACAGACCATGCCAAGAGGCCCACTAGGTGTTTCCTCTTCTCTCCTATGGGCCAATTTGAGCCAGGATCTTATGCTCTAGCTGTGGACTAGGTGAAATAGGAAATGTTCAGTTCTCTTAATTCACTTCATTGGGAGTTCTAAGTACAGCCGCACAAAGTTGGACCGGGATGTCTGGAGCCCACCAGTCACATTGATTCTTGGGGCACACCTCCGGAGTTTATTCTTAGGGCCCACTGGTGAAGTTTATTCTTAGAACCCACCAGTGGTATTAATTATTGGGGTCAACTCTACAGTTACTATACAAGACTGCACATAACTCTTACACTTTGCCACTTGCTTTCTGGCTCCCACTTCTTGCTCAGGCTGTGGTCAGTTCTACAGCTTCAGGCTCCCACCCCCTGTTTAGGCTGTGGATAGTTCTACAGCAGTGACTGACATTTCAGCTGTGCTATTCCTAGCTCATCCTATTAGATGATCATTTGTGATGGAGGGGTCGAAACAGCAGAGCAGAAGACTATGTATTCGATTATAGTCTTTGTTTATTTTTACCTACATGCTTAAAGCTAATGTATGAGGTGGGAATACCCCATAAGGATATATTATCAATATCAGATCAGTGAAACATCATCACCAATCAGCTGATTGACGTGGCCTCTTCATTGTTTGCCAAGCACAGCGCCATACTTTTGTTAGTGGCTGTACCTGGTATTACCGCTCCATCACATCCAGCTGCTATAGGCTGAAACACAAGGTAAAGCCACTACCGAATGTATGACACTGTGCCTGGTAAAAAATTAAGGGTATCAAGTTGGATACTGTACAGTGAGGAAGGCAAGAGTCGGACCCTCCTCCAATCTGATAATAACAGTGCTAAGAATAGGCACCTACTCTGTAATCTCAGCAATCCCTTTTTTAATAATAGAGGCCACTGTCCTTGGTAGATGAGGTCATATGGGTGACATGTTGTTTTCTTGGGAGATAGGGGAGCCAGGCCTGACATGTACTATAGATAAGACCCTTATATCTTCTTTACTGTTGATAAAACTATGGAAACTCTTCATGCTTCTCATTATTACATTGAATGTATAATTCTGTTTTCCATATTATTTATAGGTATATGACCCCGGTTATCCTTGATAATTAGCTCTCCTGAGGGACCCTATACCATGCAGAAAACATCTGTGTATTATCCTGGACGGCAGTCTGAATGCCACAGTGGACGTGTCTCTGGAATGTCCCTGATAATACTCCCCTCCGAAATGATCTGGAGGCCTTCTACTTTGTACTAGAAGGATAAATCACTCATCCCCTACTCTCAACCAGCCGTGACCTTGGTCTCATGATCTTCTCCTGTAACTTACTCCTACAGGCTGACCGGATTTAATTATTGTGTCCATTTCATTAACTTCATACATATATAAACATTGTAGAAAAAACTGGGATTAGTGAAGTGTTACTAAATATGCAATGTCCAAAGAACTAAAGTAATTCAAGATCTTGGCGCCATGGTCATAGTAGGAACCCATGAGAGGGGACTTAGACCAGGTTAGTCCTAGCCTCTTTGTAATTAAGTGGCAAGAAGGACACCAAACCCTACCGTGCCATGTGGCAAAAACCAGCACCAGTTCATAGCCCTAGGAATTCAGGTTTTGGATGTTGATTTAGGTG
Organism: Phyllomedusa bahiana; assembly: GCA_025379985.1. Classification (NCBI taxonomy): domain Eukaryota; kingdom Metazoa; phylum Chordata; class Amphibia; order Anura; family Hylidae; genus Phyllomedusa; species Phyllomedusa bahiana. The sequence goes on along the minus strand of JAODAL010001779.1, from coordinate 138,244 downwards.
TAAGAGATTTTTTTGCATAATGGCCCAGATCTCATAGCACCTTTCACCATGAGACTCGGTCAATGCAGACAGGCAGGATAAGGTCACGGTGATCCCACCTTGGTGTATAGAGAGCTGCAGACCTGAATTGGGCTGGACAGGGCAAAACACAGGCCAGCATGGTGCAGCGACATGATCAGCCTGCCTGTGTCGGGCAGCCTACTACTACCTCCCAGGCCAGAAAAGGGCCTGAGGCATAGTCGGAATACTTCCGAGGATCCTCTGATGGGCCCAAGCTCTGACAAAGTAACTCTTAATACATCAAGATTCCACTGGACTAGGGGATGACCCTAGAACTAATCACCAGATATCCTATTAAAATATGCATTTGCAAGGTTTACTTTAGAGTGGACATATAAAAAGTACTTGAAAGTAGCTGTGAACATGCCCTGTATCCATTAAGAGTTGCCCAATGAACTTCTGTCTGACATTGGTCTGTGGATTGAGCCAGCAGGAGGAGTAATTCCTTTACACACCCCTGGGATATTCATGACATTGTGTCCATCCAGTGTCAATCCACTGTTATGTCCATGCAATGTTATGTCCATTCAATGTTCTGTCATGTAATGTAATGTAATGTCCGTCCAGCCTTATGTCCATCTAATGTTATGTCCATGCAATGTTCTGTCCATCCAATGTTCTGTCCATCCAATGTTATGTCCATCCAATGTTATGTCCTTCTAATGGCATGTCTATCCAATGTTATGTCCTTCTAATGGTATGTCTATCCAATGTTATGTCCATCCAATGGTATGTCCATCCAATGGTATGTCCTTCTAATGGTATGTCCATCCAATGTTATGTCCATGCAGTGTTATGTCCATGCAGTGTTATATCCTTTAATCTTATGTCCATGCAGTGTTATGTCCTTTGATGTTATGTTCATCCAATCTCATGTCCATGCAGTTTTATGTCCTTTAATGTTATGTCCTTTAATGTTATGTCCATGCAATGTTATGTCCATCCAATGTTATGTCCATCCAATGTTAAGTCCTTTAATGTTCTGTCCATCCAATGTTCTGTCCATCCAATGTTCTGTCCATCCAATGTTCTGTCCATCCAATGTTATGTCCATCCAATGCTATATCCATCCAATGTTAAGTCCTTTAATGTTATGTCCATGCAATGTTATGTCCATCCAATGTTCTGTCCATCCAATGTTATATCCATCCAATGCTATGTCCATCCAATGTTATATCCATCCAATGCTATGTCCATCCAATGTTATGTCCATCCAATGTTATGTCCATCCAATGCTATGTCCATCCAATGCTATGTCCATCCAATGCTATATCCATCCAATGTTATGTCCATTCAATGTTATGTTCATACAATGTTATGTCCATGCTGTAAGATATGCATACAATGTTATGTCCATACAATGTTAAGTCCTTTAATGTTATGTCCATGCAATGTTATGTCCATCCAAAGTTATGTCCATCCAATGTTATGTCCATCCAATGGTCTGTCCATGCAATGTTCTGTCCATCCAATGTTATGTCCATCCAATGTTATTTCCATCCAATGTTATGTCCATCCAATGCTATGTCCATCCAATGCTATGTCCATCCAATGTAATGTCCATCTTATGTTATATCAATCCAATGCTATGTCCATCCAATGTTATATCCATCCAATGCTATGTCCATCCAATGTTATATCCATCCAATGCTATGTCCATCCAATGTTATGTCCATCCAATGCTATGTCCATCCAATGCTATGTCCATCCAATGTTATGTCCATCCAATGTTATATCCATCCAATGCTATGTCCATCCAATGTTATATCCATCCAATGCTATATCCATCCAATGTTATGTCCATTCAATGTTATGTCCATACAATGTTATGTCCATGCTGTAAGATATGCATACAATGTGATGTCCATACAATGTTAAGTCCTTAAATGTTATGTCCATGCAATGCTATGTCCATCCATAGTTATGTCCATGATATGTTATGTCCATCCAATGTTCTGTCCATCCAATGTTCTGTCCATCCAATGCTATGTCCATCCAATGCTATGTCCATCCAATGTTATGTCCATTCAATGTTATGTCCATCCAATGCTTTGTCCATCCAATGCTATGTCCATGCAATGTTATATCCATTCAATGTTATGTCCATCCAATGTTCTGTCCATCCAATGTTCTGTCCATGCAATGCTATGTCCATCCAATGTCATGTCCATCCAATGTCATGTCCATCCAATTTTATATCCATCCAATGTTATGTCCATCCAATGTTATATCCATCCAATGTTATGTCCATCCAATGTTATGTGCATCCAATGTTATGTCCATCCAATGTAATGTCCATCCTATGCTATGTCCATCCTATGCTATGTCCATCCAATGCTATGTCCATCCAATACTATATCTATCCTATGCTATGTCCATCCTATGCAATGTCCATCCAATGCTATGTCCATCCAATGAAATGTCCATCCAATGTAATGTCCATCCAATGCTATGTCCATCCACTGCTATCTCCATCCAATGATATGTCCATCCAATGTTATGTCCATCCAATGCTATGTCCATCCAATGTTATGTCCATCCAATGTTATGTCCATCCAATGTTATGTCCATCCAATGTTATATCCATCCAATGCCATGTCCATCCAATGTTATGTCCATCCAATGCTATGTCCATCCAATGTTATGTCCATCCAATGTTATATCCAGCCAATGCCATGTCAATCCAATGTTATGTCCATCCAATGCTATGTCCATCCAATGCTATGTCCATCCAATGTTATGTCCATCCAATGCCATGTCCATCCAATGCTATGTCCATCCAATGCAATGTCCATCCAATGTAATGTCCATCCTATGATATGTCCATCCAATGCTATGTCCATCCAATGCTATGTCCATCCAATGTTATATCCATCCAATGCTATGTCCATCCAATGCTATGTCCATCCAATGTTCTGTCCATGCAATGTTATATCCATCCAATGCTATGTCCATCCAATGTTCCATCCAATGTTATGTCCATCCAATGTTATGTCCATCCAATGTTCTATCCATGCAATGTTCTGTCCATCCAATGTTATATCCATCCAATGTTATGTCCATCCAATGTTATATCCATCCAATGTTATGTCCATCCAATGTTATGTCCATCCAATGTTATGTCCATCCAATGTTATGTCCATCCAATGTTATGTCCATCCAATGCTATGTCCATCCAATGTTCTATCCATGCAATGTTCTGTCCATCCAATGTTATATCCATCCAATGCTTTGTCCATCCAATGCTATGTCCATGCTCAGCTTAGTAGAAGAACCTTACAGTGACTCCTATTAACACAACGTCCAAGAGTTGCAGAATTTTCAAGTATTGTTGAAATAAAGCATTGGTAACAAATGATAACAACAATTTTTCTTATATACATTTGAATCATAATAGCTCACTGCTTGCAGTCAATGAATGAAAACGTTCATAGTTTGCATTCATAGACTGATAACCCTCCAGACTTACTAATGATCACACAGCTGGTAAGTCTCCTACATTGTGTCCTCTGTGAGCTAAGCACAGCGGCGGCACAAATCTCTTCCCTTTTCAGCATGTATATTGAGAGCCACCCATCTGTAGATGCTGTTTCAGGGTTTTCGCTCTTCATCAGTACAGAGCAGGGTATTGGTTGGCTTGGAGGTTGCCTTAGACCTTGCTAGGGGGAAGAGGTGCTGGTTCTCGATAAAAAGATTTGATGTCTCCAATGGGAATCAGGAGCTCCTTCCCCCTTGAGCTGTCTGTGGGCTGATAGCTGTTATCTACACTGATATGTTGTTGCTAGAGTTGGTGGAATACATTTACCGTGTTCTATATTCCCATTGCTGAGAGATCCAAATTCTAAACAATTACACATTTTTTCAACAAGCAAGTTTTATTTCTATTTCTCAATAAAACGTCATGTTCTGGGCATTGATTGTGCTTTGTCCTGCGCACACAGCTGATTGATGTGTCTCAATTAGGGAGAAATCAATCATTCGATTTCACTCTTTCTCTACTGATTCTTTAAAATCTACATACAAAAAATGGGACATTACTTACTCAAAAAAACACTGCAATTTTTGGGGCATATTCACAGCTCAATGGCTGGACTAGACTGAACCCAGTAGCAAAAAAGACACTATTTGGCTCTGCACATCCAAAAACCTTTTTTGAAAAAATAAGTATAGGTGCACACTGACATGGCAATAATTTGGAATATATGAACCCAGTAGCAGGCAGCTCTAGCCTATATGCTACCTGGGAAAAATTAACAGGTGCAGCTGATTGCTGAGCAGCAGCTCACATGCCCCACTGCTAGGGGAACAATTAGATGATAAAAAAATTGCACATTAGTTTAATACCTGTCCACACCAGCATGCAGAAAAGCCACAGTAAAATGCATAGGGAGATTGCGCATAAAAAAAACCAATAAAACAACCACTCACACACTCTCAATGCATGAGGGGGGTGGTTGCTGGTACTTCAGTTGCATATAAATAGGGCGATACAGATGGGTGCCATAAATACAGATATGTGTAGTACACCATGCTGGCTTACAACCTATTAGTGACACCCATACTATTAGATTAGGCGGGCTGCCAAGCACTTTCTGGGTGTCCAACACAAAACACAGACACCTCCGCTCCCCAGCACTGTTGGGCAGATAAAACATATGACATACTGGAAAAATTGGCTTTTCTGTATGCTGGTGTGAACAGGTATTAAACTAATGTGCAGTTTTTATCATCTAATTGTTCCCCTAGCAGTGGTGCATGTGAGCTGCTGCTCAGCAATTAGCTGCACCTGTTAATTTTTCCCAGGTAGCATATAGGCTATAGCTATCTGCTACTGGGTTCAGTCTAGTCCAGCCACTGAGCTGTGAATACGGCCCAAAAGTGTTTCTTCTTAATCTACTCTACAATGTAAAGCTTGAGCCTAAGGTTACAATGTATCAGTGCAGAGTTCAGGAAGTCCCAAACCTGAATTTTTCTACTTTGACCCTCAGCCCTAATCCTGACTATAACCCTAAACTGAGGTCAAGTTTTTTTTTGTTTTTTTTTACTGGGTTCAAATGGAATAACTTACCTGTTCCCCAAAGCTTCCAGACCCACAGTGCTGTCACTCAGTGTCACTTTTATATGATGTCACTGTAGGTCCTTGGTTACCTATGTGGTTTTGGACCACAAGTAACATGTAGGGGAAGTGAAGGGGAAGCCCAGTATAAAATACCAATATAGAGTTATGGTTGTGGTCAGGATTAGGGCTAGGTTTAGGGTTAGCGTCAAAATGATAAAATTTGGGAGCTGGGACATCCCGAACCTGAATTTTTTATTTTTTTACTCTCATCCAATCCCAAAATTTAGCCAAATTATGACTGTAACCATAATCCTAACCTGGGGTAAGGACTAAGAGATTTTTTACTGGGTTTGTAAGGGTTACCTTACCCGTTTCCCCAGTGCTTCCAGACCCGCAGTGCTGTCGCTTCATCGTCATTTTCATATGATGTAATTTCCAGTCCTACATTACATTAAAGAGAACCTGTCACATAGGTTATGCCCCCTTGCTGAGGACAGAACAAGCTCGTGTCAGACCTGCTGTTCCCAGCACTGTGTCCCTTATTCTGTAAGATGCAGCCGCTTTAGAGCATTTAATGCTCAAATCTTATTCATGAGCTGGTGTCAGCCCCGCCCACCAAAGATTAGCCCTGCCCACTGACAGTTATTCACATGTTTCTACCTATTCAAAGTAATAGGTTTATCAGTTGAGGTGGGTGGGGCTAACCTCAGGTGGGCGGGGTTTCAAATTACTCTGACTCTTTCTGGCTAAAAACTGCAGATTTGAGCACTAAATACTCGAAAACTACAGCATCTTCCAGAATAAGGGACACAGCGCTGGAAACAGCAGGTCTGACACTAGCTTGTTCTGTCCTCAGCAAGGGGGGCATAACCTATTTGACAGGTTCTCTTTAAAGGGGTTGTCTCACTACAAGGATTGCTGCTTTTTATGTTAAAGATTTAGCAAAAACAAGTCACTTTGCAATATGTGTCCATTAACAGTGTCCTACCTATTGCTAGATATCCCCTCTTGTATGGGCTGCATCAGGTCCTCAGGTCGCTATAGCTACAGACCTGTTCAATCTCTCCTGATAGGCTACCAGCGCTGGTCACTATAGCTACAGACCTGTTCAATCTCTCCTGATAGTCTGCCAGCACTGGTTGCTATAGCTACAGACCTGTTTGATCTCTCCTGATAGGCTGCCAGCACTGGTTGCTATAGCTACAGACCTGGCTTCTACTGCATCCTAGAGGAAGCCAGTAAACACGCCCCTGAATTCAAAGTGAAACCAAGAAAACAGGACTGAGGTGAGATGAATCAATGTAGTGAGACAAACCCCTTTAAGGTTGCCTATGTGGTGTTGGACCAGAAGTGACATTAGACTGGAGTGACGTGTGAGAGACATCACTGCGGTGGTGACACAATTAACACTTTCAAACCAAGAACAAAAATCCTTAACCCCAATGTAGAGATAGGGCTATGGTTATAGTAAGGATTAGGGCTAGGGTTAGTGTTAGGGTCAGAGTGAAAAAATTCAGGTTTGGGACATCTCAAACTCAAATTCGTTCCTAGGTTTTGTTTTGACGCCGGGGTTGAACCGCGCAGGGACAGATTCTAGCAACACTATTTAGAAGCAAGCAGTGAAGATCTTGAAACAGGAAATGAATTGAAATATAGATATAGTAAAAAAGTTGAATAACTGAATTCAGGGGCCAAACATAAGGTTCTTTCTTTTCAAGTCTATGGGATCAAGATGTAGCTATAGGGTAATAGACACATCTAGGTCCTGGTGCTTGAGGGACTCCAAAGTCCTCTCTGTCACATACCCTGTTTCCCCGAAAATAAGACATCCCTCGAAAATAAGACCTAGTGCAGTTTTTTTTTCAAGCTTAGAAATATAAGGCCTCCCCTGAAAATAAGACGTAGAGGAAGTCATTACTACAGCTCCCCCCATGCCAAACATTAGCATTAGCAGATCATCTTACCTTGTGTGGGCGGCTGCCTGGACAAGAGGTGCTCATTTAAAGGGGTTTTGCCACGATGTACTGTTGACATGGGATCCTCCAAAATGGGTATTTAATCACTTTTCTAAATATATGTGAATACAAAAAGTGAAGCCTGTGAGAGCTACAGCATTTCTCATTCCCCCTTAGTTACCTGAAAGTTTACATTAGACACGACCAGGAGAGCTGACAGGAGCTGATTTGGCCAGGCTTGCCTGAAACACTTCTTATCTGATGACAGGGAAAATGAATGAGCTTTCAAGGGACTGGGGAGAAAGTGCAGTGTATGAGCCTGTGTCGGCTGTATAGATAATCCATTGTTGTAATTTTATTATTTGAGTTAACTTTTGAGACGCTCCCTTATTCCTTACTCCTTGCTCACCCCTCCCTCTCAAACCTGCAGCTTCTTGACTCAGCATGCTTTGTTTATATTCTCCTCTGTGCTGATAAGGAGGTAAGGAACTCTCTTCCTGGCAAAACCCCTTTAAGGAAAGTGCTATTGCTAGACACGAGAGATTGGGGCCAATGATTCTAAAAGAAACGGAGTCACAAGAAATTCACCGTGAAATTCTAGGTTTGGAGAGTTATGGTGATGTTCCAGAAGATGATGACGTGACGGTCTATGAATAAATTTTGATTTTTGTTCATAAATACCGGGATCGGTAAACGTAACGTAAATTGTTGTACATGGAAATAGAGTCCCAAGAAATTCTTGATGGAATTCAGATTACTCCATAAACTTTGGAGAAGTTCTACTCTACCATAATAGCAGTCATCATATTGGCCAAACAGGCTGCCAACAGGAAAATCTAATAGAAATCGGCAGTCCCACTAATGGCTGCCCCATTATGCTGATGTTTTTGATGACTACAGTATGGAACAAACGTGAATTCTTGTTTATGGAAAAATATGGCATCCCCTGAAAATAAGACCTTGTGTATCTTTAGGAACAAAAATAAATATAAGACACTGTCTTATTTTCGGGGAAACAGGGTAAGTGGACAGTTTTATAATAAACGGCCCATGGTGGATGGGGGTCGTTTACAAATTTTGTATTGGGGGCCAGCAGCTTCAAGTTACACCTCTGTAAGTGTCTGATTGATTATTTGTCTCCTATAGACCTTAATAGAGCTTTTCACACAAGTGGCTACCTTGACTGACTCAAGGTGACCCCTGATCTTTTCATGTGTGGAGGCTCTAGGTAAAGAATATGCTGTAAATGTGTCAGATGGGAATACCCCTTTAACTAAATGTAAAATAAGAAATTGTTCTAAATGTAAGCGAAGCGGCTGCATTATCCAATATTGTCATGGATGGTCTGTAATGTAAAATATAATTTATGCAGCTGCATTGAGACTCATTTGCATCCAGTGCCGGGGGTTTTTCACATCACACAGGTTATATTTATTTCATGACACCACATGGGTTGAGTGATCGCATCGAATCATATCATATGTATATTTCAGTGCTACAATCCTGCCCCATGAAGCTGATAGCCCTGCCAGAAATACAGCAACTTAGACCTGGGTTTGGCACAGAAGTAACCGAGAGGCCAGTGGGGCATGTACCCTGGGTGACTAAGGGTGCCAACAAGTCATTTTCTTTGGCCATGGTATTTAGATAGAGGACTAGGACAATGAATTTAATCTTTGTCCTGGATGAAAGAAAATCGATCATGGGGTGATCACACCACTATGATATACAGCTCTGGAAAAAATTAAGAGACCACTGCACAGTTTTCTATAAATCAGCCTCTCTACATGTCTGACAGCCGTTCCATTCCAGTGTCAGATGAATTCCAACCAAAGTCCACTTCATCCTACTTAAGGGGCTTCTGATGAGGTGATCCCCTGAACCAAATCTTTTTTAAAATAAAGGAAAAGTAAAAAAAACCACTGCTGGGGGTCTTCAATCCTTTTTTGAAATTAGGAAAAGTGGGATGGCAAAAAAGTGTGGAAATGGGGCCAAAAAGGAAAATTTAAATGAAAAAATAGGGTTTTTTCCCAAACCCAAAAAATTGTTTCCCTAAACCGGGGTCCTGACTTAAACCATTGCCCTTATTGTTTCTAAAAAAAATATAAATTTTGTTTTTTTTTTTGCTTTTTTTGGGTCTGACAGCGCTGTTTCCCGGTTCTTTTTTTTTTGAGTTTTCAATTTACTGTAAATAAAAAAACAAATTTTGGCTTTGAATTTCGGGGGGAAAGTTTTTCAGTAGTTTTTATAATAAAATAACAATTTTCCCTTTTTCCCCAAAAAAAATGCCCTTTGGGAAGAGAAAAAATTAGGGAAAACTAAAAATTTTCCCATTTTGTTTCCCAAAGAGTGTATATTTACCCCAAATGGCTTAACTATTTTGGGGCTTTCTTTATGGCACAGGCCTGAACAAACCTCTCCCCTCCCAAAGCATTTCTGGTTGTTTTAAAGTTCAAACCCTATACCTTCCCAAGGGGACACTTTGGGGCCACATGGGTATGCCTCAAACGCCGTCCCCCCGCGCCCCAACGCCAAAAAACCCCTGGTGTTGGGGGGTTTAAAGATTTACCCCATTTTTTTTAAAGCATGTTTTGGGTTTTTACAAAAACCCACTTAAATAGCGGGGAAATGTTCAAAGGAGGGCCCACCTCGGGTTTTAATTTGGTCAAACCTTTAAACCCAAAAACCCTTATAGAGTAAAAAAATTTCCCCCTTTATTTTTACGCCCAAAACCAAAAGATGATATTTTCAATGTTTCCCATATCCCAAAAATCAAAAAATACCAAACTTTCTGCCCAAAATTTCAACCCCCACATAGTATAAATAATACCCACCTTTATTGTGGCCACATATTCCCAACCACTTTGTGACTGAAAAAAGCCCCCAACACCAAGCCCAAAAATATCGCAACAAATAGTGTAATAATACCATACCTTTTCATAAATCCCCTATTCCCACCACAAAGTTAAATTTAAAAACCAAAAATTCATAAACCCCCTTAAACACCCCCAATTAGTGACTGAGTAATACTTACAAACCCCCATGACCCTTTCCCCACAACATTATTTCTAATAATACCAAAAAATTGGGGGCCACTTTATTACCCAAAATGATAAATTTAAGCTCCCGCCATGCCCTAATGTCATGAAAACTTAGTGATAAATAAAAAACCCCCCATAGGACCCCCCTTTTACCCCACAAGTGATTGTTAATTTAAAACCACCCCATGACCACAAAAACACCACCAAAAAGGGGAATTTGAGAAAATACTACAACCCCGGGCCCAAAATTTCCCAAACCACATAAAGACTGATAATACTTCAACCCAGGGAACCCTTATCCCCGAAAATAGTGATTAAATTTTTTTCCCCCACGCCCTTGACCACTTTTTCACCACAAAATTGGTGACTGAAAAATTTACCTTCAATCATGACCTTTTTTTTTCCCACCAATAGTGATGAATAGTTTCATAGGGCAAATGCCCCAACATATCCCACTTTTGGGTAAAATGATTTTTAACCACGACTATCACCCCACTTTATTGACAAAAATAACAACAAAAAACCCCAAAAATTACTTTCCCCTTGTGATGAATAAAATACCACCCCCACCAGGGAACCCCATTTCTCAAAACATAGTGATGAATATTCCCCAAAAAAAACCCACCACTCCCATTTTTTCCACCACATAAGACTGAAAAATTAAACACCACATAATAATATAAATCCACAAATAAATAAAATTCACCCCCACATAGGGAGCCCATGTATGACCCAGGTTTTTCACCCTTTTCTGGGCAGTTACGATTTTTAAAATGCACTTAATAAATGGTTGGGGCACTTTTTTCTTTGGGATTGCACTTTTTTAATTTGGTCTAACATTTGCCCCAAAAAACCCCCCAAATCACAAGTGACTAAATAACTTTCAAAACCCATGACCATTTTTCCCCAAAACCCCCATTTTAAATAAAAAATACTAAAAAACTCATAAACCAATAGCCCCACACATAGGGGACTGAAAAATCCTCCAAACCATGACCAATTTCTTCAAACTTGGTGATTGATTAATATTTGAAACCCACCATAAACCACATATCATCCCCAACATACGGGATTTGTTAATCCCATAAACCCATGCCACATTTCCCCACCCCCAATTGTGATTGAAAAAACCACAACATCGGGACCACAATCATCACCACTTAGTGACGGGAAAAATTGTTCATCTCACAATGACCCATTTTATCCCACTACATAGTGATGAAAAAAAACACAAAATACCCACCCCCACATTTTGACAAAATTAATAAAAAACATCCCCCAATATAAACCCCAACCTAGTGACTAAATTTAATACCACACCCCAGGACCCTTTTATTTACCACATAGTGATTTAAAAATTTTTAACCACCAAAAATATAAACCACCAATATTTCCCCCAAACATAATGACTGAAAATTAAACCAAAAATCATAATTCCCCCAAAAAATAAAAAAAATTATCACCCCATGTGGGTTACTGAAAAAAACCTGTAAACCCTGATCAAAAAATTCCCCAACCCACATAGTGTTTTAAGTAAGGGCTGCCATAATGATTAGGGAATTTTAAAACCCATTACACTATACAATTTTTTCCTCCCATACAGTGACATATGGTGGTAAATACCAGTGTACACAGGTTTTTGCAGACATCAGCACAGGCAGGTTTACCGGGAAAGGTGAACGAATGGTACGTTTTCACGGGTCCACGTCCAATAGGCGATGTCCGTTCTCATCCCCTATGTACATGTTTTCTTCCAGGTAAAAAAGCACCCCGAAAATGTTCAATAGAAGTCGGGGGTCTGCTCCTGTTCAAGGATCTAGCCCATGAAGTTGCTGTAAACCCTTTCTTTTAAAGCAGCTCAGGAAAGAGGGCCCGCCCCATAATATTTTCAGACAAAGAATTAAAATCTACAATGTGTGTTTCATTTTGAAAAGGAGATCAAAAAGAAATGGATGGACAAGAGGTGAGGAAATAGTGAAGGCAATTAACCTGTCTGAAATGCCATTAACAAAAAACACAAATCAGGGTGTCAAGTCCTGGATTGTCCTTTTCTCCAACTAACGGTGTGGATTTTTTTTTTTTTACAATAATAAAAGACTTGAATCTGTTTGGCCCAAGGGTTTGGTTTTTAAAAAAATGGCAGGAAGGCAAAGGATTCGATTTTTTCAACTTTGAGGGAAATTTGATTTGGTTGTTTTTTTGGAACTTTGGAGGAACAAGGTCCAACTACAATGGGTGGGTTCCCACTCGTATCAAACCGAGATCAAGCAGATTCCTTTTTAAATTCACCCGTTTGGGGGAAATTTTTTGTGAAAAATGGTAACCAATGCACTAAAGGAGATACCTGAATCCGGGAAAGTAAACAAATAATACTCTGTAGTAACTCTCACTAGGAAGAAGCAATCAGAGCAAAACCACAAGCAATGTGGCCTCAGTATAAGGAGCGTTGAGATAGGAGCCGAACAGCAATCACAACATTTAAAGGGAATTTGACCCTAATTGTTTAACTCAGGTTTTAATGTTAAATACATTTTTAAGAATTTTTGGTTTTGTTTTTTTCTTATTTGTTATATCAGTAGCAGTAATCAGTCATTTTTTTAAAAAAAAATCCTGAAATCCCACAGTTTTAGGCCTGATAATAGTTTGACACATCCTGTTCTGTAGAAAACTTTTCAGCAGTCTCTTCATTATCAGCACAGGCAGGGTTATACTGAAAGGTGACACCACTGTGTATAGATAACACAGGATTCACCAGTCACAATAGGATATATCAGGCTATGTACACACTGCACAGGAAAACGATCGTATCCTCGGCACTTTTCGTTTTTTAAAAGCGCCGAAGATACGATCGTTCCTGCGGCCCCATAGATGGCAATGGGAAAGACGAGCTGCCATCTCCACAGCTCGTCTTTCCTCTGCCCGTCTTTCGGTGCCGGCATATTATACAACATGCTGTATTATATGCCGGCACTTCTCATTTTCTTGCCGTCTTCCCATACAATACTATTGTACAGGCGACGTCAGGAAAACGAGAAGCGATCGCGACTTTTGCAAAAAGCGTGACAAAAGCCGCGGTCCTGCATCGGAGAAAAAATGGCCGCTTTCAAGCCGTTTTTTGTCCCATGCAGTGTAGACATAGCCTCACAGTTCACTCTATCCCCTCCCTGCACACTGACTTTTCTCCAGGTGTCAGAGGATGTCTAGAAAACTCTCCTATAGAAGTCAATGGGTCTGCTCCTGTTCACATTCTCCTATGTCCATGAAGCTGCTGTAAAGCATCTCTCTAAATGCTGTTAAAAGCAGCTCAGACAAGATGGCCGCCCCATAATCATATACAGACAACAGAAATAAACAAATCTACAATCAGAACGTAAAAGCAGCTGAGAAGAAAAGAATATAAACCAGTATTTGGTTTTAATTACTAAAAAAAAACTAGCAACAGATTCCCTTTAACATCCAACCCCGTGCCTCTGACCTACCCTCTGAGGACAGTTGTGCCTTTATTTCACAACCCATAATTATTGTTGACCTGTTTCCACATAATTGCGCCATTTTTCACATGGTTTGCACCATTTTTCTCGCTCTTGTCTTCCATACTGCTTTAGAAGGCTCTCTGTACACCTCTTCCTTCTGTTAGACCGGCTCAGAAGTTAGGTGACAAGGATACCTCTTTAACTGACAGGAGTCCACTATTAAGGTTTCTTATCTCCTGGGCAGAGTGGAGAGCGGTTACAAAGAGCCTCTCTTAGGCTATGTTCACACAACTTATTTTGGGAAGCATTTCGCCACGTATTGAGAGCATACTGCGTTCTAATATGAGCGAAATGCACCCCAGTCATTACGGTCATCCACAGTTCTCATAGAGGACTATGGATTATGCCTCTTCTCCCCGCTCGAACAATACGCCGAGGGGGGAGATAAGTGACATGTCATTTATTCACAGCACTTACGCCGTGAGTAATGCATGTCTATGGGGCCAGCAGGCTGCTGCCGCCCACCCCACCCCGCGCACTCCGCGGGAGTACCCTCCCGAACACCCGGCTTAAGTGCGGGGCATACTGTATGCCCCGCAGTTAAGCCGTGTGAACCTACCCTTAGTCTGGAAGAACGTGTCCAGTCCTGTACTACACAGACAAGCCATTGATTTACTTTGGGAATATGTAATACTCATTTTCTCCTGTGGTGACGCTGTAGGAGAATGAGACACCTATTACAAGTCCTGTAGACCAGCCCCAATGCACGGAAAACAGAAGAATTTAACTTAGAGGCAGTCCGGGCTGCCTCTACGTTAAATTCTTCTGTTTTCCGTGCATTGGAGCTGGTCTACAGAATTTGTAATTTTTTCGTATATGAAGTGTGGAGGTTCACACTGGACCGAGCTCATGCAGGTAACAACTTGATAACCGGACTTCAGACAACAGGTGAGCTGTTTAACCTCCTAAGTGAATGAGACACCTACTGCCAGGTTTTCCCACAGATGACAGCTGATCGCTGAGGGTCTCGGCAACTAGAAACTTTATGGCAAGTTGACCAGTGACCCTTCTAATAAGTAGACATTGTCCAAAGCGGAGAGACCCTTTAAACAAAAAATTACAACTGTTAGGGTCCGCACTGCATGGTTTCTTGGTCGGTTTTTCAGGCGGCTTGCGTATTTCGAAACCATCAAGAAACCATCCCCATAGACATAGAAGTTCAGTGTAGACTATTTTCAGCTGGATGGCTTTTCAGTCGCCGGTGTTTCCGAAAAACTTAGAGCAGGACACAATCAGTGATGTGCAATATCATCTGGAGCATTCGCCGACGAAACCTCTAAGACGAGCACCTTAGACCGGGAGACCTTATCCAACATCTCAAAGAGCTGACATGTGGTAAAATTACTGCATATCTCGTCACCAACATTCAGGAGCTCAAGGCGGGTGATATGGAGAAAAGAGTCAGAAAACGTCTCTGGTTCCAGGTGTTTGTGAAGAAACATCCGTGAGATGTCCGCCATTTCCCCGATATGCTGCCGATACGTTCAGGAACATAGAGCGCCAAGCCGAAATGTGTCTGGCAGAAAGCAGAGATCACTTCCAGCGTCACAAGTAATATAATTGATTACACATCTGATTTTTTTGGTTCAGATTGCTTCACCCTAAAGCTATGTTCACACGGCGCCGAAATTATGGTCATCCATAGCTCTCATAGAGAACTATGGATTACGCCTCATCTATCCGCTCGTACAATATGATCGTATTGTACGCGCGGGGAGATAAGTAACATGTCAATTGGGCCAGCGGGAGTACGTGCGGAGTTAGCGCGTGTTAGCACGAGCTCCCGAAACAAATGATGTACTGCGGTGCGTACTTTATGCGCCGCAGTACATCGTGTGAACATACCCTAAGGGGTTTGTTCACACAACGGAGTTTAACAAGGATTCCGTGTTGATTTCCTTGACAAAATCCTCGTGCAAACCGACGGCTGTTCATTTGAATGGCCAGTCCGTGTTGCCGTTCACCCAGTAAACTACAGCGTGGATGTTCCACACCACGGATTTAAAATCCATGTCGCGGTGAAAAAAATCCATGGCTTGGGGGGTGGGAAGGGGTTAGCGCCATTGCCATGGAGCTAACCCACTTCAGTATCAGTGGCAAACAATGCCTCTGTAAGGGAAGAAAAAAATCCTCAACAGAAATCCAAAATGTCGGCATGAATTTCCACCAAGGAAAATACCACATCAGACTTTGTGAACACAGCCTTACAGGAGTTACAACAGAGTATTCAGGGCCTCTTTCCACTAAATCCCCCTGTATTATGGAGAGATGGCACTTAAAGGGGTTGTCTCACTACATTGATTCATCTCACCTCAGTCCTGTTTTCTTGGTTTCATTTTGAATTCAGGGGTGTGTTTACTGGCTTGGACTAGGCTGTAGTAGAAGCCAGGTCTGTAGCTATAGCAGCCAGTACTGGCAGCCTATCATGAGAGAGTAAACAGGTCTGTAGCTATAGTGACCATACGAGGGGGAATATCTCAGAACAGGTAGCATACTGGTAATGGACATATTACAAAGTGACTTGTTTTTGCAAGATCTTTAACATAAAAAGCAGCAATCATTGTAGTGAGACAACCCCTTTAATTACTAAGCTGTTGGACAAAGTGGGTGACATTGTGATATGGACAGTGAAAATATATGAGAAATAAATATTCAATAAAAGGCTATGTGCTATTAAAGAATCACCACTAACCCCCTCAGATTTTTCCAGGCTCAATTACACAGTTTGATTAGACTGGTTGAAGAAAATGGTGGGATTCCAAAAGCCATAGCCGAAGGGCTAATGATAAAGAATACAGTGACTGCCACTTTATATTTACTGCTAAGGGTACATAAATTCTAAAAGGCTCATGGGAAATTAGCTAGGACTCCTATTGGATGTCGCCTTTTTTAAGTCACATCCGACTCACTGAGTCTTGCGATTTGAACAGGATTAATGCCAACCAGATATTCATTTGCAGACAGCTGGTTAAGGGTGTCTTCCCCTTCTATCAGTGCGGAGTAGAATACTGGTTGGCTATGTTAGAGAATCTAGGCATAGCTGAAAGGAGTAAGGCTAAGAGACACCATGTAGGTATGTGGAGACTCATAACGCCTAACTGGTTTGGCATTAATTCCAATTTACATTGCAAGGCTCAGTGAATCTGATGTGACTTGAGGAACACAACATCTAGTAGAGGGCACTGCGGAGTTCTAGCTCTTTTCCCACAAACTTTTAGGTGGACATGTATGAAAACTGTCTTAGTCTAAAACTTTCTTTGTTGCCCATAGCAACCAATCAGAGCTCCCATTTCATTCTTTTAGAGCTCTATTTGAAATTAAAGAGGCACTCTGATTGATTTTTCTGGGCTCTTATTGTTTGCTATGGGCTCTGATTGGTTCCTATGGACTCTGATTGGTTGATATGGGCTCTGGTTGGTTGCTATGGGCTTTGATTGGTTGCTATGGACTCTGATTGGTTGCTATGGGTTCTGATTGGTTGCTATGGGCTCTGATTGGTTGCTATGGACTCTGATTGCTTGCTATGGGCAACAAAGAAAGTCTTAGTCCAAGACAGTTTTCATACATGTGACCCTTAGAATCTATTTCGATTTCAGTGGAGCAAAAATGGTGTCCCCACACACCTTCATGGTGCATCTCCATAATGAGGGATTTTACACCTGTTAAGGGATCATAAAACAGACATAACCTTCTGGGAAGACCCACTGTTGTGGACAAAAAAAGTTTAACAGATTCATGTGGCAAATTTTTGGATGTTCATCGACTTCCAATAGTTGAGACATAATCGTTTTTTAAGACTATTACCAACTTTTTACAACACACTGATGGATTAAAGATACAATATCTCACAAAAGTTAGTACACCCCTCACATTTTTGCAAATATTTAATTATATCTTTTCATGGGACAACACAGAGGACATGACACTTTGATACAATGTAAAGAAGTCAGTGTGCAGCTTGTATAACAGTGCAAATTTGTGTGCCCTCAGAATAACTCAACAAATGGCCATCATTGTGTAAACAGCGGGCAATAAAAGTGAGTACCCTCCTTAAGTGAAAATGGACAAAATGTGCCCAATTTGCCATTTTCCCTCATTGGTGTCATGGTGTCATTTAAGTGTTACAAGGTCTCAGGCGTGAATGGGGAGCAGGTATGTTAAATTTGGTGTTACTGCTCTCACACTCTCGCACTGGTTACTGGAAGTTCAAAATGACATCTCATTGCAAAGAACTGTCTGAGGATCTGAAAAAAAGAATCATTGCTATACAATAAAGGTGGCCTAGGCTATAAGAAGATTGACAACACTGCTGGAGCTCTGCTATTCAGCCTGGTCAGCCTAAGGCTTTAGGCCTTAAGCCTACGAGGTGTTGGCCCCTAGTGCTGATGTGGGCATTGCGCTTACATCAAATCATTGTGCCGCCGGCCTGCGCTCATTGCATCAGAGGAATGGGGTCCAGCCTTCCTAATAATGGGGCCTGGCCTTCCTACTTACCTAACTAGCTGCCTGGGATCCATCTACAGCCTACCTACCTATGTGGGGCCAACCTAAAGTCTACCTACCTATGTGGGGTCGAACTACCTAGCTACTTCCGACCTATAGCCTACCTATATAGAGCTCACTTATAGCCTACCTACCTATGTGGGGCCCACCTACAGCCTACCTATCTAGCTACCTGGGGCCTACTTATCTATCTGGGGCCTGCCTATGCACCTACCTTGAATACTGTCTACCTTACTGGGCCCTAACTGCTGTCTATCTAAGGCCAATCTTCTTACTTACCGGCCTTAGCCTACCTACCTACCTAGGACCTATCTACCTACATACTTACCTGGGGTCTAACTACTGCCTACCTACCAAGGGCCAATCTACCTACCTATCTCTGGCCTACCTACCTAGGGCCTAACTGCTGCCTACATAGCCACCTGGTGCCTATCTACTGCCTACCTACCTGGGGCCTAACTACTGCCTACCTACATACCTAACAGGGGTCTATCTAGCTACCTGGGGGCTACCAACCTACTTGGACCCCTACCCACTTATCTACTGGGTAAAATGATTCTGAGGGGTAAGATCATAGCTGCAGCACAATCTCCAGAGGATTAGTTATCTGTTTCTCCCCATCCCTCTATGAGACTGTGCCTCTAAGCTATGGCCTGTAGCTGTTCTCCCACCCCAGGGAAGTTTGTACAGAGATGGGGGGACAATGAGGGAGGTGCTGGATAAGTGAGGATTCTAGGATATTTGTTTCCAAATCTGTAGGGACGAATGGTGGCTGGGAGACGTTAGCATGGAAGTCTGGACCGGATGCAGAAGTAGTATCTACCACTATATGGTCACTGTATGGAGGTAATATACAGTCTGCAGAGCCTGTGTACACTGGTATTCACCACTATATAGTCACTGCATGGTGGTTATATACAGTCTGCAGTCCTGTGTACACTGGTATCCACCACTATATGGTCACTGTATGTAGGTAATATACAGTCTGCAGAGCCTGTGTACACTGGTATTCATCGCTATATAGTCACTGTATGGTGGTTATATACAGTCTGCAGTCCTGTGTACACTGGTATCCACCGCTATATAGTCACTGTATGGTGGTTATATACAGTCTGCAGAACCTGTGTACACTGGTATCCACTGCTATATAGTCACTGTATGAGGATAATATACAGTCTACAGTCCTGTGTACACTGGTATCTACCCCTATATGGTGACTGTATGGTATATGGTGAGATATTTGCTCCTTGTATTATCTAGTAACTGCATGACTATTATTAACAGGCATTGGTAAATGTTCATGGTCTGTGAGAAGGGGGAGGGGGATCCAAAAGTTAGCTATGGGGCCCAGGCTTCCCTAGTTACACCCCTGGTCAAGACCATACAGCGGTTTAACAAGACAGGTTCCACTCAGAACATGGTCAAAGAAGTTGAGCACACATTAACAGCGTCATATCCAGAGATTGTCTTTTCAAAATAGATGTATAAGTGCTGCCAGCATTGCTGCAGAGGTTAAAAGGGTGAGAGAGTCAGCCTGTCAGTGCTCAGACCAATTGGTCTGCATGGCTGTCATCCCAGAAGGTAGCCTCTACTAAGATGATGCACAAGAAAGCCCGTAAGCAGTTTGCTGAAGACAAGCAGACTAAGGACATGGATTACTGGAACCATGTCCTGTTCTCTGATGAGACCAAGATAAATGTGTTTGGATCAGATGTTGTCAAGCGTATGTGACGGAAACCAGGCGAAAAGTACAAAGTCTTAACTACAGTCAAGCATGGTGGTGGGAGTGTCATGGTTTGGGGCTGCATAAGTGCTGCCGGCTGTGGGGAAACAGTTAAATTGCGGGAAACCCCATGAATGCCAACATGTACTGTGACAAACTGAAGCAGATCATGATCCTCTCCCTTCTGGGCCACAGGGCAGAATTCCAACATGATAACGACCCCAAACACATCCCCAAGACCCCCACTGCCTTGCTGAAGAAAATGAGGGTAAAGGTGCTGGACTGGCCAAACATGTCTCCAGCCCTAAACCCTATTGATCATCTGTGCGGCATCCTCAAACGGAAGGTGGAGGAGCGCAAGGTCTCCAACATTCATCAGCTCTGTGATGTTCTCATGGAGAAGTGGAAGAGGATTCCATTGGCTGCAACCTGTGAAGCTCTAGTGACCTCCGTGCCCAAGAGAGTTATGGCAGTGCTGGGAAATAATGGTGGCCACACAAAATATTGACACTTTGGGCACAATTTGTCCATTATCACTTATGGGTCTACTCACTTTGTTGCCAGTGGTTTATACATTGGTGGCTGTGTGTTGAGTTATTTTGAGGGCTCAGCAAATTTACACTGTTCTACAAGCTGTACACTGACTACTTTACATTGTATGAAAGTGTCATATCCTCAGTGTTGTCCCATGAAAAGTTCCCTTGAGAAAGTGTCTTCTGATGCGAAACGGTTGTGAGCTGAGAATGTATCGCTTTCTATCCTGTCCTGGTGCTAATACGCTTGTATGGATTAAAAGTATTAAACATTTGAAGGACTGGTGAGAGCTGCTTCATTTTTCTATTTGCTCCTACATTCCCATGAAAAGATATCATACAATATTTATGTAAATATTTATTGTGTATTATAGAATGAATATGTATTTTTATCAAACACTGATAAAAGTGGTCAGATACTTCCTCTCAATGAGTGCACTGGAGACACAATTCTGCTTATAAGTAAGTGACTTTTTAGATTTCTTTTTGAAACATTTTTCATTTTTAAAGGGAATGTGTCATCAAAAATTACTTATTGTTTAACTCATATTTTTATGTTAAACACATTTTTAAGAATTTTTGGTTATATTTGGTTATATTTTTTTTTTTTCATTTTCCATATCACTTTCAATATTTTTTAATAATTCTTAAGTCCTGCAGTTTGCTCTTTGGCCACTAAGTCTAATAATAGTCTGACACTTCCTGTTCTGTACAGGAAGATTCTCAGTTTCTGCTCATTTTTCAGCACAAGAGGGTCAAACTGAAAGAAGACACCAATGTGAATAGATAACACAGTATCCACCGTCACAAGAGGAGATAGTCCCCAGTTCACCCTTTAACCTCCCTGCACACTGATTTTTCTTCCCAGGTCACAGAGCATGACTAGAAAACTCTCCTATAGAAGTGAATGGCACTGAGTCAGTCTTAAGTCTCCTATGTACATGAAGCTACTGTAAAGCATCTCTCTGACTGCTGTTAAAGCAGTGCAAACAAGGCCTAGTGGCCAAAGTGAAACCTGCAAGACTTAAGAATTATAAAAAAAATTGAAAGTGATATGAAAAATTTAAAAAAAACAACCAAAGATTCCTAAAAAATGTGTTTAACATAAAAATGGGACTTAAACAATGTCTAATTTTTTGATGACACATTCCCTTTAAAGAAATGTTTTATTTACAACTTTAAGGTACCATAAGGGGGGCATTCTGTGTGCCCTCATATGCAAATTTCTAGGGAGGCATGTGGTAGAGAGAGAACTTTACACCCCACACATGAAATGGAGAAGGTATTGAGGTAGAATTGGTTTATTGATGACATCTTAGTCTGGCAGGGGTCATCAGAGAATCTGAAAACATTCCTGATAGACCTCAACAACAATCAAATTAACATGCAATTACAGCAGGTCACAAATTGATTGTTTGGGGTAAAAGAGGACAGTAGTGTTCATAGTAATTATCACAGAAAACAAACAGCTGCTAATTCATCTCACATAGGTCTCGGTTCGATTCAGCATCAAATCCCCAGGATTCGGGATGTCAACCAGATCCTATTAGACCCTATCTCCAGGATGGACTTAATGTAAGGGTTTTGGTTACGAGTTAGGACCCGGAATGATTTTTCGACGAATTCTGACAAATTTTAGTTTGTGCTGACCTGAATTTCATCACTGATATTTGAGTAAAATTTAACCTTGACTCAAATCTGATGCACAACACTGCAGTTCAGCTGTCCAATGGGGAATCTGAGCAGACACATCGCCTCTTTTTTTTTTTTTTTACAGATTTGGAATCTGTGTTGGGAAACTCCAAGATCTCTGCCACGCAGATTTCCCATTTACATCAATGGCATGTAAAATTCCATGCAAAATCCGTGTTGAATTCCATGTTCAAATCCATCGTCTGAATAACTCTTTAACCCCTTAAGGACCCAGCCTGTTTTGACCTTCCTGACACAGCCTTATTTTTGAAATCTGACATGTGTCAATTTATATGAGAATAACTTTTTGACACTTTTTACCTATCCATGTGATTCAGTTAGATTGTTTTTCCCCCTCGTGACACATTGTTCTTTTAAGTTGGTAAGAAATTTATATCCATACAATCCTGTTTTGTTTGTGAAAAATATCAACATTTCAGAAAATTTGGGAAAAAATTAAAGCGATTTTGAAAAGTTGCAAAAATTTCTTGCGTGCAAGACGAGATACTTATTCAGCTCTACAAAAAAATGTTATATAACTAGCATCTACACATGATGTCCACTATAGTTTGCATCAATTTTTAAATGTCTTTTTTTTTTTAAATAACGACATTAAGGGGCATAGAAATTTATGTATTAATTTCTCACATTTTTTCAAGAAAATTTGCTAATAAACATTTTTTTAGGACCACACGCAGTACTGACGTGGCTTTGAGGGCCTGCATGTAGAAACCCCCATAAGTAATACCATCGTGAAAACTAGAGCCACTTAACGAATTTACAACACTAGTTAGAAGTTATGATAACACCTTCAGATATTTCACAGAAAATAAAATCAAAGTGGATGGAGAAACTATTCAAAAATTTCACGTTTTTTTTGCAGATTTTCCAATAATTATCCATTATTCCCACTGGAATACGGTAAATGTGACTGAGTTAAATGCAACTTATTATCAATACTTCCCCCAGGTCAGCCTTTTTAGAGATATCCCATATGTTGCCCTAGTGCAATTATTTGGCTCACGTACCATAAAGCCCCAGAAAAGAAGGAGCCCTACTATACCTGGGATCTCATTTTTCAATTACGAATTTTATTTAGGTCGCCATTTCAGGTTTTGTGGTACACCCTAAGGTGCTAAACTTAATAAACAGCCCTAAAAAGTCGACCCGCTTATTGGAAACTACAACCCCTTAATGAATATATCCAGGGGAGGTCATTGAGTATAAACGACCCCACAGTTTGATTCACAAATTTTTTTTAGCATAAGGGCCTGTGAAAATTAAAAAAAAGATTTTTTTTACAACAATCTGAAATTTTAGCTTAAAATTTCATATCTTTAACAAGAATCCTGGAAAAAAGAACCCTAAAACTTTGTTAACGTCAATTTCTTCCAAGTTTTTCGGCAATACCTACATGTGGGTTAAGACTGCTGTTTGGGCGACATGGCAGGGCGTATAAGGGAGGTGAGCGCTATTTGGCTTTTGGAATGTCATATTTTGGTGGGGCATGTCCTGCAATTAGCAAAGCCCCCAAAGAAGCAGAACAGCGAAACCCACCAGAAGTCGCCCCATTTTGGATTCAACACGCCATCAGGATCTCAATCTAGGGGTGGACTGTGCATTTTGGATCACAGGTGTTCCATAGTTTTTTTTTTTAGTCATTGGGCAATGAAAAATGGGGAAAAACGTCAGATCGTTCATTGTTTATGAGTTAAATATTACAGCAATCGCCTTGCAATGTAATGATGTGATAAATTTTAACTATGGGGTCGGTACAATTACAATGATATAGATTTTTATAAATAGTTTTTGTCTGTTTTAATTAACATAAACACAGTTAAGAAATACGTCTAAAAAAATTTGCGTTTTTATGTTGTCCATTCTGACAGCCATAACTTTTTTAATTAGGCTGTGTGCAGAGCTGTAGGTATGGATTGTTTTTTTTGCGGGATGAGTTGAAGTTTTTATTGGAACCGATTATGTTGGTGCATATATGCAAAGTATTAGCGGTCACTGTACAGTAAATTTAACCTGGTAGCATTTACACCGAGCAGGTCAATAACGATACAACACCGATACCCAATTAGTAAATTTTTATTATTATTTACTGCTTGTTTATACAATAAACACACTATTTTATTTTATTCAACCAGGAAAAATACCTATTTGCATCGCCATTGTCTGAGGCCATAAACTTTATAAATTTTTCTGTGCTTGGAGCTGTGGTAGGGAGCTTGTTTTTTGGCAGATGATTTAAGTTTTTTATTAGTATCATTTTGGGGGGACAAGGCCTTTTTGATCGCTTTTAATCCATTTTTTGGAGGCCTATGGTGAAGTAAATACTAGCAATCCTAGTAGTGTTTTTTATTTTTAATTTTAACAGGGCTTCACCGTGCGAGTATCCGTGATAAGTATAGCTTTACACATTGGGTCTGCTACGATTATGGCGAGATAACCCCGTATTTTATAAAGTTTTTTTTTTAAAGTTGAAGCACTTAAAAAATAAAGAAAAGTGTTTTTAGTGTGTAATAACAATATTTATTGCATCGCTATCTTCTGAGAGCATACATTTGTGTTATATTTTTCCGTATACAGAGCTAAATAAGTGGACTTTTAATATCGGGACTGAACTGACGTATTAATTGTGTACACCTTTGCCGTATCTAGAGTAAATATGATCGCTTTTGTATCCATTTTATGGTGCTACGGATAACTAATAATCCTTAATTCTTTGATTGTTTTTTTGTTTGTTTTTTTACTGCTGGGCGTTCACCGAACGGGATAATTAACATGACAGAGATTATAGGGCAGAGTCGAATCACGCACGGGCGTGCGATACAGAAAATATGGGGTACATGTTCTTTATATTGTGATGCATATTATGGGGCGATAGCCGTTGTAAATTGGGCAAAAGGGGCGGTGTACGTATTTGTAAATTATATTTTCGTTTTAGTGTTTTTTACTTGATTTTATCACTTTTTTTATACTTTTTTCCACTTTTTTTCCACATTTTTATATTTTACATATGCCCCAAGGGTGTATTTGAAATGAGAGGATCTTTAGATCTCTCATACATAGTAAACAGTGCATAGCTTGTTTGGCTCTATGTACTATGGTGGTTGGATTCCTATGACAACTGTCAGTCAATTATGCCCGGGCGTGCCCCTACAGTGCAAGGCCGTGCGTCGTTACGTCACAGACCACCACGGAAGGCCATACTCTGCCTGCGTGCAGTCTAGTCAGAGGCAGGATGCTGCACACGGATCGCCCATCTCATGCGCTGCGGCCGGTGCCTGACGAGAGACGCAGGATGAGCGAACTCCTCCTGCGTCCACTCTTAGTTATTGCGTCCCGATCGCGCGATTAAATTAAGGGTATTTACACGCGTGCCAGCCCCCCGGAGGCGATCCGGGGTCGGGGCCGACGCTGGCGGAATGATCCCACTGTTAATATACAGCTGACTACCGCCGCGCCGGATTACGCGTGAATCCGTGCGAACTCTACTTAAATTTCGCGCTGATTCCTGCAGGGACGTATCCATGACGTCCAGGTGCGTGAACCCCCAAACGACCTTGGACGTATGATAGCGTCTAATGGACTAGTTAAGTGTTGTTAAAGAGAGTTTTATGCTTGTTTTTTATTTAGCAATATTCAAAGGGATGTAATCTCTTTCATACAGTTCAGGTCTTTTTCTCATCTCCTGGAAATCCAGGGGTGATTCTACCTCCCATGGCCGCAGCCTGTGGTGTTCTTTGAACTGAAGGTGGATTACATGATCCCCCCTTCACTGATATCGCCTTCGCTCTTGCTTATCGTCCGAGTTAGTGGTGTTTGATTGAGTTCAATGGTAGGGGATTGCACATCCCCTGCACATCCCCCTTCTCTGTACATGAGTTCACTATGTCCACGTGTTCGTTCCTCTACCTATAGTCAGTCCTTATTGTTGTAAGAGCTGTTTGTTTAGCACCCACAGACTGCAATTCAGGTCCCTAGACATCTTCTATGAATTCTCATAGCACGTGACTTCCCCCCTTTCTCTCTCTAGCAGCTGTAGTTTGTTACAGTTGATCCAGTCTTCTATGAAACTCATCCAGAGCATCACAGATCAGCCTCCATTCTATGGTTTATACCATGTAGGGAGCTTAGGGCACCGGTGCACACTTCTGCTGTTTTCCTGAGTGAAAGAAGCAGCTGTCATTTTACAGTAGGAGCTGCTGGCTGTGCAAATAGAAATGTTTGCCGGCCCCTTATTCTGAGTGAGAGATGCAGGAATCACACTCCCGGAGAATACTTACCCAGGGGGCCAGACAGAATGTAAATTAGTATAGCCGTCAGCCCATTAAATGCATAGGAAGGAAGGGATCCAACCGTCACTGTGGGGGGACAGTGTTTGAGCATAAAACGAAGATAAGAAGACAGTGACAATAGATACAGCAATTGAAAATGAAAATCGCTAATTGCAAAGTTGCTCGTTTCACTGTCCGCCGTTATTCTGAAGACATTTTACTGAAAGATTAAACCCCTTTAAAACTTTTATAAAATTTTTTTATTTATTCCATGATTGACAATTCATCTAAAATTTAGTGGGCTTTTGCCTCCTGCTGATAATTAATAAGTGCACATATTGGAGAGCACATTTATTATGGCAAATTTATAGATACCACGAACACCTTGGTCAGTTTTTGTTTCCATAAATAGATAGGATCATGAGACTTGTATAATCCCTACAGACCAGTCAGAACTTATTACTGCTGAGTCTAATGCGACTAGCTCATTTGACTAATTTATTTACACAGTCAAGTCCCCATTATTAAGACCACACCTAGCTATCATCCCAAGAAAACACCAAGTGCAGCAATGTGATAGCACGTGTAGAGGACGGGCTAGATTGACTCAATAATGGTTGCAGTAAGGGCTGTCCCAGGTATCTGGAGCCATGCTGACTGCATCCCACAGCTGCTGGGTCTATAGAACCAGCACCACCATCCATGGGCTCCCATACATGCCCAGGTTTGGGGAATTAGGGGAACAGAATAGCACTTAGAAGCCTTAGTCCTGCTCTTCCAACCAATGTCGGACATTTTGGGCTATTATCGGGCAGCAGGAGGGCTCTCAGTATTATCTGTGGCAGCAGAGGCTCTCAGTATTATCAGCAGGCATTGATTGCTCTCCGTATTATCAGACAGCAGAGGGGATCTCAGTATTATCGGGCAGCAGGAGGGCCTCTACATAATATCAGGCAATCAGGAGGGCTCTCAATATTATCATGCAGCAGGAGGGCTCTCAGTATTAGCGGGCATCAGGAGGTCTCTCAGTATTTATCTGGCAGCTAGGAGAGCTCTCATTAATAATCAAGGGCAGCAATGGGAGGGCTCCTCAGTATTAATCAGGGCTCGCAGCAGGGGGGCTCTCAGTATTATCGGGCAGCAGGGAGGGCTCTCAGTATTATCAGGCAGCAGGAGGGCTCTCAGTATTATCGGGCAGCAGGAGGGCTCTCAGTATTATCGGGCAGCAGGAGGGCTCTCAGTATTATCAGGCAGCAGGAGGGCTCTCAGTATTATCAGGCAGCAGGAGGGCTCTCAGTATTATCGGGCAGCAGGAGGGCTCTCAGTATTATCGGGCAGCAGGAGGGCTCTCAGTATTATCAGGCAGCAGGAGGGCTCTCAGTATTATCAGGCAGCAGGAGGGCTCTCAGTATTATCGGGCAGCAGGGAGGGCTCTCAGTATTATCGGGCAGCAGGAGGGCTCTCAGTATTATCGGGCAGCAGGAGGGCTCTCAGTATTATCGGGCAGCAGGAGGGCTCTCAGTATTATCGGGCAGCAGGAGGGCTCTCAGTATTATCGGGCAGCAGGAGGGCTCTCAGTATTATCGGGCAGCAGGAGGGCTCTCAGTATTATCGGGCAGCAGGAGGGCTCTCAGTATTATCGGGCAGCAGGAGGGCTCTCAGTATTATCGGGCAGCAGGAGGGCTCTCAGTATTATCGGGCAGCAGGAGGGCTCTCAGTATTATCAGGCAGCAGGAGGGCTCTCAGTATTATCGGGCAGCAGGAGGGCTCTCAGTATTATGGGGCAGCAGGAGGGCTCTCAGTATTATCGGGCAGCAGGAGGGCTCTCAGTATTATGGGGCAGCAGGAGGGCTCTCAGTATTATCGGGCAGCAGGGAGGGCTCTCAGTATTATGGGGCAGCAGGAGGGCTCTCAGTATTATGGGGCTCAGGAGGGCTCTCAGTATTATGGGGCAGCAGGAGGGCTCTCAGTATTATCGGGCAGCAGGAGGGCTCTCAGTATTATCAGGCAGCAGGAGGGCTCTCAGTATTATCAGGCAGCAGGAGGGCTCTCAGTATTATCAGGCAGCAGGGAGGGCTCTCAGTATTATCAGGCAGCAGGGAGGGCTCTCAGTATTATCGGGCAGCAGGGAGGGCTCTCAGTATTATCAGGCAGCAGGAGGGCTCTCAGTATTATCAGGCAGCAGGAGGGCTCTCAGTATTATCGGGCAGCAGGAGGGCTCTCAGTATTATCGGGCAGCGGGGAGGGCTCTCAGTATTATCGGGCAGCAGGGAGGGCTCTCAGTATTATCGGGCAGCAGGGAGGGCTCTCAGTATTATCAGGCAGCAGGGAGGGCTCTCAGTATTATCGGGCAGCAGGAGGGCTCTCAGTATTATCAGGCAGCAGGAGGGCTCTCAGTATTATCAGGCAGCAGGAGGGCTCTCATTATTATCAGGCCGCAGTAGGGCCTCTCAGTATTGACGGGCAGCAGGAGGGCTCTCAGTATTTTCCGGCAGCAGGAGGGCTCTCAGTATTATCGGGCAGCAGGAGGGCTCTCAGTATTATCAGGCAGCAGAGGGCACAGAGGCCTCAGATTATCGCAGCGGAGGTCTCCTATTATCGCAGCAGAGGCTCTAGTATTATCGGCAGCAGGAGGCTCGTATATCACAAGGAGGTTCTCAGTATATCAGCAGCAGGCCTCTCTTTATACAACGGAGGCTCATATATCGCACAGGAGGCTCTCATATTATCGGCAGCAGGAGGCTCTCAGTAACAGCACGAGGCCCAATATCTCACAGAGGCCTCTATTATCAGCAGCAGAGGCTCCAGATATCAGCAGAGGAGGCTCTCAGTATAATGCAGCAGGGGGGGCCCAGTATTATCAGCGCAGGGGCTCTCAGTATTTCGGCAGCAGGAGGGCTCTCAGTATTACGGCAGCAAGGGCTCTCATATTATCGGGAGCAGAGCTCTCATATATCAGCAGCAGGAGCCTCAGTAATCGGCAGCAGAGGCTCTCATATATCGGGCAGCAAGGCCCAGTATTATCGCAGCAAGGGTTCTCATATATCACACAGGAGCTCTCAGTATTATCGGCAGCAGAGGGCTCCATATTACAGAGGAGGTTAGTATATGGCAGCAGAGGGCCTCATATTATCGGCAGCGGAGGGCTCAGTATATCGGCAGCAGAGCCTCATATATGGCAGCAGGAGGGCTCTCATATTATCGGCACAGAGGCTCATATTATCAGAGGAGGCTCTCATATTAAGGGCAGAGGCTCTCATATATCGCAGCAGGAGGGTCTCAGTATTATCGGCACAGAGCCTCGATATCGGCACAGGAGGCTCTCATTATGCAGCAGGGAGGCTCCTTTTAAACGGGCTCAGATTCTCACAGTTTCCAGATACCAAGAGGCCTCAGTATATCGGCACAGGGGTCTCAGATTATCGCAGCAGGAGGGCTGTCAGTATTATCAGGGCACTGGTCTGGGCAGCAGGACGGCTCTCAGCATTATGGGGCACTGGTCTGGGCAGCAGGAGGGCTCTCAGTATTTTCGGGCACTGGTCTGGGCAGCAGGAGGGCTCTCAGTATTATCGGGCACTGGTCTGGGCAGCAGGAGGGCTCTCAGTATTGTCGGGCACTGGTCTGGGCAGCAGGAGGGCTCTCAGTATTGTCGGGCACTGGTCTGGGCAGCAGGGAGGGCTCTCAGTATTGTCGGGCACTGGTCTGGGCAGTCAGGAGGCTCTCAGTATCTATGGGGGCACTGGGTCTGGGCAGCAGTGAGGCTCTCATATTCATATCGGGCATTGGTCTGGGCAGCAGGAAGGCTCTCAGTATTATCGGGCACTGGTCTGGGCAGCAGGGAGGCTCTCAGTATACGGGCACTGGGTCGGGCAGCAGGAGGGCTCTGCAGTATTATCGTCACAACTGGTCTGGGCAGCAGAGGGCTCTCAGTATTATCGGGCACTGGTCTGGGCAGCAGGAGGGCTCTCAGTATTATCGGGCACTGGGTCTGGGCAGCAGGAGGGCTCTCAGTATTATGGGGCACTGGTCTGGGCAGCAGGGAGGGCTCTCAGTATTGTCGGGCACTGGGTCTGGGCAGCAGGGAGGGCTCTCAGTATTATGGGGCACTGGTCTGGGCAGCAGGGAGGGCTCTCAGTATTATCGGGCACTGGTCTGGGCAGCAGGAGGGCTCTCAGTATTATGGGGCACTGGTCTGGGCAGCAGGAGGGCTCTCAGTATTATCGGGCACTGGTCTGGGCAGCAGGGAGGGCTCTCAGTATTATCGGGCACTGGTCTGGGCAGCAGGGAGGGATCTCATTAATAATCGGGCACTGGGTCCTGTGGCACAGGAGGCTCTCAGTATTATGGGGCACTGGGTCTGGGCAGCAGGAGGGCTCTCAGTATTGTCGGGCACTGGGTCTGGGCAGCAGGGAGGGCTCTCAGTATTGTCGGGCACTGGTCTGGGCAGCAGGGAGGGCTCTCAGTATTATCGGGCACTGGTCTGGGCAGCAGGGAGGGCTCTCAGTATTGTCGGGCACTGGTCTGGGCAGCAGGGAGGGCTCTCAGTATTATCGGGCACTGGTCTGGGCAGCAGGAGGGCTCTCAGTATTATCGGGCACTGGTCTGGGCAGCAGGGAGGGCTCTCAGTATTATCGGGCACTGGTCTGGGCAGCAGGGAGGGCTCTCAGTATTATCGGGCACTGGGTCTGGGCAGCAGGAGGGCTCTCAGTATTATGGGGCACTGGTCTGGGCAGCAGGAGGGCTCTCAGTATTGTCGGGCACTGGTCTGGGCAGCAGGGAGGGCTCTCTGTGGAGGAGGTGTCTCTGCTGTGGAGGAGGCGTCGCTGCTCCAGTCCCTTTTATTCTCTCCCAGGGGCCGGTGCAGCTACACAGAGCCCTCCCTGCAGCAGAGACAGCCGGGACAGGGGGCTGGAGACAAGGCTGGGACTACACCCGGGACGGACACCTGCTGCCGCGCACTGCTCCACAGACACCGGGAGGCACCGCTCAGCAGCCGGACCTATGGATGTGCTGCTGCTCCTCGCCCTGCTGCTGCCAGGTGAGAGCCGGGGGCAGTGCCAGGCACCGGAGAGCGGGCACCTGCTGTACATGCAGGGCATAGATCATCACATATAGCTATATGTATGTATAGCTATCTGTCTATCCTCATATCTTTCCTGTTTCCTTCTATATGTCTGTTTCCCTCACACATATCTGTTTATCAACCTTTCTCTCTGTCACATATCATCAACCTATGTCTATTTATATCTCATTTATATATTTATCTGATATCTATATCTATCCCATATCTCTCTATCCCATATCTATCTATCTATCTATCTATCTATCTATCTATCTATCTATCTATCTATCTCATATCTATCTATCCCATATCTATCTATCTCATATCTATCTATTTCATATCTATCTAAATATATCTCCATATCTATCTTCGATCTATCTATCTCATATTATTATCTAACTATCTCAATCAATCTATCTCATATCTACTATCTCATCTATCTCATATCATCTCATATCTATCTCTTATCTAATCTTAATCCATAGCTACTATCTATCTATCTATCTATCTATCTATCTCATATCTATCTATCTATCCCATATCTATCTATCTATCTATCTATCTATCTATCTCATATCTATCTATCTATATATCTAAATATCTATCTATCTAATATCTATCTATATATCTATCTCATATCGTATCTTTCTACTATCTATCTATCTCATATCTATCTATCTCATAATCTATCTAACCACATATCTATCTATCTAGCCCATAACTATCTATCTATCTATCCATCTATCTATCTCATATCTATCTATCTATCTCATATCTTTCATCCTATCCCCATATCTTATCTATCTATCTATCTATCCTATCTTTCTATCTATCTCATATCTATCTATCTCTCTATCCCATATCTATCTATCTATCTATCCCATATCTAACTATCTATCGATCTAGCTATCTATCTATCTCATATCTATCTATCCCCCCCCCATTCTATCTATCTATCTATTATCTATCTATCTCATATCTATCGATCTATCTATCCCATATCTATCTATCTATCTATCCCATATCTATCTATCAATCTATCTATCTATCTAATCACATACCTAATTCTATCCGTCTATCTAGCTCCTATCTTCTATCCATATCTATCATCTCATAATCTATCTATCTATCTATCAATCAAACAATCTATCTATCCCATATCTATCTCCTCTATCTTTATCATAATCATTCTATCTATCTTATCTAGCTATCTATCCCATATCTATCTATCTATCTATCTAGCTCATATCTATCTACTATCTATCTATCTATCTATCCATCTATCTATCTTCTCATATCTAGCTATCCATCATATCTATCTATCTCATATCAATCTATTCTATCCATATCTATCTATCTATCGTATCTATCTAT
This sequence comes from Phyllomedusa bahiana, assembly GCA_025379985.1. Lineage (NCBI taxonomy): Eukaryota > Metazoa > Chordata > Amphibia > Anura > Hylidae > Phyllomedusa > Phyllomedusa bahiana. The sequence continues at coordinate 105,423 of JAODAL010001779.1, read as the reverse complement.
CCTTTATCTATCTATCTCATATCTATCTATCCATATCTATCCAATCTATCAAGGTCCGTCTATCTAACTATCTCATATTATCTATCTCATATCTATCTATCTCATAGTCAATCTATCTATCTTTCTATCTATCTGTATGACTGTCCATCCATCGGTCTGTAGAGCTGCTGTACACATGTATATACTGGGCTGTTGTATATGTATGCACAGATGTATATTGGTTTCTTTGTATTGTGTGGGGAGTGACTGTGACATCTGGTAATCCTTGGCATTGCTGGTGTATAGGGCTGGCTCACACCTCTCCAGTATATTGCAGCGTCATGGCCATACACATCTATATGTTGAGCGCGGTCCAGGCTTCTCCATGCATTATTGATCGTCTTCATTCTTCCAGCACATTAGCATTTACCAGTTGTGCTGGGACAGTGGTTTAATAACCCCACACCTCAGTGGATGTGGCCAGAGCTCTCCGTCCCCATGAAGCCGGGGCCCAGGATGTGATGGGGACAGAGGCAGCAGCATCACAAGGGCTAAAAGCACAGCAGGTTATCCCTGTGTCTGATGACAAACCCATGAGCACTGTGTGTGCGAGACCAGAGCCTGGTATATACTGGAGAAGCGCAGCTACACCTGAGAAACTGGGCTCTTCTACCTGTGAGAATCTCCCATGTCTGAGAATTTCAGCCGCCTGTACTGGAATACTCAGCTCTGCTACATCAGGGACTAGCAGGTCTCCTACAACAAAGGAACTCAATTCTGCTACATCCAACAAATCAGCTCTGATATCTATATCTATAGATGAGCAACATAGCAGTGCTGTACCTGAGAAGCCTAACAATGTTACATGACCTGAGAAACTCAGCTCTGCTACACCTGAGAATCCTAGGCATCCTATACCTAATCTCACTGCTGACAATCCCTTCCCTCTTACTTATCACAAACTCAGCTTTGCTACACCTGAGCATTTCAGCCATCTTACATTAAAAAAGCTCAGCTCTGCTACATCTGAGAGTTTTAGTCTTTGTACTGTTTGTCTGAGAATCTCAACCTTCTTACACATGAGAATCTCAGCTCTGCTACATCTGACAATTTCAGTCTTCCTTACTATGTATGTAAGAATCTCTACCCTCACTTATCAGAAACTCAGCTCTGCTATATTTGACAATCTCAGCCCTCTTACACATGACAAGCTCAGCTCTGCTACATCTAAGAATCCCAGCCATCTTACACCTAATGAACTAAGCTCTGTCCCTCCTGACAATCCCTTCCCTCTTACTTATCAAAAACTCAGCGCTGCTCCACCTGTCAATCTCAACCCTCATACAGATCAGAAACTAAACTCAGCTACTCCTGACAAACATAACTATGATATATGATCTGAGAAACTCAGCTCTGCTACATCTGAGCATTTCAGCCATCTTACATTAAATAAGCTCAGCTCTGCTACATCTGAGCATTTCAGCCATCTTACATTGAATAAGCTCAGCTCTGCTACATCTGACAATTTCAGTCTTCCTTTCTATGTATATGAGAATCTCAGCCCTCTTACTTATCAGAAACTCAGCTCTGCTACATTTGACAGTCTTAACCCTCTTACACATGAGAAACTCAGCTCTGCTACATCTGACAATTCCAGTCTTCCTGCTGTGTCTCTGAGAATCTCAGCCCTCTTACACATGAGAAACTCAGCTCTGCTACACCTGAGCATTTCAGCCATCTTACATTAAAGAAACTCAGCTCTGCTACATCTGACAATTTCAGTCCTTCCTAGTGACTATGTTCACACGGCTTAATTGCGGGACGTAAATTACGCCCCGCAATTACCGCCGTGTGGATGGGGGCGGGAGCGGGAGAGTGAGCGGGGGGCCGCACTTCGCCGGCCCATAGACAATCACTGCTAGCGGCGCATATACGCCGCTTAGAAAGTGACAAGTCAAATTTATCTCCCCCTCGGCGTATTCCGCCGGCGGGGAGAGGAGACGTAATCCAATAGTTCTCTATGAGAACTGTGATTACCGTAATGAATGGTGGAGCCCGTTTTCAGCCCGAAATTGGCGCACTTCGGCCCGTAATTACGGATCGAAATACGGCCCATTATAAGCCGTGTGAACATGGCTTTACTATATATCTGAGTATCTCAGCCCTCTTACATCTGAGAAACTCAGCTCTGCTACATCTGAGAATCCCAGCCATCTTACACCTAATAAACTAAACTCTGTCACTCCTGACAATCCCTTCCCTCTTACTTATTAAAAACTCAGCTCTGCTACACCTGAGCATTTCAGCCATCTTACATTAAAGAAGCTCAGCTCTGCTACATCTGACAATTTCAGTCTTCCTTACTATATATCTGAGGATCTCAGCCCTTTTAGGGTATGTTTACATGTCTTTTTGCGGAGTGTATAGTAGGCGCCGCAATACGCCGGTGATTTCGGAACCACGCGCTGATCAGCGCCTAATTCGAAAGCACGGGGGGGGGGGGGCCCTAGACGTGCATTGTCAGTGGAATACACGCGCAATTATGCCCACAAATAAGACGTGTGAACATACCCTTACACATGAGACTCTCATCTCTGCTACATCTGGCAATTTCAGTCTTCCTTACTATATATCTAAGAATCTCAGCCCTCTTACTTATCACAAACTCAGCTCTGCTACATTTGACAGTCTCAGGCCTCTTACACATGAGAAGCTAAGCTCTGCAATACCTGATAAACTCAGTGCTGCTGCAACCGACACCCTCCTCTGTGCAATATCTGACACGCTCAGCTCTGCTACATTGTATTGAGGTATTGTTTTGTGGGGAGTTTTAGCTTTGCTTTATGGTGGAGCACCCCTATAACTAACTCTTTGGCATTCAGGAGTGTGGTGCAGCTGGGTGACCGCTATCAGTCATCACCCTGCTTTTCCAGAAACAGACACAATTGGCTGATTAGGACCTCTATGTCCTGGTGCTGTTTACACAATACAGGTTTATCCCTGTAAAGCTCCTGTGAATAGGGATCTGCCTTCTAGGTTGGCGCCGGCGCTTCTCCTGATGTAGGAGGCGAGACCGTCTGCTATCCCCCACACCTCTGTATATTCCCAGCATGGGGGGCTAGTGAGGCGAAGCGCTATAGTCTGCACCTTCTCAGCCGGATGGCTGATAACAGGGAACACTAGATTGCAGAACAGCAAATAGAGATTTTGGGTGCGGTATCCCTTTAAGGCCTGTTTTAATTCTGCTCTAGTTACAGTGCTCTACTAAGGGGGGCATTGTATATATTCAGTGCTGGATTGCGGCATAATGAGGGCATAAACTATACCAAGTTTTTTTCTGAACAGTGTGAACTCTGCCCCTTTATCAACCAGAATCCCAAAAGTGAATATTACTGGGAATGTTGACTGGATCGAGGGCAACGTGGCACAAAATAGAGCTGAAATATGTCAGTGTTATGAGACAATTATTTAAGTACTGAGTGACACTTTTATATTCACTGTTATATGTGCACTGTATGGCACTGTTATATGTGCACTATGTGGTGGCATGATATGGTACTTATATATGTGCACTGTATGGCACTGTTTTATGTTTCACTGAATGGCACTGTTATATTTCACGTAATGGCAAAGTTTATATGTGCACTGTATGGCACTGTTATATGTGCACTGTATGGTACTGTTATATGTTCACTGTATGGTACTGTTATATGTGCACTGTATGGCACTGTTAAATGTGCACTGTATGGCACTGTTATATGTGCACTGTATGGTACTGTTATATGTGCACTGTATGGCACTGTTATATGTGCACTGTATGGCACTGTTAAATGTGCACTATGTGGTAGCGTGATATGGCACTTATATATGTGCACTGTATGGCACTGTTATATGTTCACTGTATGGCACTGTTATATGTTCACTGTATGGCAATGTTATATGTGCACTGTATGGCACTGTTATATGTGCACTGTATGGTACTGTTATATGTTCACTGTATGGTACTGTTATATGTGCACTGTATGGCACTGTTAAATGTGCACTATGTGGTAGCGTGATATGGCACTTATATATGTGCTGGATGATGGTACCAAAAGGCACTATTATATTCATTGTATGATGACACTGTAATATGTTCACTGTATGATGGCTCTATATGCTATCGTTATGCCTGCTGTGTGACACGGTTATATGTGGACTCTAAGGATCTATTATTTAAGTACTATTTGCCACTGCTCTATTTATCATATGTTGGCACTATATAGGACTTGTATGAATTCACTGTAAAATGGCACTGTTATATGTATGCATCTGTATATGCTACTCGTTATAAATGTGCACTGTAATGAATGGGACTGATCTATTGTGCACCTGTATGATTCTAACTGATATATGTGGACTGTATGATGGGACTGTTATATGTGCACTGTATGATGGAACTGTTATATGTGCACTGTATGATGCTACTGTTATATGTGGACTGTATGATGGGACTGTTATATGTGCACTGTATGATGCTACTGTTATATGTGCAAAGTATGATGGGACTGTTATATGTGCACTGTATGATGCTACTGTTATATGTGCACTGTATGATGCTACGTCTATAGTGTGGACTGTAATGATGGGACTTTATATGTCAACTGTATGATGGAACTGTTCTCTGTGCACTGTATGATGCTACTGTTTTATCATGTGCACTGTATGATTGACTGTTATATTTGCACGGTGTAATGATGCTACTGTTATATGTGCAAAGTAAGATAGGGACTGTTCATTGTGCCTTGAATGATGCTACGTTGTTATATGTGCACTGTAATGATGGAACTGTATATGGTGCACTGTATGATGTCTACATGATTATATGGTGGACTGTATTGATGGGACTGTTAAATGTGCACTGTAATGGAATGCTATGTGTTTATAGTGCAAAGTAATGGAATGGCACTGTTATATGTGCACTTTATGATGCTACTGTTATATGTGCACTGTATGATGGGACTGTTATATGTGCACTGTATGATGGGACTGTTATATGTGCACTGTATGATGCTACTGTTATATGTGCACTGTATGATGGGACTGTTATATGTGCACTGTATGATGGTACTGTTATATGTTGCACTGGTAATGATGGGACAGTTATATGTGCTTGTAAGATGCTACTGTTATAATTGCATTTGTATGATGGACTGTTATAGTTCGACTATATGAAGCTAACTGTATATGTGCACTTATGAATGGAAGTTTTTGGGTTTTTGTTTTTTTTGTTATATGTGCACTGTATGATGCTACTGTTATATGTGCACTGTATGATGCTACTGTTATATGTGGACTGTATGATGGGACTGTTATATGTGCACTGTATGATGCTACTGTTATATGTGCACTGTATGATGGGACTGTTATATGTGCATTGTATGATGCTACTGTTATATGTGGACTGTATGATGCTACTGTTATATGTGGACTGTATGATGGGACTGTTATATGTGCACTGTATACATCTATTACTTAAAAGGGTTGGTTTCATTTTGAATTCAGGGGCATGTTTACTGGCTTCTACTAGGCTGCAGTAGAAGCCAGGTCTGTAGCTATAGCTACCAGTGCTGGCAGCCTATCATAGAGATCGAACAGATCTGTAGCTATATCAACCAGTCTGGCAGTCATCATGGTAGAGAACAAACTATCTGAACAAATAGGTTAACCAGTGGCGTGACCCCTATCAGGAGAGATTGAACAGGTCTGTAGCTATAGTGGGAACAGTCTGTCAGCCTATCAGCAGAGTCAAACAGGACTGTAACTATAGCGACCTGGAAGGAGCTGATGCAGGCCCATAACAAGATTGGATATCTCGGAATAGGTATACACTGTTAAATGGACACATATTGCAATTTGAATTGTTTTTTGGAGAGATCTTTATCAAAAATAAGCATCAACTACCTTGTAGCGAGACAACCCCTTTAAGTACTGTTTGCCGTTGTTATATTTATCGTATGTTTGTACTATATAAGACTATTATATGCTCACTGTATCATTTCACTGTCTGACATTGTTATATGTGCACCATATGGATCTATTTTTTAAATACTGCATGGCAGTGTCATACTCACTGTATCATGACACTGTATGGCACAATTATACACTACACAAAAAGTTAGAAATATTTGGCTTTTGGTTGAAATTTCAGGATGAACATAAGATTTTTAGATTTTTATTGTAAATGAGCTAAATGACCCATCTCTTGCCTTTAGATGCCCATGTCCAACTGTTCAGTGTTTCAGTACTTTTTGCGCAACTTGCTGATCTAACAAGGAGCTTAATGGTAAAATTCACAACAGGTGTTTGGTTCCTGAATAGACCAATAAATTTAGGGATCAATTTGAATTGAGATTTAAACAGTCCTCCTCATCCTGCTGTTCACATTTTGACATCATGAGACCAAGACAACAACTTACTATTGATTAACAGCACCTTGCCACTGCGAGGCTTCAAGCAGATACTCTCAGACGGAAGTGGGCACTGAGCTTAGAGTGTCACGGGGTGTTATTAGCAGGTAGTATCAGAGATACAGAGAGACTGAAAGAGTCACAGAAAGGCAAAGAAGTGGACACCCTTTGGCTCCATCACACACTGTTACTTTTTTTCTTTGTAACCAATCCCCCTGAGAACCAAGAGGGATATCACACAACTCAGGCACGTTAAGAAGGTGAGAGGCACCAAGTGTCACGTCAACATCAAACTGTTTACATCATGGGGTCTTGTGCTTGGACCGGCAACAATACCTGACCAGTACCTGACCTGGCTGATGCATAGCGCTCTCCTTCACGTCTCCGGCATCGTTGGCAAAAATATTAAAAGTTCAAATCATCAAAAGTCCCCCCATATTTGGTATCGCCGCATATGGAAAAGTCTGATCTATTAAAATATAACATAATTTATCCCGTACGCTGAACACCGTAGTCGAAAAATTAGAATAAAAATGATCAAAAAATTTTGCATTACCCAAAAATGTTCAATAAAAATGCACTTCATCCCAAAAAATCCCACACTCAGTCCGTAGATAGAATACAAAAAAGTTATTGGTCCAGAAAAATTTAAATTTTTTTTTAACTCCCCAAAAAAAAACCAAAACCGAAAATTTTGGGTATTGTCGGATTCGTATCAACCTGTAGAATAGAGATAACACCTCATTTATACAGAAGATCGGACGCTGTAAAAGCAAAACTCCCGCAAAAAAGGCCAAGTTTTTTTCCACATTTTTCCCCATTAAAAAAAAATTTTGCAGTTTCCCATTTTATTCTATGGTACGGTGAGTGACAATATTAGAACGTACATCGTGTCCCGCAAAATAAAAGCCCTCAAAATAAAAGCGCCACAAATTAAAATGTTATGGTTCTGGGAAGGCGAGGAGGGAAAAACAAACGTGAAAAAAAAGGCTTGGTCGTTAAACGGTTAAAAGTGCCCGGAGTTGTGCGGCACTCATCATCCGGTTCTGCAGGGCATTGGTTACAATGAAGCGGCGTAATTGTGAGGGGCCCAAAAGGGGTCCACTTCTTTGCCTTTCGGGACTCTTCCATCCCCTCTGTATCTTCTGTTACAACCGCGATGACACCTCCAGGGCCCTTCCCCTGAGAGCCCGCTTGAAGCCGAAATGGCGAAACAAAAATTTTTTAAATTTTCCCCCAATTCAAAAGTAAAGGGAAACTTTTTAAAAATCCTTGATCCCCCAACTCTATTGGGCATTCAGGATCAAACACCTTTTGGGAAATTTGCCATTTTAAAATCCTTGTTAAGATCACAAGTTCTGCAAAAAGTATTGAAACACTGAACAGTTTTACAGGGCATCTAAAGGGAGGAGGGGTTTTTTTGCATTTAAAAAAAAAATTATGTTCATTTGAAATTTCAAACCAAAAGCCAAATGTCCCCAAAATTTTGGTATGGGTTTTCACTGTAGATGGACTATAAAAGGCACTGTTATCTGGCAAGTAGGGACACTATATTTGGCACTGTTATACTGTCATGGTAAATGGGCACAATAGGCACTTTATATTGTCACTGTATGATGACACTATATGGCACTGTTATATTGTCACTGTAAGAACAAAATTTGTCATATTTTTTACACTTATGAGGCATTATATGGCAATTTATTTTTTTTGATGACATAATGGCACTGTTTAAATTGTATAAAGCATTAGTTTGTATTTAAAATGTATGATACACTTATGGCACTGTTATATTGAAAGAACTATTTAGTTTTATTTGTACACTGTATGATGACACTATATGGCACTGTTTTTTAAACTTTGTTCATTTAAATGCAATTTAGTTCCGGGAATTACACTTATTAAGGGTTTTATGGCAATTTTTGTATTTTTTACATTTTGTATGGAAAAGAACTTTTTTTTAAAAAAATGGCACTGTTATATTGTCACTGTAGAAGCAAATTTAAAGTTCCATAAAATTTTTACATTGATGCCATTTATATGCAAATTTTTACTGATTGGGCACTATTATGGCAGTATTATGAAGAGAGCGGACGGCACTAGTAATTACCACTATAGGGTAGTATGTCAAAGCTATAATTTGCTTGGCTCCTCCATTGTCTTGTCGGCACCATCTACAGATCATGTGTTTTCTTGTAGTGGTGCTCATATCAGAAAGCCGGACTGAGCTTGGAAAAGAATGATTATTTTGTGTAAAATGTCTCACTTAAAAGAAAGCTCCAACAGTTTGAACATGAAGACAATATACAACAATAGAAAATTCTGGTACCAAATGCATATCATGGAGTGCTGCGGTTGGCACACATATAATAGCGCCACCTGCCCGCAGTGATCACATTGCCCGGATACCGGGGCACCATTGTTTTTTCTGCACTGGGGGCACTGACTCCGTCCTGTGCTGTTTTTGTAGATGACTATACCTGCTCCGCATCTTTTCAATACAAAGCCCATGTTGTTGCAGACGATTACAACCTGGTGGGTGCGCGGTGAACAGGTCGGGACAGGATCTGTGTACTCTGTCATTTCACAGCAAATTCCCACATTCCAGACATGGCAAAACATCAGCCTTCCCCACCACAAAAACACACAGAGCCCCCCTGCAACAACAAAGGGATGCGCATGGCCCCCACCCACAGGCACACACGCGGACAGGTGTGAACTGCGCTCTCGCTGAGGTTTGGAATCTTAGGTGATTCATAGAGAGCAACTTGGCACCAGCACTTCCCGTCATTCTGCCAAACGCCTGCCCCCGCTTTCTTAAGGGGGTTCTCCAGGTGTTGCAGTTATTCAGTCTGGTGCATTAACTGTGCAAGACATATGGAGACATGTATGAAGGAAGGTGCGTCAGAGTGAATAGTCGAGTCTCATTTTCAGTGTATAATGCGCCTGTATGAAAGTGTTTTTTGTGCGATTTTAAATTGATTCTAAAGGTCACCGCACCTCGCCTGTTTGTTTGCTGAATTACGGATCTTAAGCGCATTAGTAATGCCCCAAACATGTATAAAGGCTATAGATAGGCTGGAAATAAGAGAAGTCATTAGAATAGCATGTCAGTGATAGAAAAATGGACTGATCCTGCTTGGAGGACCACAGGTCCCAGCAATACCTGTGCTGTGCTGGCTCTTGCTGTATGTAGAATAAAGGGCGAGAGCAGCAAAAATAAAATTAAAATTTAATGTAGTAAAAATTTTCAATATAAAAATCTGAACAATAACATCAGGGGGTTATTTAATGTAAAATTAGTTTTAGATTCTATTAATTTTAAATACATTTGATAGGAGATATTTTTATATTTTTTTGGGATATTATATATTTTTATATTCATTTTATATGATCACATTTTTTATTAAATTTAAATAATTTAATTTTATATATTTTGATAATTATAATAAATTCCTTTTTATTATTGCACTGGTGGAAGTTGAGAAATATTGGAAATTTTTGCCCCTTACAGCAAATCTAACTCCACTGCGACTCCTCAGGCTCAGATAGAGCACATTGAGATAGGTCTTCCTATCCGAGCAGTAATGCGCCTAGTTTTGCAGAACCACATTCATATATGTGTTTAATCTTACGAATGTGATGCGAAGCCCCCAGAACACCCCCTCATGTTAGGTGCATTAGGAAGTGTCGAACAATGCACCTAACACATTCATTAGGTGCATTAGACATTGCAGCCGCTCAGTTAGGTGCATTGTACGGCAGAAAAAGGGTGAAAAACCCTTTCATACAAGTCTCCCTTAGTGCTGCCCCTTCCTCACAGTCAAAATGTATCCCCCTATAAAGTCTAGGTTCGCCCATAGGAGTAACTATAACCATAACAGCTGCTGTGGAGCGCAGAGGTTGAAGTGACCCATTCAGGTACAAGAACATTGCACCTTTTTTTTAAAATCAGATAATTTTTTATTGGTATCAAAATACCCAAAACTCCAATCACATTTGAGTTATGAACATTGCACCTTTTAATAGAAAATAACAAGCTGGTGGCTTTCTGCTATGTGGCGGTATTATTTATACCGTATTTAAATTTCATTTCCTAGGCAGGACATAGTTAGTGCCTTCCTTTCATGGCAGTCAGCACGTGCCCCCTTTACCGTATGTATTCTTTTATCGGCGTAACTATAGGAATAGCAGCTGCTATAGGGCCCAGTGGTCGAAGGGGCCCACGTAGATGGAAAAACACTGCACCTTTTAATTGGAAATAGCTATAGCTGTAGCAGCTGCTGTGGGGCCAGAGGTTCAAGGGGGACCAGTCAGATGCAAGAACATTATACATTTTAATAGGGAATAATAAGTTGCTAGATTTCTGTTCTCCAGCACTACTGTATAGGTTCTCTGATATATGGCGGTATTATTTATATTGTTAATTATTGCTATTTATGTTGTTGTTACAGTTTTCTTGGCAAGACCAAGTTAGTGCTGCCCCTTTGTGGAAGTCAGCCCCCTCCCCTTTAATGTATTGGTTAATCCAGGGGCAGACTATAACCATAGCAGCTGCTATGGGGCCAAAATGTTACATGGTTACATAGTTAGTACGGTTGAAAAATGAAAAAAACCAAAAGAACCACCTGTTGGTCCTCGTCTCAACCAAGTGGGGTATTAAGTTGGGCCCAAAATCCATCGGTACAAATGATTCTGTTGGGCAACCATATGAATAGGCGCCTTACGTAAGAAAATGTTGCTGGCTCTCTGCTCTCCAGCACTACAATGTGGCGGTATTATTTATACTGTTTATAATTGCAGCACATGCCCCCTTTAATTTAAAGGTTCACAAATCGGCATAACTATAGCCATAGCATCTGCTATAGGGCCCAGAGGTTGAGGAAAGACCACACAGGCACAAGGGCGTTGCACCTTTTTCGTAGAGAATAATGAGTTGCTGGCTTTCTGCTCTCCAGCACTACAATGTGGCGGTATTATTTATACTGTTTATAATTGCTATTTATGCTGCTTTTTCAGTTTCCTGGGGATGACATAGTCCTCTGTGGCAGTCAGCACATGCCCCCTTTAGGGTATGTTCACATGGCTTATTTTGCCCCGTATTTCGGCGCGCATTTCGCCGCGTATTGCGCTTTACACACGGCAAAATGCGCCCCGCAATTACAGTAATTCATAGCTCATAGGGAAGGCCACACAGGTGTAAGAGCATTGCACCTTTTAGTAGAGGATAATAAGTTGGTGGCTTTCTGCTATCTGGCTCTACTACATGGGTTCTCTGATTTCTGGCGGTATTATTTATACCATTAGTTATTGCCCTGGACAAGACATAGGGCGCGTCCCCACTGCAGAGACAAATACCAGTCGGGTTATTGCGGCCGTGCACACCACCGCCGGGGGACGGCTTTTCTCAGCAGTTTGCGGAGAAAAGCCGTCCCCCTTCACATTGACGTGTTCATATTCCGCCCGAAAACCGGGCGGAAGAATGAACATATGCAATGTTTTTCGGACCGCCAGCGGTGTAAAAAACCGCCCGGCGGAAAATCGATGCAGTGGGAACCGCTGCACGGATTTTCCATAGAAGTCCGTTCTAGGGTTTGACAGACGGTTTACAAAACCGAAAACCGTCTGTAAAACCGTCCAAAAACCCTTGCTGTGGGGACATGCCCATAGTTAGTGCTGCTCCTCCCTGGCCATCAGCACGCACCACTGTATATAGGTTCACCCATATAACTATAGGTTGACCCATAGTTGTAACTACAGCTATAGCTGCTGCTACAGGGCTCAAGGGTTGAGGGGGGGGTCATATAGATGCAAAAACATTGTACCTGTTTATATGGAATAATTTGGTGGCTTTTCGGTGTTTGGCACAACTGTATAGATTCTCTGACATATGGCGGTATTATTTATAACTGTTAATTATTGCTTCTTATGTTGCTGTTTAAGTTTCCTGTCATTAGGGGTTGAGGCCCTCAGAATTCTAGTTACATTTGGTAATTTGCAGGGAATCCTATAAGACAACTGCATGTATAGCAATTCCATAATAGACTTATATTGTAGAAATACGGAACAGTCTGGCAATGAAGCAGTTTTAGGGCAGCCTGTGTCTGCTCTATTAGTTTAAAGAAGCCAGAAAGCTAACTGATAAACTAACTGATAAGGATGCCACAAAAGGCACAAGATAAGTGAGCCTTGCCCATGGTTAAAGGGGTTTTCTCACTTCATTGATTCCTCTCACCTCAGTCCTGTTTTCTTGGTTTCATTTTGAATCCAGGGGCGTGTTTACTGGCTGCTATTAGGCTGCAGTAGAAGCCAAATCTGTAGCTATAGCAACCAGTGCTGGCAGCCTATCAGGAGAGATCAAACAGGTCTGTAGCTATAGCAACCAGTGCTGGCAGCCTGTCAGGAGAGATTTAACAGGTCTATAGCTATAGCAACCAGTGCTGGCAGCCTATCAGGAGATATAAAACAGGGCTGTAGCTATAGCAACCAGTGCTGGTAGCTTATCAGGAGAGAGTGAACAGGTCTGTAGCTATAGCGACCTGAGGAGCTGATGCAGCCCATACAAGAGGGGATATCTAGGAATAGGTAGGACACGGTTAATGGACACATATTGCAAAGTGACTTGATTTTACGAGATCTTTAACATAAAAAGCAGCAATCCTTGTAGTGAGACAACCCCTTTAAAATTGGGCAGCACAGGGAATGATGGGACTTGTAGTCCACATGACCTCTGTGCCCATGACACAGGGAACGCAGGCTAATGCTTGCTTTCAGTCTTTACTATCTGGGCAGCCAGAAAAGCGTCAGCACTATCAGATCAGGACAGGTATGGGGCGGCTGTTTCTCATAGTCTGTAACCTTGTAAATCGCTCGTAATAGCAGAGCTTCAATTTAACTCTTTCTTGGTCCAGCTGGCATAGTATGAAAGGGTTAAAGTGAACAATGGGTTGAATTTCCTCTTGAATATAATGAGTATTCTTCAGATCCAGGATTTGCTGACATTGGGGCGACACCAGGGACTGCCAGTCAGTAGATGGTCCAAGCCCGCAAGCACTGATCACCCTCTTAAGCATTTCTGTAGCAAGGAGCCAAGCATAGAAACACATTGATACCAATGGAGCCGTAGGTATTGGGGAACTTGGGGCAAAATTATGCACCCCAGACCACCTCCCTACAATTACTTTGAAGCCCTATGCCATTTTTAATGTAAAAAATATTAACCCAAAAATAGGTGGAAAGGGGCTAGTGGGCATATGCCTTTTGGGGAAAAAAAGGGGTGTCGGGGGCCCCCAGTGGGGTTGATTCTTGGGGGCCCCCCAGTGAGTTATTTTTTTGGGGGCCCACCAGTGGAGTCTATTCTTGGGCCCCCACAGTGCAGTTGATTCTTGGGACCACCACTAGAGTTGATTCTTTGGGGCCACCAGTGAAGTTAATTCTTGGGGCCCACCACTGGTTTGTTCTTTGGTTCCACCAGTGGCGTTTTATTCTTGGTGCCCCCCAGTGAAATTAATTCTTGGCGCCCCAGGTAACTGTGTATGTTGGGGATCGGGTGGTTCGGACCAAATGTGGAGTTGATTCTTGGGCGCCCACCACGTGAGTTTATTCTGGGCGCCCACCAGTGGAGTTTATTCTTGGGGCCCACCAGTGGAGTTACCTTTTGGGGCCCACCAGTGGAGTTGATTCTTGGAGCCCACCAGTGGAGTTGATTCTTGGGGCCACCAGTGGAGCTGATTCTTGGAGCCCAGCAGTGAAGTTGATCCTTGGAGCTCACCACTGGAGTTAATAATTGGGCCCACCAGTGGAGTTGATTCTTGGAGCCCACCACTGGTTTTGATTCTTGGCTCCCACCAGTGGCGTTGATTCTTGGTGCCCACCATTGGAGTTGATTCTTGGAGCCCACCAGTGAAGTTAATTCTTGGCGCCCACCACTGTTGTTGATTCTTGGCTCCCACCAGTGGAGTTGATTCTTGGTGCCCACCACTTGAGTTAATTCTTGGCGCCCACCACTGGAGTTAATTCTTGGCGCCCACCACTGGAGTTAATTCTTGGCGCCCACCACTTGAGTTAATTCTTGGCGCCCACCACTGGAGTTAATTCTTGGCGCCCACCACTTGAGTTAATTCTTGGTGCCCACCACTGGAGTTAATTCTTGGTGCCCACCACTGGAGTTAATTCTTGGTGCCCACCACTGGAGTTTAATCTTGTGGCCCATCAGTGGAGTTACTTCTTGGGGCCCACCCTACAGCTACTGTATATAATTGCACACAGAACACATGCCTCTTGCCTTCTGCCTCTCTTTCTCTGCTTTTCCCCAGGTCAGCCATATGCAAGGGCTCTCTGGGAGTTTCCCCTGCTTCTCTGCCAGTTTTGCCTTGGTCAGAGTATCTAGATAAGAGCTTGTATTGAATCCAAGCCTCCTTCTCAGACCCCTCCTCAATATTCACCTTATTGTCATCTCTTTTTATCTCCTCGCCATCCCCCCAGCTCCCGCGCACCTCAGATCTCCGAGCCCTGTGGCTGTCTCCGTGTTCCACATTGACCTATGCTCTAAGAGGAGTGGTCCTTTTAGGGTCTGTTTAACCAGGGCTTAATGGCATTGTGGACATTATGACATTGTATTTGCCTGTCAATGAATCAACGATTGTTTGTGCCTTAAACCTGCGGCGTAGACTAAAATGAATGGTGACCCTGTGACAGGGATCCAAGGGGGGGGGGGGCTGAATTCAAGGGACATTTCTAGTGAATATTCATAGATCATAGTAAAATAAAGTTCAGAGGTCTCTTCCTTTTATGTAAGACAAATGGGAACCATGATTTATTCCTTTATTTATTTCATAGTTATTAATGCTTAACTGGACGATAGGCAGCGCTATTCTTGTTTACTACAATGCATTTCCCCTTAAAGGGGTTTTGCCACAAGGTAAAATTGACGTGGGACGCTTGCAAACTCAATAATAAACATTTTCACCATTCATCGTTATTAAAAATTCTGCACCGTTTTTGTCGTAGCTGCTCCTTCAGTGATCCATTGTTTACAGCTCATCTCCAGGGGATACGACCAGGGCTGAGAGCTTCTCAGTCCTGGTCGCACATGCTCAGACATCACCTCTCCTCTCAGGCAGCTACTGAGTGTTTAAACCCCAGGTGCTGTCATTCTACTCCCGTCCTCTGTGCTCCTTAGTAATTAGTCAAACAGTACACATAAATAAAAAAAGAAACCTCAATGCGGTCTGTGCATTGATAAAGAGAAAAAAAATCCACAGGTTTGGTTCCTGCAGGGATTTGAACCAAGGACCCTTGTGCTGTGAAGCAAAAATGTTACTTCTGAGATACATTGTAGCCACTCACAGCACTATACATAAACAGACCTTTCTTTAACTACAAAGAGGAAAGGCCTGGTGATGTCATCCTGCAGGGTCACATGATCTGCAATTCAAACAAATCACACACGCCCCCTTCTGAGCACACAGAGCTGAAGAGCTGGAAGCAGGAGCTATGAAATGAGATTGTGGCAAAACCCCTTTAAGTCAACCTGAAATTCAATGCAGACACTAAGTAACAACTATTATGGCTGCAATCACAGCTCTTTTGGGGTTGTCACACATCATTCGAGAGTCCCTGAATCCCAGATCTGCTGCAGTTCTGTCCCTCACTTGGTCCTTTTTCTTTCTACTGGGCTTTCTATCTCCTGTCATCGTCTCTTTTAGTGAATCCTTAAGTTCCCTGTGAAATAACAGTTCTGGAGCATCTTCTCTTATATCTCTGTGTTGTGCTGTTCCTTTGTTATTCCTCCTAGAAATGTATCACTGAATCTGTCAGATGGGTGTTACCATTCCAGTTCTCGAGGGGAGTGACCTACTGACTGACAGCACTGAATGGACAATGTCAGACTGTGCAGGGACAAACCCCCAGTTGGTAACACCCATCTGACCGATTGGTAATGGATTTCTAGGAGGAATAACAGAGGAACTGAAGAACATAGAAATGTATTACTGAATGTGTCAGCTGGGTGTGGCCATTTCAGTTTTCAAAGGGGTGTGTTCCTGCCCACAATGACTGTCAGCACTTATTGGATAATGTCAGACTGTGTAGGGAAACCCCCACTGGTAACACCCATCTGAAATGTCGGTAAAAAGGTGGAGGGCTTGAATCCGCAAACCGTGGAGAAAAGCCGTCCCTCTGCGTGCCAAAAACAGACCAAATACCAGTCGGTATTTCCGGACCAGTATTTGGTCTGTGCCGAGTAAACGGGCCCTAAGGGGGGCAAACACTTTTACAGTACTACAATGGCCTCAGGTTTTAATAGTTTAAACATAAAATGGTCTTTCCTGGGAACTTGCGTGCTGAGTCTGGTTTTAAAGGGGTTGTCTCACTACATTGATTCATCTCACCTCAGTCCTGTTTTCTTGGTTTCACTTTGAATTCAGGGGCGTGTTTACTGGCTTCCACTAGGCTGCAGTAGAAGCCAGGTCTGTAGCTATAGCAACCAGTGTTGGCAGCCTATCAGGATAGATCAAACAGGTCTGTAGCTATAGCGACTTGAGGAGCTGATGCAGCCCATACAAGAGGTGATATCTCAGAATAGGTAGGACACTGGTAATGGACACATATTGTAAAGTCACTTGTTTTTGCAAGATCTTTAACATAAAAAGCAGCAATCCTTGTAGTGAGACAACCCCTTTAAGGTACAATGTCCCATACACTGATCTAATTATCATGGATATTTTACTTGTAAAGACTCTGTATTAGTGCAGTGCATTCAGTGAATAGTGGTCTGTAACACCCCTCTACAGTACAGTGCGGTACTACATGTCCTGTGCTGCTCTTACATGTATTAGTGAGGCGCATGCAGTGATTGGTGGCCTATAGCGCCTCTCTACAGTACAATGAGGTACTACATGTCCTGTACTGCTCTTACATGTATTAGTGAGGTGTATGCAGTGATTAGCGGTCTATAGCGCCTCTCTACAGTACAGTGCGGTACTACATGTCCTGTACTGCTCTTACATGTATTAGTGAGGTGTATGCAGTGATTAGCGGTCTATAGCCCCTCTCTACAGTACAGTGCGGTACTACATGTCCTGTACTGCTCTTACATGTATTAGTGAGGTGTATGCAGTGATTAGCGGCCTACTAGCGCCTCTCTACAGTACAGTGCGGTACTACATGTCCTGTACTGCTCTTACATGTATTAGTGAGGTGTATGCAGTGATTAGCGGTCTATAGCCCCTCTCTACAGTACAGTGCGGTACTACATGTCCTGCACTTCTCTTACATGTATCAGTGAGGTGCATGCAGTGATTGGTGTTCTAGTAGCGCCTCTCTACAGTACAATGCGGTACTACATGTCCTGTACTGCTCTTACATGTATTAGTGAGGTGCATGCAGTGATTAGCGGTCTATAGCGCCTCTCTACAGTACAGTGAGGTACTACATGTCCTGTACTGCTCTTACATGTGCCAGGATGAGCGGCTCTTTTGGGCATCAGGTGAAAGCCCCATTTTCTTCTTTTCTGGTCCATTGTGTATAAAGTCCATGACTGCGAGAAGTTTTTGTCCTCATCATAGACAGTGATCTCCAGCTTCCAGCAGCTCTCTCTGATGATATGTGGAAGGACGCGCTTTATCTGGATTAGTATCTGCTTCATTTTCTTTAATCTTCATTTTGCGTTATGTTGACGGTCACATTTTGGGGCCTTGGAACCAATCACCAGTTTTTTCGTAGAGTTGCGGTTTCATCATACAATGGTCATTGCAGATCCAGTTAATATTGTACTTTGTGGGATTACTGTGCACTATTCTGCAATACTAATATACAGAAGAACAGTGTTTACAACTCTCCTATTACACCGGCCTCTGGCAGGATATAATAGGGGCAGTAAAATGTCAGGTCTGGGGGTTCATTAGGCTCACGGTCGGCACCCCGCATCTTGGGGAAGTCGATTGGGAGGTGGGAGGGGGTTCCCTCCACCTGGATAACTGCTAGAATCTCGTTAACTGCGGCATCAAAGTAGTTACATGGCCGGCATTGGAATTATCTCTAGTCACGGCCACTGAAGGCAAGTGATGGCTGTAACTAACAGCCAGAACCCGCCGTATATGGTACGGGCTACATTCATTTTTGTGCCCCTTTATTCATAAGCTGTAGGTGGTTCACGTACTTCTGCCTACCCAGCCCTGTATAGAAGTCTATAGTCATCCATATTCACTTCAGCTGTCCCTTTGGGTACAGCCATACACGTCACTTGGAACATTTAGGGGGATGCAGTCTGCTCACGGTTTGCAGAATCGGCCGCCCCCCTAAACATTGAACAGTACAGTACATGTTCTGCCCCAAAACTGGAATGTGCACGTTCCAAGTTTTTGGTAACGGTTCTTAGATTTGAAATCCGATCGTAAGCAAAACCATGCAGTGTAGATTAGAGCTCGGATTTTCTGCAGGATCAAATCTGAAAACCCTGCCATGTGGACATGCCCAATGAGTAGACCAAGGTGGCTCGGAAACTTCTCGGTACCGGTCTGTGTGGGTGAGTGCCAGTCTTTACTGCATTTCTGGCATTTTATTTGTTAGCTAATGTTCTCGTGTCTGAAGCTATGCTACAATCAACGGTACAAATGACAGTAAAAATTCATTGTAGGAGATATAACTTAACGGTTCCCGTCATAAAATCTGCAATTTTTCCAGATTTATTTGCAATTTTTTTTTTTCTCTGTGCCAATTCCTAAGAGCCTGTGCGGCACCTCTCAGACCATGTCGTTATTACGCCTTTTGGCATTGGACTGGTAATAACGGACGCATTTAAAATGTCTCTGCACAGACTGATGCGTTCAGGCCTGAGTGTCATGAGCGGACCAAATAAGTATTCTGCATCCTGCGCACACCGGGGGGGATTTTTGAAAATGATCGTAAATGGGGGAAAAACACGGAGGCGTTGTCATAGCAACCAATTAAATGACAGCCCTCATCTTGAAAGCCGCTCACGTTGATTTTTTTTCCTTTTTTGCAGTAATTTTCGACGATATTCTTCCATACCCAGTACCCGCCTCTGGTAATCCAGCAGCGCGTGTATTGCTTATACTTAGTGCCACTTTAATTTCCCATGTGAAAAATGGGAGCAAATTGGAAGGCAGCAGCATTTTTTTTGGCTGCCCTAGTTTGTAAAAATGACCTAATTTTTTTTTTTTTTTAGTTGCTTTGCAAAAGTGTGCATTACTGATCCCCAGCTTTTACTCTTAATACAAATTTAGATTTTTTTTTTTTTGTTCCTTTTCTTTACTTTTTGATTTTGAAAATGGTTCACGAGACACCACAAATCGGAAAATAGATTCGAATGATAGTGGATATATTGAAAAATGTAAAAAAAAAATAAATAAAAATTGAAATTAAAAAAAGTAAAAACCTTTCGCCAAAATAATACACGTCAAACAAATGGCAAAAATTTGGGCAAAAAAAAAAGCAAATTGCAAATCGGGTCAATTAAGGCTCTGTTCAGATTTAGGCTGATTTATTATTAATCCGGATTAAACATATTTCGTTTTATTAAAATTTTGAAAATGGTTTGCAGAACATGACAAATCATAAAGTAGATTTGAATGATAGCGGATATACTGAAAAATGTAAAAAGAAAAAAAAATGTAAATTAAAAAAAGTAAAAATCTTTCACCAAAATAATACACGTCAAACAAATGGCAAAAATTTGGGCAACAAAAAAAAGCAAATTGTAAATCAGTCAATTTAGGCTCTGTTCGGATTTAGCCTGTTTTATTAATAATCTGGATTAAAAATGTTTCTATTTATTAAAATTTTGAAAATGGTTTGCAAAACATGACAAATCAGAAAATAGAT
This sequence comes from Phyllomedusa bahiana, assembly GCA_025379985.1. Lineage (NCBI taxonomy): Eukaryota > Metazoa > Chordata > Amphibia > Anura > Hylidae > Phyllomedusa > Phyllomedusa bahiana. The sequence goes on along the minus strand of JAODAL010001779.1, from coordinate 85,150 downwards.
TTGAATGATAGTGGATATAATGAAAAATGTGAAAAAAAAAATTACATTAAAAAAAGTAAAAATCTTTCACCAAATAATACACGTCAAACAAATGGCAAAAATTTGGGCAACAAAAAAAAGCAAATTGCAAATCAGTCAATTTAGGCTCTGTTCGGATTTAGGCTGTTTTATTATTAATCTGGATTAAAAATGTTTCTTTTTATTACAATTTTGAAAATGGTTTGCAAAACATGACAAATCATAAAATAAATATAAATGATAGCTGATATACTAAAAAAAAAGTGTAAAAATTAATTTACGTCTAAGTGATACACATTAGAATGTAACATGTCAAAGAAATTGCAAACATTTTGGAAAAAATAATATAAATTGGTCAATTTAGGCTATGTTCACACGGCTTAATTGCGGGACGTAATTACGCCCCGCAATTACGCCGTGTGGGACGGGGCGGGGCGGGGAGCGGGGGAGTAAGCAGGGGGCCGGCACTTCGCCGGCCCATTGGACTATCACTGCTAGCGGCGCGTATACGCCGCTAGAAAGTGACAGGTGAATTATCTCCCGCCGGCGGATTCGCCGGGCGGGGAGAGGAGACGTAATCCATAGTTTCTTATGAGTAACTGTGAATTACCGTAATGAATGGGCCGTTTTCGGCCCGTAATTGGCGCACTTCGGCGCGTAATTACGGACCGAAATACGGCCCATTTTAAGCCGTGTGAACATGGCCTTAGGCTCCATTCAGATTTACTGAACATTGGTCTTTTTTATTTTTACTCTTTTTTTAAATTTTTCTTTTGATTCAAAATTTGAAATGGTTTATGAGACATTAATAATCAGAAAATAGATATGCATGATAGTGGATATATTGTAAAATGTGAAAAAAATTGTGTGAAAATGTATTTTTACCTAAATAATACACCCTGGAATGTAAGATGTCAAACAAATCGCAAAAATTCTGACAAAAAGAATGGAAATTGGTTAATTTCGGCTCGGCTGACATTTGCAGTGTGCAGCACTATTCTTCCCATCAAAACAACAGACGTTATAATGGAACCTGATGAACCCCATTATAAATCAATGCTATCCATCAAATGCTGGTTTTATCCGTTCTACGACTGATCCAGCATTTTATCATGGAAGCCACAATGGTGAAGTTAACAGATATCAATAGACCCCCTACACACACACTTATATTTTGCATAAAAAAACTGCATGGTTTTTTTCTGTTTTTATTTTTTTTTTAGGCATCATGCTTTTTTTATGCTGTTTTTGTAGCTTTTTTTTTGCAAAAAAAAGGGTGTATTTGTACAAAGGCATCATCTGTTGTGCATTTTATATTTGTCTATTGACTTCCAGCTGCAGTTGTATTAAAACAAGAAAAATGCTTGAAAAAACATATTTTTAGTAGCCTTTTTCTTGCAAAACTACCACATGTGAAACCAGTCTACGTCGGTGACGGTGGACTCATATATGACGTCATTTTATGGTATAGACAAATCCGCTGAAAGATCTGCCTGTCTTATAAGGCTATGTTCACACGGCTTAATTGCAGGACGTAATTACGCCCCGCAATTACGCCATGTGGACGGGGGGGCGGGGGCGGGGAACGGGGGAAGTGAGCGGCAGGCCGGCACTTCGCGGCCCATTGACTTGAATTGCCAGCGGCGCGTATACGCCGCTAGTAATTCACATGTCAATTATCTCCCCGCCCTGCGGCTTCGCCGGGGGGGGGGAGAGGTAACGTAATCCATAGTTCTCTATGAGAACTGTGAATTACCGTAATGAATGGGCCGTTTTGGCCCGTAATTGGCGCAAATTTGGGCGTAATTACGGACCGAAATACGCGCCATTTTAAGCCGTGTGAACATGGCCTAAGGGTGAACTGCAAAGAGTGAAATTTTTAAGTGAGTCTGTGACAATCCTGCAAAAAAAAAAAAAAATCCGTCTGCAAGTACTGATGTGGAATTGTCGGTGGCAGAAATGTCCACTTTCCTAACACATTTCTTAATTTAAAGGGGTTCTCTGAAACTAACAGATGCTTGTCAGTCGGTTGTAGAATGATTGAAAATAGAAGAAGAAAAAAACTTATCGTGTGCACCAGCTCGTTCCAGCGCCGCGGCCGTTCCGGTGATCCCGGCTCATGAGGTCTCCATTCAATCTTGACGTGACCCTCCAACCAATAAGAGGCTGCATGGCTCTCTTGCTGGATATACCACACATCACCCTCCAGCCAATCACAGGCTGCAGCGGTCCCCCCTTTCTGGATATACCCCAAAAGCAAACCCTCCCCCCAATCACGGCTGCAAACGAACGGGGTTCGGGGCAAGAAAAAACTGCAAGGTGTTTTTTTATCAAAGTCCCCCAAAAGACCCAACAAGCAGTTATTAGTATCGGAGGCCCCCTTTCATGGGGATCTTGGGGACCTTTTGTTTGTTTTTTGTTTTTTAAATTTTGCGGGGTTTTTTTTTTTTCAGTTTTTTGGGTTTAAAGTTTTTAAAAGTTAAAAAAAAATTTTTGTTTAAAAAAAAAAATAAAAAAAAAAAAATGTTCTAATATGAATGAGATCTGGCTATTAAATTTTCTTTTTACCCAAAAAAATTTTTGGGTCCATTTTTTATCATTTTTTGACTTACTTTTTTTTATGTCCCTTTAAATGTTTTTCCCATTTTCCCGCCCCACAATTTAAAAGAAGAATCTTTTAAAAAAAAAATAACAAATTTGTATTTTCAAATTTTCTTAATAAAAACACTCACTCTGCTAAACTTGGAAGTCATATAGAAAGGGAAAAAGGGGGGGACCCAAAATTTAGACCCCCCTCATTCTGTTTTCAAAAAAGGTCGGCTGGAGCTAAACTTAAAAGCCCAAAAACCCGTTTTTGGGGGAAGGGGACGTCAAGAAATACAACCCTTTTTTAAATTTTGCAAAACCTTGGGAATAAACTTCTGCATGAGTTTTTGATGCGGGTTTTAAATAAATTTCAATAAAAAAGGGAACTTTTGAAAAACCCCCCCAAAACATCTAAAAAGCACTGTGCAGGAAAAATAATATGGGCCCATTCACTGCGATGGTCCCAAAATTTTTTGGGTCCCCCCCAAAACCAAGAACATATTAGGGTTTTTTCATTTAAGGGGCCCGGCCCCCCTCAAAAGCCCCGAAACATTGCTTTTAAAACATAATCTCCTTTAAAAAACCCACTTCAAGTCAACCTCAGGGAACAGCTAGATGGCCGCACCTGCATAGCCCTCCCCATTCTTTTCTATAGCAGTTCTAAATACAGCACTGCGAGTGTGCTCAGGTGTATTTAGAACTGCTATAGACATAAATGGGGAAGAGCTGAACAAGTGCGGCCGTCTTCCCATACACTGAAGCAGACTTGTAGTGGGCTTGGGAGAGTTTACTTTATGGCAGAACCCCTTCAAAGGCGTGTTCCCATCCCACTCATTGATGGCCTATCCATAGGACAGGATATGCCATCGATGTGTGAAAGGTGCAGCACGCCCTGCAATTACGCTGGGTGTTCGCGGAGTCGCGCTGATCAGCGGGGGGGCAGCCATAGACATGTATTACTCACGGCGCGAAAGCGAATAAGTGACATGTTACTTATATCCCTGGGCATAATCCATAGTTCTCTATTGTATTATCGTAATGATTGGGCCGCATTTTGCTCGCATTAGAGCGCAGTATGCAGCGAAATGCGTCCTAAAATAAGCCGTGTGAACAGCCCCTAACAGGCAAGATCAGTTTTGCGGACGGTTTTAAGATTTTTTTTTAAGAATTAAGCAAAACGTCTAATTCTTCTCACATTGTGACTGTAACAACCGTTCATGTCTTTGTCTTGATAAATGTAGATTTTATTTTTCCACCAAAAAATAATGACATAAATATTTTTTTATCAGTTTTATCCTTTATTTCTCTTTCACAATCGACTCGTCCTTTTTTTTCTTTCTTTCCTTTCTCGCCACTTTAACAAGCAATCTATCTTCTCTTTCTTTCGTTTCCCCTCACCCCCCAGTCTCTCAGGCTTTGGTGAAGTGTTTAGAATTCAACAATAGCCCATGTGACTGCCTATGAGACTCTGGTATTGTGTGGTGACTCCGAGGATCCTGCTCACCCCCCACCCTTCTTCCCTGCGCTGCTTTTTCTTTCCGAATCCGTGCCCTCCCTGTGTAACCCTCTGTATGCCCTCTTCTTTTATGCCCTCCTCCGGCCCTGTTGTCATTATTTATCAGGCCCCCTTCTCCGTTCATTCACACTTTTACTGATGCAGCAGAGCTGAATTTGTCGTCCAAGGTTCACATCTTTTTTTTTTTGTGCAGCGCGTAAGGCTCTGTCTACACAGCATATGTTCAAATGCCGACCAAAATCCGACATCATTGTAACATCGCCGGACCTCGATTTTTGGCACGGGTTTTCACTAAAAACCGCAATTGGTGTTCAGATTTGCTGTTGGCCCCGTGCATACGGGAATCCGATGGCAATGCAACGGAATATCTGACATGTTTTAAAATCCACCAGAATCCGTTGGCACAAATCCGTGCTGTGTAGACTACAGCACGGATTTTGTATTGCTGTATATGGGGCACTGGTTACAGTTGGATTTTTGGTGGATTTTAAATACTGAATCTGCCAAAAATCCGACCAAAAACCTGTGCTGTGTAGACAGTGGGCAAAAAAAGCGCAGCTGTGTGTCTGATGTAAGCTCATTCCCATTATAGTCAATGCGATCTTAACATCAAGGGCCACATGTATGAAAACTGTCTAGGTCTAAAATTCACTTTGTTGCCCATAGCAACCAATCAGAGCTCAGCTTTCACTTTTCCAGGGCACTGTATGAAATAAAAGGGGCGCTCTGATTGGTTGCTATGGGCTCAAATTGATTGCCATGAGCTCTGATTGGTTGCTGTGAGCTCTGAGTGGTTGCTGTGAGCTCTGAGTGGTTGCTATGGGCAACAAAGTGAGTTTAAGGCCATGTTCACACGGCTTATTTTGGGACGAATTTCAGTCCATAATTCGCGCCGTACTGCGCAAATTACGGCTGAAATCCGTCCCATTCATTACGGTAATCCACAGTTCTCATAGAGAATTACATGCTACTTATTCACGGCGTATCCGCGCTGTGAATAATGCTCGTCGCCCTGGTCCATGCGGTGTAATTGCGTGGCGAAATACGTCCCGCAATTAGGCCGTGTGGACATGACCTTATACCTAGACAGTTTTCATACATGTGGCCCCAATTTTTTTTGCATGCTTATTCACTCATAATCATGAGAAAAACAAGAATTTTGCACATCAAAAAGCAAGCGAAAATAAGCCGGGTGTCTTTTGCTGCTTGTTTTCATGCATTACTTTCAAAACTAGGAACTTCATTTCATTCGACCTGTATACGCGCGGATAATACCCTTTCACTCCTGTTTTCCTGTTTTTGCATAACGCGGCAAACATTGTGCAAGAAAGCGCAAGTTGTGTGCCCCCTGCGTGCTTATTCCCATTTGATTCAATGGAACCTTAGGCTATGTTCACATGGGTGAAATTGGGATGTATTTTGGCCCATATTTTGCACCGTACTGCGCTCAATACGGGCCGAGATATGTCCCAGTCATTACGGTAATCCACAGCTCTCATAGAGAACTATGGATTACGTCTCCTCTCCCCGGGCGTACAGTACGCCGCGGGGGGAGATAAGTGACATGTCAATTACTAGCGGCGAATATGCGGCGCTAGTAATGAATGACTATGGGGCCGGCGCGAGCTCCCGGACACACAGCGTAATTTTGGGGTGTAATTACGCCCCGCAATTATGCCGTGTGAACATAGCCTTAGTCTCTCTCTTTTGCTCACATTTGGATGCATAATCGCAACAAAAAGTAAATATTAAAAGGGATTTTACAGGCGTGTTTGGGCCGGTGAAAATACGCTTTTAGATCCGTCTGTTGGGCCCTAAACTTACCCAAGGCCATGTTCCACGCTTTAAAAAGGGGGCGTATTTTCGGTCTGAATTACGCGCCCAAGGGCCAATTTCGGGGCCCAAAACGGCCCATTCATTTCGGGAATTCACATTTTTCATAGGAAAATTTATTATGACATGCACTTTTTTCGGGTATACCGCCGCTAGCATGATTGTCTAGGGCCCGGGGCGAAAATGCCGGGCCCCCACCGCTCAACTCCCCCTCTCCCGCCCCCGCCCCACGGCGTAATTGCGGGCGTAATTACGTCCCGCAATTACGCCTGTGAACATAGCCTAACACGTATCTAATAAATAGCAGTGTGATTTACATTGCTTTGACTGTGAAACACGCATCGGCGTTCACACAAGTGATCGCCAATGCACGTCTCATTGCGTCTTTCGGATCCGTTCCAAGAAATGACATGTCAATTCTTGGTCCGAAAGACGCAGCAGGAGCCCTATAATAAAGTATAGGGCGCGATCCTGCTGCATCCAACATGTATCCAAACAGGCAGCTGCGCGTTGGATGCGTGTTGGATCCGATCGCTGCAGCGTTTTTGGATGCGATTTTCCGATCCAACACGGATCCAAAAACGCTGTGAAAACGGCCCCTTACACTTCAAAAAACGCCCCAAAATAAGTCGTGTGAACCCAACCTAACATACCATGGTCTGTATTGAAGGTTTACTAGCTCAATATATCACCAATAATGTACCAAATAAGTGACTTGGCTCTGCCCCTCTACATCCAGAGCATTTTGTTTTTGGCTGAGTCCTTGCTTCCTCCGTGTCGTAGTGGACGCCCTGATACCATCTCGATCCTCTTTCCTTGCATTATGAATCTGACATTTCTGCCAGAGCATTGTTTTTCTGCACAACTTATGGTTTGCAAATTGCTCTGGCCACATACTGGGAAGCCTCAGCCGCACCTCCCCCCTTCCCTCTCACTGCCCTGTCCTCTTTAAAGGTGCCCCCTCTAGCACCAGCCTCATTATCTTCACTCCCTCTGCTCCAGTGCACTTCCCTGTCAATTTTCTCTATCTGACTGTGCCCCCCATTAGATTGGCTGCCCCTCCTCCCCACTCTCTCTACCCCTCTCTGTTGGTTTTTGCAGCCTGATCTCTCTGCACCTGTTAATCTTTAATCCTCCTCATTTCTCTTCCCTTCCTCCATCCAAGGAGAGCTCTGCAAAACTTCCACACATCTCACTTACAAGAATTCCAGTGATCCCCTCGGCAGTTCCTATATTTCCCCTTTTTCTTTTTCCATTGGATCTCAATATTTTTGTTTTTGACAAGGATTCTGCGCGTTCCCCTCCCCCCAGTTTGCTAAGATTCCCACAGTCCATGATAACAAAGACCCATGATTGCTGGTGAGGAGGCAGCAGACTATTCATAGACAGACCCTTCACACCTTCTGGTGGTGACAGTGTGCTCTGCTTACCATCATTCCTCAATATTTTTGAATATCCATCTATATCTATATGTCTATAGGTATAGATAGGTGGATATGACATGGATAGACAGACAGATAGATAGATAGACAGGTAGGTAGATAGGTAGGTAGATAGATAGATAGACAGGTAGGTAGATAGATAGATAGACAGGTAGGTAGATAGATAGACAGACAGGTAGGTAGGTAGTTTAGGAAAGGTTTAGATAGATAGCCCTAATAGACGGGGTTAGGTAGGTGGGACAGATAGACAGACAGGTACGTAGGTAGGTAGACAAACAAAAAAATGAAGATAGGTATGAGATAGTTTGGATATGTTTTTAAATTTGGGTAAAGTTTGAAATAGAGTGAATTTGCCCTTTTAAAAACATTTTGGGGAGTTAAAAATCCTTTTTCCCTTTAAATCTTAAAGGGTTTTCCAAAATTTTTTAAAACCCCCCTTTCTACAAACCGCTTATTGTTTTTAAAAATTAAAAAATTAAACCACCCTTACCTCTCCCATCACCACCGTTTTCAATATTCCCCCCAGATCCCTCACATATGACATCATGTTCATGGATCACATGATGCTGCAACCAATCTGCATGTACAGTATGTGACCATGGAGGCCGTGCCCCGGTTGCGGGCAGCATGGGTTTCCATAAAACGGGGTTTTTTTTCCGGGGGGGGACCCAGGGGAACATTGGCGGTGGTGATGGGGGGGTTTAAGGGAGGGGTTTCCCATTCTAAATTTTTTGGGAGAACCCCTTTTTAAACTCCCCAATTAAAAAAAAGGAAGTAGGTTTACTAAAGATTACCATCGATGGAAAAATTTGGGCCCTTGGGATTTTGACCAATCTTTTTAAACTGCAAGTCTAAGGCCATGTTCACCCCTTTATTTGGGGAGGGGTTTGGGCCGCCGTACTCCCCCCCGGTTTTTGAGCTTTAAGTAGGGGCCCCCAATCCCCCCCTGTCATTACGGTAATCCACTGCTCTCATAAAAAAACAGGGGAAATTCCCTTGGGCCCCTTTCCCCGTTTTGGGCCCAAATTTCCGCCGGGGGGGGAGAAAGTGACATGCACATTATCCAGGCGAAATTTCCGGCCGTGGATAATGAAAAGTTTAAGGGGCCGGGGAGGGGCCTCCCCCCCGCTGCGCTCCGGCCCCGCCCCTTATTCACGGCGGGTTTTGTGAGCTCAATAGGGCCTCAAAACCCCGTCGGGAAATAACCCGTTTTGAACAGGGCCCCTAACAATAGTCTTGGTGATTTTTTTCCCAAAAGGGAATCGAGTGGCCCCAAAAAAAAAAGATCCTCAGTGGCACGAGTAGGTTTAAAGGGGCCCGGGTTTAACAGGGCTTATTCCCGACGGTTTATGGCCGAAATTGAGTAAACAAACCCGCGTGAAAAAGGGGACGGGGGCGGGGCCCCGGAGCGCGGGGGGGGGGCGCCGCCCCCGGGCCCCATGATAATGCATTGTTTAGGGCCCGAGCCCGCGCTGTAAATAATGTGCTTGTCACTTTTCTCCCCCCGCGGCGGATTTGCCGACCCGGGGAGGAGGAGGGGGAATCCACTGTTCTTTTATGAGAGCAGGGGTTTAAACCAAATGATTTCCACGGATTGGCGCCGTATTGAAGCGCAAATCCGGCGGGGGAATACGGCCCCAAATCCGTCGGCAAATAAGCCGTGTGGGAAAGGGGGGGAAAAAAATGTTACTCTTTCTTGGGTTTACATAAAAAAAAAAAATACTAGGCCTTTCAAGTTTGAGTGAATGCTTTTTAGGGCCAAACCCCAAGGGGGGGGTTGGGGCTTTAGGCCCCGGGTGCAAGTTTTATTTTTTTTTTTATCAAGGGCCACTTCAGCATTATGGTTGCCCTCAAGGGGGGGGTGGGGTATTGTGCCCAAATTTTGGGCTTTAAAAACCTAGATGCGGTCCCCTACCAAACTCCGAATAAGCCCCAAAACCTCTCGGTTAGGGTATGTTTTAAATGGCGGGAAAATTGGCGCGGGATTTGCGCTTAATTTCACTACGAAAATTACGGGAATCCACAGTTTTTTATTGAGAAGTATTGGGTTTTCGCATTTTCCCCTCCATCTCGTACAATTCGATCGGGTTTTTACGCGCGGGGGGATAAATAAAAAAAAATATAAAATTGCGGCGATTACCGCCCCGAGTATGGGGTGAAAAGGGGCCGGTGGGCTGCCGGCTCCCCGTGCTTCGGGAGTACGCACTGATCTGCGCGACTCCCAAATCACCCGGCGTATTGCAGCGCTTACTGTACACGGCACAATTACGGCGTGTGAACATAGGCTTATGAACTGAGAGGGTCAAGAAAGTGACATGTTCATTAAACCCGGCGGGTACGCCGGGCCCCCGGATAATGAAAGGGATATGGGGTCGGTGGGGCAGCGCCCCCGCCCCGCCCCTTACTAAAAACTGTAATTGGGAGGCGAAATCCGTCCCGCAATTCGGGTTAATAAGCCGTGTGAACCGGCCCTAAGGCTGAAGGCACATGCAGTGGATTTGCCCTTTGGGTTTGGTGGGAGATTTTGGGTACATTGAGTTCAATGGGAGAAAAGGGAAAAAAAACCCAAAGGGTTTTTTGCAGATTTTGGTGCAGATTTTGCCTTATCCCTTCAAAGTCAATGTAGACAAATCCACAACTGTACCAAAAAAATGCAGCAAAAATTCCGTCCCTGTTGCATCCACCCTTAAATCTTCCTCTTTAATAAGGCTTGGTTCACATCTGTGTTGGAGCATTCGTCCAGAGATTCAAATGGGCAGAAAAGGATCCGTTTGACAATGGATGCCAATGGCGCCCGATGGACCCTATTGACTACAGGCGGTGCCACAGCTCTGGCTCCAAGGCCCTTCACCTACCTCTTGAGAGCAACCATAATATTGATGTAGCCTTCAGTAAAAATGGGTCTGACACTCCTGCTGTACTATGTCTCTGAGCAACTCACACTGAGCCGTAATATGCCATGGGTCCTTAGGCCTTGTACATACTGCATTTAATATCTATATGCCCAGTGTATATACACTGGGAGAATCTTCTGACACATACACTAGGCTTGTCCATAGACTACTATGGACCTTGGACCTGATGTATGCTAGGGGTCAATTTGGCATACCTCTTGGTGGTGAACCTTTTTTCACTCAGCTATTCTTTCCATTTCTGGGTCATCCTGACATACTGGGCTATAGACTGGGAGGTTTTCCTGGTGCATGCGGTGGGGGAACCTGGTATGAACAGTGATTAATGACCATTAATGAGGCCTTCTGGTTACATCCCATCTAATGTGGACACAGCTGCTCAAGTGTCATCCAGGTGAATGATGGATTCATTTTTCTTGTAGACGTTTGATATCGGTGCCTGTAAGAATAGGGTGATGCCCTGCGCTGATCAGATAGGAACCTCAGCAACAAGGTTCTTGAACCGGGCGTAGGATTTTGCTGCTATGGTAATTTCCTTGGCTCGGGTGGCACAATGTGGCAGAGAGGAATTAGCAATCCTTGTTTTTTATGATGTTAAATCATAGACACCAGAAGCAATGTACACCATACAGAAGTAGTTCCTGGTGACCTTGGTTAAATCCCCAACATGCTGGTGTCTGGGTGGCAAGCTTGAACTAAACCACAGGGGAACAGGGAAAACCCTCAGGTAGCCCCCGGGCATGGTAGGCCTGGATCTGTTTCTCAGGTAGAAAGACATAAAAAAATAAGCAAAATCTGAAAGGTAAAGTGCAAGAGTCATGTGCAGTATGGACCACCAGAAACCACTCCACAAATCCACTCCATTGCTAAGCCCAAGGATCCACTTCACTGGTGGGCCCCAAGGATCCACTCCACTGGTGGGTCCCAAGGATGCAGTCCATTGGTGGGTCCCAAAGACCCACTTCACTGGTGGGCTCCAAGGATCCACTCCACTGGTGGGTCCCAAGGATCCACTCCACTGATGGGCTCCAAGGATCCACTCCACTGATGGGCTCCAAGGATCCACTCCACTGATGGGCTCCAAGGATCCACTCCATGGTGGGTCCCCAAAGGATCCACCCACGGGGGGGTCCCAAAGGATGCGTCCATTGGTGGGCCCAAAGACCCACTCCACTGGTGGGCTCCAAGGATCCACTAAAATGGTGGGCCCCCAAGGGATCCACTCCAGGGTGGGCCCCAAGATAAACTCCACTGGGGGGACCCAAAGGACCACTTCACGGGGTGGGCTCCAAGAATCCACCCCATGGTGGGCCCAAAAGGATCCACTCCACTGGTGGGCCCAAAGGATGCATATTGGTGGGTCCCAAAGCCCCCATTCCGGGTGGGCTCCAAGGATCCACCCACTGGGGGGGTCCCAAGGACCCACTCCACTGGTGGGCCCAGATCAACCCCCACTTGGTGGGACCCAAGGATCCACTTCACTGGTGGGTCCCAAGGATCCACTCCACTGGTGGGTCCCAAGGATCCACTCCACTTGTGGGTCCCAAGGATCCACTTCACTGGTGGGCCCCACGGATGCAGTCCATTGGTGGGTCCCAAAGACCCACTTCACTGGTGGGGCTCCAAGGACCCACCCCAAATGGTGGGTCCCAAAGGATCCACTCCACGGGGGCCCCAGATCAACTCCCTGGGGGGCCCCAAGGGACCCTTACTGGTGGGCTCCAAAATCCACCCCACTGGTGGGCCCCAAAGGATCCACTCCATTTGGTGGGCCCAAGGATCCCTCCATGGGGGGACCCAAGGATCCACTCCATGGTGGGCCCCCAAGAATCCATTAACTGGGGGCCCCAAGGATCCCACTCCAGGAGGGGATCCAAGAATCCCCCACTGATGGGCTCCAAGGATCCACTCCACTGATGGGCTCCAAGGATCCACTCCAAAATTTGGGCTCCAAGGATCCCACTCAAAAGGGGCCCAAGGATCCCCTCCACTGGGGGGGGCCCCCAAGGATCCACTTCCGGGTGGGCCCCAAGAAAAATTTTCACTGGGGGGCCCAAGGATCCACTTCACTGATGGGCTCCAAGGAACCACTCCACTAGTGGGCTCCAAGAATCCAATTCACTGGTGGGCCCCAAAGAATCGGCTCCACTGGTGGGCCCCATTCACTGACGGGCCATACAAACCCTCTAGTGATAGCTTCTAGCAGTTACATCCATAATACGGACAGGTAAATATGGGTGTTCTTTGGTGGAAGCATCATTCTAAGAGTCCCTATCTCCTGACTACTTTATCTTTATATGGTAATATCAGTAATGATGTATGAAAGGGGAGAGATAACATGACGACGTATAGAGACTGTGAAGAAATAGCAGAGCTCAACCACCTGCAGAAGTGTCCCCCACCCCTCTATAAACCACAACCACCAAGAGGTTAAACCGTGCAGACCTGCAAAGCATTCCACATCCTAGTACTTAGACATAATCCAAAAATTCCTCCTCCTTTATCAAGTAGCTAATGCGTTAGTTGTGTAGAGACCAAACAAACACTGTGTATTCTCAGAAACCTACAGAGTTTAGCCGTGACCCTAAATTGTATTGCCAGCCTATGTAACCTACAAAAATTTGCCACATAAATACGGTAAATAATAAACTCTTGTTTTCACTACCCGTGTCATATACTGGCAATAACTATCCTGCCTGACACACACTGTATAGTAAAAGTTAAAGGGGTTTTGCCACAATCTCCTTTCATACCTTCTGCATCCAGCTCTTCAGCATGGACACGCCCATGGACACGCCCATCTTGTTGGTATGCCACGCCCCTTCAAAAGCCACACCCACTCCCACCTAAAATGCATAACGGTTTTGGAAGAAAGCCAGGTAGAATTTCCCTTATAAGCCAGGTAGTAGCCCCCATAACCAGGTAGTGCCCCTTACAGGCCGGTAGAGTGCCCCCTTGTAGCCAAGTAGATGCACCCTCTGTAGCCAGGTAGAGCCAAATTTTTTAGCCAGGTAGATGCCCCCCTTTGTTGCCAGGTAGGTGCCCCCCCATTGTTAGCCAGGTAGGTGCCCCCATTGTTAGCCAGGTAGGTGCCCCCATCTGTTTGCCAGGTAAAGGGGCCCCCATCTGTTTTCCAGGTAGGTGCCCCCATTGTTTTGCCAGGTAGTTTCCCATCTGTTTTGCCCGGTAGTGCCCCCATTGTTTGCCAGGTAGATGTCCCCTCTGTTGCCAGGTAGTGCCCTCTCTGTTGCCAGGTAGTGCCCCCATTGTTTGCCAGGTAGATGCCCCCTCTGTTGCCAGGTAGTGCCCCCTCTGTTGCCAGGTAGTGCCCCCTGTTTTGCCAGGTAGTGCCCCCATCTGTTAGCCAGGTAGTGCCCCCTCTGTTGCCAGGTAGTGCCCCTCTGTTGCCAGGTAGTGCCCCCTCTGTTGCCAGGTAGTGCCCCCATCTGTTAGCCAGGTAGTGCCCCCTCTGTTCCCAGGTAGTGCCCCCTTTGTTGCCAGGTAGATGTCCCCCCCTGTTGCCAGGTAGTGCCCCCTCTATTGCCAGGTAGTTGCCCTCTCTGTTAGCAGGTAGAGCCCCCTAAAGCTAATAAAAATTAAAATAATAAAATCCACTTACCTTACCAGGCTCCTGCAGCGTGGCCAGCTCCCGACCGATCTCTTCAGGGGGCCCCGGGGGGGAAGTGAGAGAGCCCGCGCGTTCACTCCCCTGAAGCCGCGCGTCACATTCCCCTGCCCGCTGACTGTATGTTTCGGCGCCACACCCGGCGCCGTACTACAGGGAGAGGAGGGGAGGGGGAGCGATCCCTCCTGCCTCCTCCCCGCACAGTGGAGACCGCGGGCGGGTGAGCGGCCGCTGCGGCCGCTGCACCCGCCTGTAGGAGCGGTCCCGCGGCGCAACAGTAGCGCACCAGCGCTACTCTTGCGCCGCGGTAATTTAAAGGACCCCCGCCGCTGCAGGCGGCGGGAGGAATGCCCACTCCCCCGGGGGGGGGAGGGGGACCCCAAAAGCGGGACCCCCCCGCCAAAAACGGGAGAGTTGGCATGTAAAGTGTATAGAGCTGTGAGTAGTTACAATGTAGCTCAGAGGTAAAGCTGTTGCCTCACAGCACAAAGGTCCTAGGTTCAAATCCTTACAGGAACCAAATCGGTGGATTCTTTTTCTCTTTAACAATGCACATACCTCATTGAGGTTTCTTTTTTCTATGTATTTGCACTGTTTGACTAATTACTAAGGAGTACGGAGGACAGGATAAGGCCATGTTTACAAGACTTATTTGGGCACGTATTTCAGCCCGTAATTTGCGGCGTACTGCGCAAATAACGGGCTGAAATACGTCCCAGTCATTACAGTAATCCACAGTTCTCATAGAGAACTATGGATTACGTCTCCTCTCCCCATCGGCGAATCTGTCGCGGGATGGGGGGGGGGGAGGGATAAGTGGCATATAATTTACTAGCGGCGTATACGTGCCTCTAGTAACGATAGTCTATGGGCCGGCGATGTGCCGGCCTCCCGCCCCGCAATTAAGCCGTGTGAACTTGGCTTTTGAATGACACCTGGGGTTTGAACACTCAGTAGCTTCCTGACAGGAGAGGTGATGTCTGACCAGGAGTGAGGAGCTCCCAGCCCTGGTCGTATCCCCTGTAGACGAGTTGTGCACTATGGATGACTAAGGGAACAGCTGGAACAAAAACGGTGCAGAATTTATAATAATGATGAATGGTGAAAATGTCTATTATTTAATTTGCAAGCTTCACACATCAATTTTACTTTCTGGTAAAACCCCTTTAAACAAAGCAATATCAGTAGCAATTTCATCATGCTCATGATCTGGTGCTAAGTCATCCTGTTCCCGAATCCATGGAACCAACAATCTTCATATCCAAGGAGCGTGACAGCAGCCACCAAGTTGTACAATCTTATTTTATTCTTCCATAAGGTGTAACAGCAATAATTCCTCCAAACTGTGCAACGTTTCTACTCCATATTGAATCTTTATCAAGCAACCTCTGGCAGTGATGGTCATGTATGGAGGTTGCAGATGGGGCTCTTGACTCAGCCTAAAGGCCAGCCCAGCCATGTATCACCATTAGGCTATGTTCACACTTACTGCTTATTTCGGGGTGTAATTACCTCCGCAAATACGTCCCGAAATACGTTTCAAATACGTGTCACAAAGTGTGGCGCGTATTTCGCGTCGTAAATACATTCCCCGTTCTTTACTACGGGGATTTACGTAGCGAGATACGCCTCAATAAGTGACGGGACTAAATTTTACAATCGTATTTACATGGCGAAAATACGTCGCGGAAATACGCCTCGTGTGAACGACTAGGTCTATTTTACATTGGAATCAATGCTAATCTAATTGTTCATTATTTGAAACGTATTTCGGGACGTATTTGCGGACGTAAATACGTCTGCAAATACGCCCCGAAATTAGCCGTGTGAACATAGCCTTAGGGTACATTCACACAAACAGATCGGCAACAAAATCTGCATGCTTAACAAAGACTGTAGACTCTCTGGGCCACATGTATGAACCTGTTTAGCTCTAAAACTCACATGTTTTCGCCCATAGGTTACAGTTTCATACATGTGGCCCTCTATGTTGCACTGTTTGGAGGAATTAAAGGGGTTGTCTCACTACAAGGATATTCCAGCTGGACCAAGAAAGAGTTAAAGTGAAACTCTGCTATTACGAGCGATTTTTAAGGCTACGGACTATGAGAAGCGACCTCCCCATACCTGTCCTGATCTGATAGTGCTGAGGATTATATGGCTGCCCAGATAGTAAAGATTGAAAGCAAGCATTAGCCTGCGTTCCCTGTGTCACGGGCACAGAGGTCATGTGGACTACAAGTCCCATCATTCCATGTGTTGCCCAATTTTAAAGGGGTTGTCTCACTACAAGGATTGCTGCTTTTTATGTTAAAGATCTTGTAAAATCAAGTCACTTTGCAATATATGTGCATTAACAGTGTCCTACCCATTCCGAGATATCCCCTCTTCTATGGGCTGCATCAGCTCCTCAGTTTGCTATAGCTACAGACTTGTTTGATCTCGCCTGATAGGCTGCCAGCACTGGATGCTATAGCTACAGACCTGTTCCATCTCTCCTGATAGGCTGCCAGCACTGGTCGCTATAGCTACAGACCTGTGTGATTTCTCATGATAGGCTGCCAGCACTGGTTGCTATAGCTACAGACCGTTTGATCTCTCCTGATAGGTTGCCAGACGGTGCATAGTAAGACCTGTTTGATCTCTCTGGTAGGCTGCCAGCACTGGTTGCTATGTTTTACAGACCTGTTTGATCTTCCCCTGTGGGCTGCCAGCAGGGTCGCTTTATACTAAAAAATTTTCAATCTCTCCTGATAGGCTGCCAGCCTGGTTGTATAGCTAAGACCGTTTATTTTTCATGATGGTTTCCCAGATGGTTGCTATAAAAGCTACAGATCTGTTTGTTCTCTCCTGTGGGCTGCCAACACTGGTTGCATAGCACAACCTGGCTTCTACTGCAGCCGTAGAAGCCATAGACAACTCCTGAATCAAAGTAAAACCCAAAAAAAAACAAAGAGGTAAGTGAATCAATGTATGAGACAACCCCCTTTTATGCTGTTACCCCCTTATGGAAAATAAAAATAGATTGTACAACTTGGTGATTACTGTCATGGTCCTTGGATATGAACATACCGTATATTTTCACCCATTTATTGGTACTGTTGAATTTTTCTAAAAATTTTTGATTGTGGGGGTTCCAATGGGAGTTGTATGACCCCAAAGCAAAAAGGCGGTGCCACCAGATTAAATTTTCGGGGCCCCTATCAAATTTAAAAAAGCAAAAAGAGGGGCCTACGTTGGTGCAATAGGAATTTTTTTTAAAAATTTACGGGGCAAGGTGCTTCAGCTGTATGGGGCCCCAGAATTACTAATGGCATACCTAAACAGGGGTGTTTTTAGTTTTTTGGTAGGTGGGTTGCTGGGGACGCCATTCTCCAAGAAGGTTAAAGGGGTGCTCTCAACTATTGGTGGCATATTGATATGATATGTCATTCATGTGTGACAGGTGATGGCACCACCTCTGCCTTGAGAACAGACCCCCCCCCAAAGTCTTTGTGCAGAACGGGGAGCGGGTTGTGCTTGCACGGCAATTTGTATTTGTTCTATGGGAAATTTCCAAGTACACTAAACAGCCCGTCACTTACTCCGAAATCCCATAAAACAGAATGGAGAATATGGCGCATGCGGGAAAAACTTTTCCCTTCTTCTAGACTTTTGGGGCCCTTTATTATTAAGTGGGGAGCCCCCTTTCCCCGCATTTATGGCATATCCTATCTGAGATGGGAACACTTCCTTTAGGGGAAATATGGAAACAACCATGAAGCTCTGCCACTTAAACTGATTACCCAACCAGTATATGTGGCAACATAACCCTGAAGTGCACCGTGATGTAATCCGGTTGGTATGTAAAGTGCATAGAGTTGAATGAAGAGGTGTCTGTGACCAGGTTAGATTCTTACGTCAGCCTCGAGCTAAGGTTTCAGCTGTGCATGTTTGGAGTAGCACGAAGTCTAATGGCAGGCGGAAAGAATTCCATAGGATTGGTGCAGCACGAGGAATTTTTTAAAAAAACAGGATTTAATGATAGAAGCAGTGGCAGCATTTACCAAAAATCTTCTAACAACTTCTTTTTATGGCCATTAGAAGGGTTGTGACACTGATAACTCCAACAAATGGTCCATGCAAGAAGTCATTTAATGGTCAATGATCGAGATGTGTATCTTATAGGATGTGGTAATAAATAGCTGTGGGCTGCACTGTAACAAATAAGGACAATAATACAGTATGGACATTTTATGGGCCCGCCACTTGACATGAGTGGTGATGTATGACTTTTATACAAGATTTAAAAAAGAGATTGAGCCTCCCCCGTATCAGATTGGTTGTTTACGGCCATAGGCTTGTAAATATATTTGCCATATGACTCTACTAATGGTTCTTGCAGAAGAGAAGATAGCGGTAAATTGAGTGCTCCAGTCATAGTCGGGGTTTAACACTCCACCTGGGCACTGGGTAGACTTCATGATTGTGGGCCTGTGCTTTGTATGATGGACTGGGGTCCCTTAGAGGTCAACCAAGGGGGTTAAAAACTTTAAATTTAATCTTCCAATTCACCATATTATGCATTAGAAATGGAGAAAAATGAAAACATTTTTCCCAAAATTATGCTTTTCGATTCATTTGAAATTACCTTTTTTCCCCCAATAATATGGTAAAAGAAGGGTTTTTTGGGATTATTGCATGTAATTATTGTATGAGAAGGGTTTAGTATTACCCAATATGCATGGTTATAAAAATTTTCGGATTTTTCCTGTAATTATAGTGTGGAAATTAATTTTGGGATTCCCCCGAAAACTACGGTTTTGCAGTTATTTAGGATTATCCTTTATAACTATGGTATGAAAATAATTTGGGTTTTATTTATGTAATTATGGTATGAGAATAATTTAGGATTACCCCATAAACTATGGGATGGGAATGATGTAATTATTCCCTATTTGTCTATGGGATGAGAATGATTTGGTTACCCCATATAACAATGGTATGAGAAAGATTTAGGATTATCCTATGTTACTGTTATGAGGATGATTTGGGGTTCCCCTCTGTGAGTAGGGGGATGAGAAGTTTTTGTTTTATTCATTAACTAGGGAATGAAAATGATTTGGTTATTACTCCATGTAACATGAATGAGAATTTTTGGGGTTTACCCATGTAACTATGGGATGGGAATTATGTAATATTTCCCTATGTGTCTGTGGGATGAGAATGATTTGGGATTACCCCGTGTAACTGTGGGATAAGAATAATTTAGGATTAGTCTATGTAACCATGGGATGAGAATGATTCGGGATTACCTCATGTAACTATGGGATAAAAGCGATTTAGGATTAGTCTGTGTAACTATAGGAGGAGAATGATTTTTAGATTACCCCATGTAACTATGAGATGAGAATGATTTGGGATTACCCCATGTAACTATGGGATGGGAATGATTTGGGATTACCCCATGTAACTATGGGATGAGAATGATTCGGGATTACCCCATGTAACTATGGGATGAGAATGATTTGCGATTACACCATGTAACTATGGGATGAGAATGATTCGGTATTACCTCATGTAACAATGGGATAAGAGCAATTTAGGATTAGTCTGTGTAACTATAGGAGGAGAATAATTTTAGATTACCCCATGTAATTATGGAATGAGAATGATTTGGAATTACCCCATGTAACCATGGGATGAGAATGGTTTGGGATTATCTCATGTAACTATGGGATGAGAATGATTTAGGATTACCTCATGTAACTATGGGATGAGAATGATGTGGGCTTTTCCCATGTAACTTTGGGGTAGGAATGGTGTAGGTTTACCCCAAATCATTCTCACAAAGCCTCAACACATTGGTCATTGCTTTCTGGGTCGTATTCACCTTTATGTCTGACAATGGTGGATAAATAACCCAGTTCTTCTTTATGTAACTTGTGTGACAGCTTCCTTTATAAAAGAACATCTATTCCAAGACCTTGTAATTACTTGGCTTCTGTTAATTAACCACTGGCAGCGACAGGAGATACAATTTGTACTAATACTATACGGCCGAGTAAGCATTGGCGAACAGACAGGAGAATATTGTACATTTAAGTGAGTGTGAAGCCATGATTGTATTTTGTAGATTAATTAGAGGATCCAATTCCCTGTACAAAAAAAATGTACGAACCAACTTACTCTGTCTCCTGACTGGCGAGCATTTTGGCATGTTGACCCCAGGACATTGGCGGCAGCAGGACCTAGGAGCAGTGGGGAAGCCTCACAGGATACCTCAAACCTAGTTCATATAGGACACTACTTGGACATTCATTGTGGACACTTATTTTCATGATACCCTGATGGATACCTGCAACGGGGGAAGAGGGGGGGGGGGCCGAGGGAGCAGACCTTTCGGACCCCCACATGTAATCCGCACTAGGTGTAGACACCATAGAGGAGGCCTATGTAGCTGTTCTGTGGCCGTTGAAGAAAGAAGGGCCACTCCAGGTTTTCAATGGTGAAACCTTTGGAGGGATATAGCTTCCACAGTAGCTACAATGGTCGCAAACAAGGAAAAATAAGTGTATGCAGCTTATCAGGCCCAGTCTTATTGCATTTTTACTGCGGTAGGTGACTGAAGAATATTCTTTAATGACTCCTGGCGTTCCTATTATAGTGAGTTGTCCACCTCATAAAAAAATGGAAGGAGCAGCTCCCGGCCCCCAGTAAAATAAAAGTATACTCGCCTTCCTCCGATTCCCAGTTCCGCATCTCCATGGTCTCCTGTTGGCTGCAGTGGTCACATCCCGCTACTTACACCAACGTTTAACGCTGTTCACTTCTGAACAGTGATTTAAATTGGTGGCACGTGACCGCGGCAGCCAATCAGCTGCTCCGCCGGTGACGACCCCGTTCGGTAGTGACGGCGTGTCAATAGGGGACCAGAGAAACGCACTGTGGGACCCGGGGACCGGAGGAAGGTGAATGTAAGTTTTTGTTTTGTTTTTTACTCGGGGCCCGGGAGTTGCTCCTTCCATTTTTTATGAGGTGGACAACAACTTTAATGCCGTCTTCACACGGCTTATTCACGATGGATTTGTGAGCCAGATTGCGCTCACAAATCCGGCGTGAATAAGGGGCGGGACTGGAGTGCGGCGGGGGCGGCGCTCCCCAGCCCCATAGACAATGCATTGTTTACGGAGCGTACGCGCCATAAATAATGTTCATGTCACTTTCCTTCCCCCCCCCCCGCGCGGCGGATTCACCGAGCGGGGAGGAGCGACGAAATCCACTGTTCTCTATGAGAGCAGTGGATTACCGTAATTACTCCGACGGATCGGCGCCGTAATGCAGCGCAAATCCGGCGCGGAGTACGGCGCCAATCCGCGGAGAAATAAGCCGTGTGAACGAGGCCTAACTGATGCAAACTCAGTAGGCCTCATTTATCAACACAGGCTAGCAGTAAGACAGTCTTTGTTGCCCACAGCTCCTAGCAAATGTCCTGGAAAAATGAAAGCTGAGCTCTGATTGGTTGCTATGAGCACTGATTGGTTGCTAAGGGCAACAAAGACAGTCTTACTCTAAGACAGTTGTGATCAATGAGTCTCGGCGTGGCAGATCGAGCAATACTGTCTAATACTTAGGCCAACGTATGAAAACTGTCTAGGTCTAAAATTCACTTTGTTGCCCATAGCAACCAATCAGAGCTCATAGCAACCAATCAGAGTACCCCTATCATTTTCCAGAGCACTATATGAAATGAATGGGGGAACAAAGTGAGTTTCAGACCTAGACAGTTTTCATACATGTGGCCCTTAGTGTCAATTTTGAGTACACTGTATAAAAATTAGTCAGATGTATCATAATATTGATAAAGCATAAGCTTATTTTTTGTCACTAAGCCTCGTTCACACAGCTTATTCTGGGATGGATTACAGCCGTACTGCGCGCCGTATTTGCGCTGCAGTACGGCTAGAATCCGTCCCAGTCATTACGGTAATCCACAGTTCTCAAAAGAGAACTATGGATCCGCTCTTCTCCCCGCTAGGGAATCCGCCGCGAGGGAAAGGGGACATGCACATTTACGGCGTGTACGCGCGGGGAAAATAGTGTCTGCCGCGGCCCCGCCCCCGCTGCGCGGTTGCTGGCGTAATTACGGGGCGAAATCCATCCCCGCAATTACGTCGGCAATAAGCCGTGTGAACATTGCCTAAGGCTATGTTCACACGACATACAGTACGTGCCGCAATACATTGTATCTTTCATGACCCTGGTGATACGCGCGTACTCCCGCGGCGCGCGGGGGGGCGGCACGCCAGCTACATTGACATTCATTGCTCGCGATGCGTATTTGCCGCAAGGAATTGACATTTCACTCATCTCCCCGCACATACAATACGATCGTATTGTGCAAGCGGGGAGAGGAGGTGTAATCCATAGTTCTCTATAATTTCGGCGCGCATCTCGCTCGTATTAGAGTGCAAATATGCGGCAAAATGCGCTCCGAAATTTGCCCATGTGAACATAGCCTAAGAGCGACATGTCCCGTTAGAGCTGCGCCATTTTTTTAAATGTATTTTGCATCCTATTCTCTATATAAATGAACTGTAGTACACCAAAACTAGGTGCATTATACACCAGGCACGACACGCGAATGCGCCTAAAGTAGATGCATCAAATATGCTAGCTATGATATGCTATGCGCCCACGTTTTGCTATGCGCCTTGCTTAGGTGCATCAATTATATCGTACAAGGCATACCACACACCAGATTTTTGATAGGTTCTTTACTTCGGGCGCATTATACACTCATTTAATGAGCCTTAAAACTGGCGTGGAGGTGCCTCTTTTCTGACATGTCGCCTTAAATGCATCAAAATTTCGGCACATATTTTTGGCAGCGCACCCAAAGCCAAGCCCCTTTCCACAAAGCCACACCCCTTATTGCAAACCCCCCTTTTTTCAGAAACAGAAGTGTCTCAAATGTCTAAAATACATAACAAAAAAGTTTTACGTTTCTGACCTTGTAAGGGGAGATGGCACAATATGTATAATAAAATAAAAAAAACACATAAAACACATTGACAGGAAGTAAAATTTTATTAAAATGAACGGCCCAAACGGCAACTTTTAGCCCTACCCCCAATGACCCTAAAACTTGATATCATCTACTGTATACTGCATATATATAAATGTCTGTGATGGAAAAGCAACACAAGAGCAAAATTTATTTTAGTTCCACTTATGCTGTGAAAAAATAAATAAAAAAATTAGAGACTTTTTTTTTTTTTTACCATTTTCCATTATATTATTAAAAAAAAGTCTAATATCACAATTGCATAAAAATAAAGTCTAACATCATGGAAAAAAGATGAAAAAATTAGTAAAACAACTGAGGACGAGAAAGCATCTTAGCTCTCAAACCAGCGTGTTCGAATGAAAAAGATAATGTGCCTGGTCAGGGTGGGGGGTTATCTACCTGGTCAGGATTGCGGGGGAGTTTATCGGCCCGGTCAGGAAGGGGATTATCGACCCGGTCAGTAATTGGGGGTTATCGGCCAGGTCAGGAAGAGGGGTTATCGGCCCGTCAGAAAGGGGGGGTTATCGGCCCGGTCAGGAAAGGGGGGTTATCGCCCCGGTTTTCCCTAGTAATTGGGGGTTATTGGCCCAAAAGGGGTTTTAAAGGGGAAAGGGGGGTTATCGGGCCGGTCAGTAATTGCCGGTTATCAACCCTGTCAGGAAGGGGGGTTACGGCCCGGTCAGGAAGGGGGGTTATCGGCCCAGTCAGGAACTGGTTAAGGATGCTTTTACATAGGGCATAAATGCTGCATACACTACCAAAAAGACCAAGGAGCAGTTAGGATACTTTATAGGTGTCAGAGCGGGTTCCAGAACCATCGTACCCCCCAGCTATATCCACCACTGCGTCACAACACTTCAATAATGTACAAAAAAGGGAAAGACCTCAACATCTATATTTTCCTTTCAATAAATCAGGCATTTATTTCTCTGAGAATAGTAGAATAGATAAAAATAACGAACGCGGATACTTACACTGGAAGGGTTTGAGGATCTTTTCATTTCCCACAGCACCAGAAATAGTCAAATATTTAGAGTTAGAAATAGCTGCATCAGGAAAGACCGTGAGACTTCATATGTGATGGGCGCGGAGCTTGTCATCCACAACATAAAGCAGAGACTATGGGGCGGATATATTAGGACTGGCACGTTATACACACAGTAATTTGTGACAAATGTATTAAACATTACTTCCTATGTGCTGCTTATGTGTCGGACTTGACGCGTTTTGAACGCTGCGTTATTTAGTATTTGTTCTTCCTGCCCTAAATATAGCTATAGAACAACTATTTCCTTCGATCCTTTGGTATATGTGATACATTTCCTTCTCCCAGGCACTCACATTGCTTGGGCCGGCAGAGGGTCCCAGTCATGACCTTTATAGTGTTAATTCTCATCATTCCAAAACTACAGGGAGGTGGTAACTGGAGCTTCTGTGTGCGGAAATGTCTGCATTGGTCACATGGACTCAAATTGCGAGAGTTTGCCTGTAGAAGTAGTGAGCCCTGGAAATGTTCTTCTTCCCTTTCCACTACAGTGTAGAGCCCACTTTAGGAGAAATGTGGTATTACGTAGTGCTACTTCAATTTAAAGGGATTGTCCACCTAAGTTCTTTTTATTTATTATTACTACTACTATTATTATCATACTGCTGCCCACTTAAAATAGAAAACGTTATACTCACCTCTCCCCGCACCTCACATCCAGTGCTGCACCATCCTAGCTCTCCACTGGTCTCCTGTCATCTTCTGCTTCTTCTGAACAGGGGTGTTACCACTGCCCGATGTCACCATGAGCTGTCTGATCACTGAAGTCAGGCAGTGGTACATGACTGGCTGATGGGCTTCAGCGGTGACGTCTCTGTTCGGAAGATGCAAGAAATAAACAGGAGAAGAGTGAAGAGTGAGAACGGTGCAGCGTTGGATCCAAAGTGAGTAGAATATGCGTTTTTTATGTTCTATGGGCACTGATATGCTAAAATAAAAAAGTGAAAAACCACTTTAATACATGGTAGTGCAAACTCTTGTTATTAGCTCTCCACTCCTAAGCCTGGACCCTCCTTTACGATGGTCATATACCTTAAAAAGGCATACAGACAGGGCTTTTTCTAATGGCACATCCCCTTAAAGAGGTGTTCTCACCATGCGTTTTACGGAGTCAAAGCCAGCTTTATAATCACACTTTCTGTTCAGGCTGTGGGGGGTTCTATAGCAGTGATTGACATCAGCTCTGCTGTTCCTAGCTGATCCTGTTACAGTCACATGACTGCAGGAGACTTATAAAGTGTACTACACAAGGCTACATAGCTTTAAAGGGGTATCCTCGTTTCACCATTTGGCAGCCGTTTATACTGGTTGCAAAGCAGAGCTTATGAAATGGAGGGGTGTGTTTCTCCTCCCAGAGGGAGTATCTTCTCTTTTCTGCAGACATGCCCCAAAGTGTGCATGTAAGAATTCACTTTTGACTAACCTTGGGAAATGTAGTGAAAAATTAAACCCACACACCGCTTCACCTATAATTTGATTGGGTTGTTTAGGTTGGGGAAAAAATTCCTTCCTACACACAGGGAAATTGCATAACCAACCCGATAAGATCTGCAGAAAAAATTCACCTTTTTTCAACGACAAAATTCCCTCTCAACTTGGATTGCTGTCAGTGAAAAATCTCACCCCACACAACGTCACACCCACCATGATTTGTCAGTGAAAAATCTCAAACCCCACAACAACTTGCACCTACCACTTGTTGGTCAGTGAAAAATCTCACCCAGAACACATGTCACCTACCATGATTGTTGTCAGTGAAAAATCTCACCCTCAACACGTTGCCCTACCATTTGGGTGTGTCGTGAAAAATCTCACCCTACACACAGACATTGCACCTACCATTGATAGCTGTCAGTGAAAAATCTCACCCTACACACAGACATTGCACCTACCACTGATTGCTGTCAGTGAAAAATCTCTCGCTTCTCTCTCTCCCGTGCACACATCTCCCTTCGTGCTCCCGTACCCGACCTGTTGCCTCATCTCCCTCAGACTCGCGCTCCTGAACACCAGACCGGAGCTCTCACTTCGTTCCCAGGCACTAAACAAACAGCCCGTTCTCTTAAACCATAGAACTTTGCTTATGGTAACCAAGGACGTTACATGCTTAGATTTTTGGTCCCCTCATTTTCAACTATGATCTTCGTAGCGAGAAAACCCCTTTAAAGGGTGAAAGCTTGTCATTTAAGAAGGTAAACAAACTGTTGCTAGAGACCAGACTAAACAGGGACTAAATTATCATGGCTGATCTGACTGACTGACAGCAGCTTGGAGCAATGAGTAATAAGAGAGAGCAGAAAGTGATCAGTGACCAAGAGAACTTGTGTACTCTAAGAGGAGATTAAATCTTTTTTATTTCCTGACCAAAGCAAAATCAAAAGAGCAATGTATCTGGTAATAGTCTTCATTTACCTACATGATAAAAGCCAATCATTGTGGTAAGAAAATCCCTTTAACACAAATCTGGATGTTTTCTTCTATGGGAACTAAATATTCTATAAGGACAGGAACTGACTACTGTATTGCACGTAAGCCAGATATTAACAACAAAGGACTATGTCGGGAGTAGGGGAGACATGTGACCTGCAGTGCCACATCCAGTCCCATTGTTCTGAGTTGAAGGATTTAACTCAGAACTTCCAAAACTTTGAGATGGTGATATCATGAATCATGCTATGTTGCTCTGCTGTCATCCCATAGAAAACTGTATTCAAAGAGCTCAAATATTATATCTTTCACATAATGTGACTTGTGATACCAATATTGGTCTCACCAGAGGAAATTACTCTGAGGGTCCACCCTCTATCTCTGTAGGACACATGAATGTTCACTTTAAAGTAATCATTTTACATCCAGGGCTTATAGGATATATGGAGATTAGTTCAAATGTCTGCTCCACACCAAGTTGTCTTCTGCTGGACTTTTAGGGTCCTGATATATTAGGGTTTCATCAAGGTATCAGAGCTTGGGCTCATATTACTCCGGGGGGCAGTCCATCCTCTGTGATACTTTTGCACTGGACATTACTTGGCACTTGTCTTCGTCTTACTTCATTTATTTTCCTGCATTGCTTTTTAGAAAGGTCTTGGAGACATATGTTTGTCCTCTTGGGTGATATCCAATAACTTGAAGGTCAGGTGTTAGATAATGATATAGACCAGGGAGCCAGTCCATTAGATCCTGTAGAAGACTCATACATATGCATCTACTGACTTCAGAAAATTGGACTCTTTTGATGAAATACGCATCAAGCTTCCAGGTATTGAGGTTCTACCCAGACCCTTATTGCCATTGACCTCTTCCGGGCAAAAGTCATATAGCGTAGCTTATTTTTTACACACTGATAGTGAGGACTAGCACCATGAAACTGCTCCTGTAAGCTGGAATTTAAAGGGGTTTTGCCACAAAGTAAAATTGACGTGGGAAGTTTGAAAATTAAATAATAAACATTTTCACCATTCATCATCATTAAAAATTCTGCACCGTTTTTGTCTTAGCTGCTCCTTTAGTGATCATTGTTTACAGCTCGTCTTCAGGGGATACAACCAGGGCTATGAGCTCCTCAGTCCTGGTCAGACATGCTTAGACATCACCTCTCTTCTCATGTAGCTACTGAGTGTTCAAACCCCAGGTGCTGTCACTCTACTCCTGTCCTTTGGACTAGTTAGTAATAAGTCAAACAGTGCAAATAAAAAAAAATAAACCTCAATCAGGTCTATGCATTAATAAAGAGAAAAAAAAAATCCACAGGTTAAGGTTCCTGCAGGGATTTGAACCAATGACCCTTGTGCTGTAAAGCAAAAATATTACCTCTGAGCTACAGTGTAACTACTCACAGTTCCATACATGAACAGACTTTTCTCTGACTACAGAGAGGAAAGGCCTGGTGATGTCATCCTGCCGGGTCACATGATATATAATTCAAACAAATCACACACACCCACTTCTGAGCACACAGAGCTGAAGAGCTGGATGCAGGAGGTATGAAATAAGATCGTGGCAAAACCCCTTTAAAGTAAGTGGTCAATGGTGCACCAAGGTCTTTCTCCGTCACTCATGTTATAAAAATAGAGCTAGAGGGATAAGCAGCTTCCATGTTCTTCTGGTGCTCCTTATCTTTGGGAGAAACAAAGGATCTGATTAATATGTTGGACCCCGCTTTTCCCTTGGTGCCCAGGGTCTATCTATAGGCCCAGCTAGATATTAGATTCTCGGAAAGAATGTAACCCTCAAGGGACAGAGCCTGATATAACTTCACAACATAATATATGGGACTCAAGATGTAGATTTTCACAAAACACAGAGAAAAAAAACAAATTGACTTTGCTGCACAAATAGACCCTTATGTTTGTAATAATCTTAGTCTCATAATTTGTCTTTCTTCATTCTGTGCAAAAAAGAGAGTGACATTTTTTTCATGTTTATGCTTTAAAGTCCTGGATTGATGGGATTTTTCGGGCTGTGGCTTGTGGATGAGGTTCTCTGTACTGAGATCATGTGGCAGTGATATGGTGCTAGTTGTACGGCACTAGTGGTGGTGACAACCACCTCGTATACAATCCTCAGCAAGGTTCCAGTGATATTCTTCCTAGTCTAGTGGTGGCTGCCAATCATATGGTTCCAATTGTGCATTTGGTAATACAACCTCAGTGCCACCAGCTCCCAAGATTATGAAAAGTGAAGGGCTCAAAGAATCCTACGAGGCTGCAAAGCCAATGGTTAGAGAACACTCCTCATATGTCTCTGTGGATGATCTGAGGAAAAAACACAAAAAATGGGACATTACTTACTCAAAAAAAAAAACACTGCAATTTTTGGGGCATATTCACAGCTCAATGGCTGGACTAGACTGAACCCAGTAGCAGGCAGCTCTAGCCTATATGCTACCTGGGAAAAATTAACAGGTGCAGCTAATTGCTGAGAAGCAGCTCACACACTCCACCACTAGGGGAACAATTAGATGATAAAAATACTGCACATTAACTAAATACCTGTTCACACCAGCATGCAGAAAAGCCACAGTATAATGCATGGGGAGATTGCACAAATGCAAAAATACCGATAAGACAGCCACTCACATATTCTCAATGCATGAGGGGGGTGGTTGCTGGTACTACAGTTGCATATAAATAAGGTGATACAGAAGGGGGCCATAATACAGATACTTGTGGTACACCATGCTGGCTTACAACCCATTAGTGACACCCATACTATTAGATTAGGTGGACTGCCCAGCATTTTCTTCAGCACTGTTGGGAAGATAAAAAATATAACATATTGGCAACATTTTTAAATATGAGGTATTAGTTGGTACATATGAGGTATTAGTTGGTACAGGGGCCCCAATAAGCAAGCTCGCAACCGGCGTCAATGGTCCCTCGAGTCCCTACACTAACAATTTACAGAAAAAACACAAAAAATTGGACATTACTTACTCAAAAAAAAAAACACACTGCAATTTTTTGAGCATATTCACAGCTCAATGGCTGATGATCTGAGGACGAATCGAACCTCTGTGTTGATGACCTTGTTGCTTCTGTCTTCCAGGCTGTCTCTGTGCAGTGACCGTTACCGTCCCACCGAAGGTTGAGGTTCAGTTCAGTCATGAGGCCGTCTTAACGTGTAAGCCGAATTTCTCTGGATCTCCGAAGTACAGCGTGGAGTGGTCCTATGTAAGTAAAGCAAGGCTGAAAACCATATGTCAAGTAACCAGTTAAAAACATCAATTCCCCTTCAAGTTCACAAGCTCCCGCTTAGATAGAAGAAAAGTGCGAGTTTTCTATGGGAATATTGGTGTACATGGTGCATTTCTTGACATGTCGTTCGATGTGTTACATGATGCATAAAGAAAAGCAAGTGAATGACAATTGGTGCATAACGTGTTTTAGCTGCGTGACTTTATAATGAGAGTCTATGAGGATTGCAAAGAATGCTCAAAATTCCGCATGACAAATAATTTAGGGCGACATATATGATCGGGCTTTTCGCCTGTTATCAGGCATATAATGCGCCTCACTGTACCGGCTCTGCTGTCGAACGCAGTAATGCACTGTTAGGCGCAACCTTCGCCACTTTCTTATGCGCCTAACATGAATGGGCGTTCTGGGGCGGGACGCACCACATCCGACGCATGTATGAATGCGGGTTGGCACAGTGAGGCGCATTAGAGCTCCGACAGGCAGACCGATTTCACTTCGCACTTCGGCGCCGACATATATCAGGCGCAGTTTTCACGGAAAAAAAACGTGAAAACAGGCGCTTCGACGCGCCGATCTTCATACATGTCCCCCTTAGTGCGTATTTTGAAAAATTGATAAAACTTTTCATAAAAGAAGCACCAAAAAACATGCCAAAAAAGCCTACAAAAGACACCAAAGGAAAAAAACACATAAAGCACACGAAAAATTGCACAGAAATTAGGAATATTTTCACTTTGATATATGCATGTACTTTTTAGCATCTTTTTTGCACTGTGTGAATGTACAGTAGACATCAAGAATTGAGATGCACTAGATTTTTTTTAGGTATCGTGTAAATGACAATAAAATAATACACCAAGTGTGCCAATGATGTGTATTCCCATAAAAAGCAATAGGAGACTACTGATATGTCTTTGATTCCTAAGGCTAGATTCACATGTTGCTTCTTTTGCTGTGATTTTCCCAAGAACCACATCATTTTTACCACTTATTTCATAAACTGTGGCAAAAACTGCAACATTAGAGCAAAATGTGAACACAGCTGTGTGACAGAGAGAGACAGAAAAAAAAAATCACCCATCTTTCCCAGAGTCCTGAATGTCAAATACCCATTCTAGTTACAAAGCATGTAGAGAGAGCGAGACATGTAGAGTTACACTATCAAGTTACACTTCCAATAATTCCTTAGTTTCCGACAGCTGAGAACCTTTCCCTTCCCCCAGCTCACACAGAATGAATCCTCACGTGCACACTTTGGGGCGTGTCTGCAAAGAGTGAAGATACGCGCTGCAGGGAGGAGAAACACGCCCCTCCATTTCATAAACTCTGCTTAGCAACCAGTATAAACGGCTGCCAAATGATGAAACGATAAAACCCCTTTAAGCCACAGCTGATTACTGCTGCAAACGGTGGCCTTTAGGCTGTGTCCTTATTTACTGGTCAGATCATTATGGATTATGGGAAACCAGTGACAAGTGAGGCCACCCTTATTTTGGAGGACCTGGTGCATTCAATGAAGTCATCAGGTTTATTGATGTCAATAGCAGAAACCAGTCCATCGCTCAATTGAAAGCCAAGCTTCATTCCTGGGTTCTTCTGGCATCAACAGCAATCATCAAGTGGCCCAAAAGGAGGACAATGGTTGTGTGAACCAGATGACCCCTTTAAGCTGGGAACCTGTTTTCAAGGGTAGTTTGCTGTGGAAATTTATTTATCCCATATACATTATTAAAACGTATGGCGGTTATGGGGAACAGTCTTCCTGGTTATGCCTCGGAGCAGGGAGCCACAGCACGGAGCAACCCTCTTTAGGAATGACCATTGCAGGCTTTGCACAGTTGATTTTAGAGGTGGTCAATGAATGGTCCTACCACTGGAGAATAGCTGATTTTATGAGAAAGTCCTAGCATGGGGACCTCCCGCACTTAGCTAATCACCAGGGATCCCACTACATGGAAAAGAATTGTCCTTCAATTACTATCGTAGCTGTTTAAGAGACCTGGAGTTCTCTATTAAGACATTCTTCAGTCTTCAATTTGGGTGTTACTTGTCATAAGAATGGACGGGCCGCAGGGGGGCACCGACATAGTGATAAGCCGTCTATTGTTTAGAAAGTACTTAATGCCCGATACCTAATCTTTTCTTGTTTAACCCATTATTTCCTGGAACCACAACCATCAATATTACTTTCTCCCAGGATTCCTACTGTCAACGGACCAGTGTTCTGGCAACCGGGAAAGGAAGGGTTTTTAGTACGATGGATGGTTTCGCTTACAATTGGGGACCAAAATTAGATTTTTAGACTTAGTTTAATATGGACAAGTCTTTATGATTGAACTTTACAACCCTATCGAAAAACACAACTACTGCTACCCTGTTTCCCCGAAAATAAGACAGTGTCTTATATTAATTTTTGCTCCTAAGGACGAGCTAAGACTTATTTTTAGGAGTTGTCTTATTTTTCCATGAACAAGAATTCACATTTGTCGTTGAAAAAAACATCAACATTTATTAATATACTGTAGTGATTTCATCACAGACATCAGCAGAAGCAGCCAAACTCTGAATTGCATCAAAAAATGCACCAGGTCTTATTTTCGGGGGATGCCTTATTTTCGGGGAAAAAGTTTACTATCCTGTAGATATTACTTTCTGCAAAGTCAAAAGTTTCCATACACTAGAATTACTCTGCCTTACAGTTTGGGACGGCCCATATGATGATGTCATGTCTTTGGAAGCTTCTGAAAGGTTTATTGGCAACATCTGAGATAATTAGAGATACTCCTGTGGATGTATTTTAAGGCACACCAGAAACACTGCTTCTGTGTGTAACATCATGGGAAAGTCTAAAGAAATCAGCCAAGCTATCAGGAAGAGAATTGTGGACTTGCACCAGTCTGGATCATCCTTGGGTGCAATTTCCAGATACCTGAAGGTGCCTCGTTCATCTGTATAAACAATTATACGCAAGTACAAACAAGATGGGAATGTCCAGCCATCATACTGCTCAGGAAGGAGATGGGTTCTGTGTCTCAGAGATGAACGTGCTTTGGTCCGACATGTGCATATCAACCCAAGAACAAAAGCAAAAGACCTTGTGAAGGTGCTGGAGGAAGCCAGTAAGATTGTGTCACTATCCAAAGTGAAACAAGTACTGTATCAAAATAGACTGAAAGGCCACTCTGCCAAGAAGAAGCCATTACTCCAAAAGAAACTTGTAAAAGCAAGATTAAGGTTTGCAAATTTACACAGGAAGAAAGACCTACATTTTTGGAGACATGTCCTGTGGTCTGATGAAACAAAAATGTAACTGTTTGGCCATAATGACCATTGTTACGTTTGGAGGAAAAAGTGAGAAGCTTGGAAGCCTAAGAACACCATCCCCACTGTGAAACACGAGCTGGGCAGCATCATGTTGTAGGGTTGTTTTGCTGCAGGAGGGAATTGTGCACTTCACAAAATAGATGGCATCATGAGGAAAGAAGATTATATGGCAATACTGAAGCAACATCTCAAGAAATCAGAAAGGAAGTTAAAGCTTGGGCGGAAATGAGTCTTCCAAATGGACAATGACCCGAATCATACTGTCAGGCTGGTTACAAAGTGGTTACAAAGGACAACCAAGTCAATGTTTTGGAGTGGCCATCACAAAGTCCTGATCTCAATCCTATTGGAAATTTATGGGCAAAGCTGAAAAGGGAGAAGTGAGCAAGGACACCTCCAAACATGGCTCAGTTACACCAGTTCTGTCAGGAGGAAGGGGCCAAAATTCCTACCAACTATTGTGAGAAGCTTGTGGAAGGATGCAAAATGTTTGACCCAAGTCCTACAGTGTAAGGGCAATGCTACCAAATACTAATGAAATGTATGGAAACTTTTGACTTTGCAGAAAGTAATAAAAATGGCTTAATAATTCTCTCGCTCATTATTCTGGCATTTGGCAAATGTTAATAATTTTGGTTCCTAATTGACCTAAAACGGGGGAAGGTTTATTCTGATTTCATGTCAGAGAGTGAGAAAAACCTGCAGATGGGGGCTTTTTATATAGTGGATGGAAACTTCTGGTTTCAACTGTATAAGCCTGTGTGTGTTTAATAGATGGGGAAAGTAATAAGAGAGGAACCTGTAGTAAAGGCTTACTGGAGTAACGCTATAACTAAACTAAGAGGAAGTGTGGCTAATTGTATAGTATAGATAATCCTGGCTACCTGGCTACTTGCCACCATGATGAGTTCATCGTTATCTCTCCTTAACAGAGGACTTTCATAAAGTTTCTAACTTCAATATTTCTGTAATGTCAGCCCATCGCCATCTTCTCAAAGTGCAAAACACATCTTTATCAGGATGTAAGGCCGCCTCTTCTCAAGGCATATTTCAAAGCATTGAATCTCATATATTTAGGGCACTATAGAAATTGAAGCACCATTATAGAAAGCTTGCAATGTAATCCAGGAAATCCATAAACCTAAGAACTTCCCCATCAGCATATTTGACAAATAGGGTACCATTCAAGTGAAGAAGGCCAAAAGAGTGTCTGGTCTCTGGAGGGTCTCGATACACTATTCACAAAAAGGTAGAGATATCTGGCTTTTAGTTGAAATTTCAGTATGAACCTATTTTTTTTTAAATGCACTAATGAGACCATCTCTTCCCTTTAGATGCACATGTCCAGCTGTTCAGTGTTTCAGTACTTTTTGCACAACTTGCTGGTCTTTAATAATGATCTTAATGGCAAAATTCACAAAAGGTGTAGGTAGAAATGTGAATAACTGCTAGCTGACAGTTATTCACGTTTGTACCTATTCAAAGTAAGGCTATGTTCACACGGGTTAACTGCGGGACGTAATTACGCCCCGCAGTTACGCCGTGTGGCCGGGGGCGGGGGAGCGGGGGGGGCCGCACCTCGCCGGGGCCCATAGGATTTTATCATTCTAGGGCGCGTATACCCGCTAGAAATGCCCTGTAAATTAATCTCCCCCCTCGGCGTATTCGCCAAGCAGGGAGAGGAGACGTAATCCATAGTTCTCTATGAAAACTGTGGATTACCGTAATGAATGGGCCGTTTTCAGCCCATGATTTGCGCACTCCGGCGCGTAATTACGGACCGAAATACGGCCCATTTTAAGCCGTGTGAACATGGCCTAATAGGTTGAGTTGGGCGGGGCCAGCCTCAGGTGGGCGGGGTTTTAAATGACTGACTAATTTCTGGCTGAAAACAGCAGGTTCGAGCACTAAATACTCGAAAACTACAGCATCTTACAGAATACGGGACACAGCGCTGGAAACAACAGGTCTGACATTAGCTTGTTCTGTTCTCAGTAAGGGGGAATAACCCATGGGACAGGTTCTCTTTAAATGACTCTTTTCTGGCTGAAAACTGCAGATTTGAGCACTAAACACTTGAAAACTCCAGCATCTCTAGAATAAGGGACACAGCGCTGGAAACAGCAGGTCTGACACTAGCTTGTGCTGTCCTCCGCAAGGGGGGCATAATTTATGTGACAGGTTCCCTTTAAATATAAAATTGACTACTTCTCAAAATAGACCATTCTTAAAGAGAACCTGTCACATTGGTTATGCCCCCTTGCTGAGGACAGCACAAGCTAGTGTCAGACCTGCTGTTTCCAGCGCTGTGTCCCTTATTCTGTAAGATGCTGGAGTTTTCGTGTATTTAATGTTCAAATCTGCAGTTTTCAGCCAGAAAAGAGTCATTCGAAGAGTCAGTTTTTTTCAAACCCCACCCACCTGAGGCTAGCCCCGCCCACCTCAACTGATAAACCTATTACTTTGAATAAGTAGAAACATGAGAATAACTCAGTGGGCGGGGCCAGCCTTTGGTGGGTGGGGTTAACACCTGTTTATGAATAAGATTTGAGGGGTAAATGCTCTCAAACTACAGCATTTTCAG
Source organism: Phyllomedusa bahiana (assembly GCA_025379985.1). Lineage (NCBI taxonomy): Eukaryota > Metazoa > Chordata > Amphibia > Anura > Hylidae > Phyllomedusa > Phyllomedusa bahiana. Next base: position 49,517 of record JAODAL010001779.1, on the reverse strand, counting down.
AATAAGGGGCACAGCGCTGGAAACAGCAGGTCTGACACTAGCTTGTGTTGTCCTTAGGGGCGTGTCCCTGCACAGTCTGATATTGTCCAATCGGTGCTTACAGTCAGTGTGTGCAGGGACACGCCTCCAATTGGCAACGCCCAGCTGACTGATTAGTAATAAATTTTAAAGTGGAATAAAAGAGGAACAATGCAGCACAGATTTATAAGAGAAGACGCTCTGGAATTTTTGTCAGGAGAGGTCACAGGTCCTCTTTAAAAGGGGAGCTCCAGGCAAGATAACATTTTGATTGGTTAAGGATACATTGATGGTGCCTGAAATTTTGGACCACCACTGATTCCAGAATGAAAGAGCTCAGATACAATTTAGAGATTCTTTTATTGAAAGTCTCCATTAGACCAAGGGATGTGGTCAGATTCCCGGTAGCTGAAGTCTCTGAGCAGTGCAGGGATCCTGAGCTCTCTATGGAGACGTCACCAATGTCATCTCCTCACACTCCTCTATGACACGATGTTGGTCATCAGCACTCACTTATGGACAATTACTTTGCCTTTATCCACACCTTTAACCCGCAGACAGACCAGGAGGGGCAGAGAACTCGCATTGCAACCTTCAATGACGGGAAGACGTCAGTAGATCCTGGCACGGATTTCAGCAGCAGAGCGGCGATCAGGAGCGACAACAGTCTGGTCATAAAGGACGTCCGTGTGAAGGATGAATATGAATTTACTTGCAGAGTGAATGGCGGGAGCGAAGGGCTCGGCGAGGGCAGCGCTCAGCTGAAGGTTTATGGTGAGTTCACACATCTGGTCCTTGTCAATAATTCATGTGGCGTCATCATCATCATTCCGCATGACCGTAGACATTGGAGCTGTTGTGGGATAAAGCAGATCCTCTGACAACATCATGTTTGAGGAAACCCTCTATAATATCTGCCTTGAAATGCAACAGAGATCTGATCAGAGATAAGCGGCGCCATAAGAGAGGGCTGATAGTCGTCATCATCTGATGTCTCTACATGTGAGTCTTATGTTTTTGGAGGAGAAGATCGTCCATCTTGGATTAGTAATCTTGTATAGTAATTACATTCATGTACATCCAAGTACTGGTTAAAGGGGTTGTCTCACTCCATTGATTCTTCTCACCTCAGTCCTGTTTTCTTGGTTTCATTTTGAAATCAGGGGCGTGTTTACTGGCTTCCATTAGGCTGCAGTAGAAGCCAGGTCTGTAGCTATAGCAACCAGTGCTGGCAGCCTATCAGGAGAGATCAAACAGGTCTGTAGCTATAGCAACCAGTGCTGGCAGCCTATCAGGAGAGATCAAACAGGTCTGTAGCTATAGCGACCTGAGGAGCCGATGCAGCCCATACAAGAGGGGATATCTAGGAATAGGTAGGACACTGTTAATGGACACATATTGCAAAGTGAGTTGTTTTTGCAAGATCTTTAACATAAAAAGCAATCTTTGTAGTGAGACAACTCCTTTAAAGGCGTCTGCCTAGCTGGTGAGCCCTGTGGTATCGTTCTGTGGCAACTCAGGCTCAATACTGGACTATATAAACAACAACTATTGGAGACCCTGTACCCAAGAGGAAGGGGTGGATTATATTAGTTACTGGCAGTTAAAGGGGTTGACTCACTACATTGATTGGTCTTACCTCAGTCCTGTTTTCTTGGTTTCATTTTGAAATCAGGGGCGTGTTTACTGGCTTCTACTAGGCTGCAGTAGAAGCCAGGTCTGTAGCTATAGCAACTAGTGCTGGCAGCCTATAAGGATAGATCAAACAGGTCTGTAGCTATAGCAACTAGTGCTGGCAGCCTATCAGGATAGATCAAACAGGTCTCTAGCTTTAGTGAACTGAGGAGCTGATGCAGCCCATACAGGAGGGGATATCTAGGAGTAGGTAGGACACTGTTAATGGACACATATTGCAAAGTGACTTGTTTTTGTCAAGATTTTTAACATAAAAAGCAATCTTTGTAGTGAGTCAACCCCTTTAATAAGCTCCCCCTTCCATTTTTGCAGTGAGGTTCTGCAGCAGCTGCCGTGGGATTCATACAGAAATCGGCACCCGCTGCTACAAAACCACATTTTGCAAAGGAAGAGGTTAATTCGGAAGAAGATCCCACTTTATTTTCTGTAGCAGCTGACGTTCTAAAAAGATTATGTGTGTCGCTGAAATCCATTGGGACTTCTAATATTCTTATAATTTAAAGTGTATTAAGTACAAAAAGTCATATCAAACACTGCAGAATAATAAAAGCATGCATGCTAGGTAATGTCATATGTTTTAAAATAGTCATTTATGCTACAATATAATGTAATGAACTATAATGTATGTCATATAAAATAATGGTGCATAATGCAAAGTAATTTAGTACAGTCTGCTATAACATCATACAATAGTGAAATACAACATATGTAATATAAAATAATAATGTATAATACATAAAAAAGGTATAATGCAGTGTAATAATAGAAATTAGGAGGCACATACACTTGAAGACACCGTCGGCGCTCCAGGCCCACAGCAGCGGCTCGGAACCCGGTGACCTCAGGTTCGGAGCAGCGGCGGTTTTATCTATAGCTGTAATACAAAACTGAAATTGTCTGGCAGGCCAAAACTTACTGCATGGCGGTATGTATTGCGGCGCGTACTGTACGTGCCACCATACATCGTGTGAATCTACCCTTATGCTTAGACAGTTTTCAAAAAGGAGACCCAGTATTATAGCATATCAGTTTTTTTTACAGGACAAAATGAGATAGTATACTAAACTTTTCTGAAAACTGAAACACATTTATATGTTGATGTGAGCCATAAACGTAGCGTGAACCGGCCCTTAATGTAGTAAAGTATAATGTACGTATTATGACCTTAAATAATAAAGCCTAATGTAGTGTAATATCATTTACATTCATAAAATGATAAACTATGCTTTAATATATTAAAATGGAATAGAGAACAATGTATGAAATAGTATAGAATGTAATATAATACATTTTTGTACCACATATTATAATATTTATTTAATGTTTTTTACGGATTTTCTTTTTTTTTGGCCTTTAGTGTCACCCACGTCCCCAGAACTGTCTGTGAACACTCAAGTATTATCCATCACGGAACCTATAGCAGCGGAGGTAATATAGCGCCTTCTTATTCCTCCTTCCCTCTGTCACTTGTACCCTGTAACACGTATCTTGCCCGTATGTTGTAGACGCTGTCTCTTTGGGCTGCTGGCACTGTCTGGTGCTCTGGTAATGAGTTATCTTCTCTTTTTTTGTACCCAAGGTTGGAACTTGCACCAGTAGAAATTCATACCCGTTGCCAACCATCGAGTGGTACAAAAATCAAGTTCCTCTGAATGCTGGAGTGGAGAAAACCGCAGGTAAAGTGTCAACGATATGAATATAAGGTGTATCATTAAAGGGGTTGCCCAGTTTGTTAAAGTTATGGTTAAATGAGTCCAGGATCAGGGACATCTTTTCCATTGGGCACTCTAGGCAGTTGCCCGGGGGCCCCACAACTATGGGGGCCCCAGGTGGTAAATGTATGTCCCAGGAATACAAGAAGTATACTCTGGATCCCAAATAATCTTGTATGCTGCAGACTGCCAGTGTCCAGACATACAGTAATTGGCGTGATAATATGAGTGTGCTTGGGGTGGCTAGAGACATGGCCTAGTGGGGCGCACTGCAGTGTTATGCCTGGGGGCCCATAATGCTATTAAGACCATACATGCCAACTCTCCCGTTTTTGGTGGGGGGGTCCCGCTATTTGGGGTCCCCCCCCCCCCCCGCCCTCCCGGGGGAGTTGGCATTTCATTTGGCTCTTCCTGGCTACAGAGAGGGCATCTATCTGGCTACAAGGAGGCATCTACCTGCCTGTAAGGGGCACTACCTGTTATGGGGGGGCTACTACCTGGCTATAAGGGCATCTACCTGGCTTTCTACCAAAGCCGTTGTGGAGTAGGTGTGGCTTTTTGAAGAGTCGTGGCATACCGTCAAGATGGGCGTGGCCATGCAAATTTTTGCCACGGCGCGCTACGCGCGACGCCCACTATTGTCTCCTGCTTTTTCATTTTCAAAATTTGGCAACTATGATTAAGACGGCTTTGTCCAGAATGGGAAAAAATACAAGAAAAAGTCATACTCACCTTCTGACCTTTCCGCTGTTGCCGCTCTGAAGCCTCCCAGCATTCGCTCAGATTTGGCTACTCCCGAATCAGAAGCGCAACACTAGTTGTCACGTGTCTAATATAAGACTCTCCTCCACCTACAGATTTATATGTTTCATCCCGCACAACCACCGAGGCTTCTGGATTGTACACGGTCTCCAGCACACTCTACCTGAAGCCCACCAAAGCAGACGCAGATGAAGTGTTTTCCTGTAAGGCTGTGTTCCCCCTACCAGGAGGCGAGAAGAGTCATATGGAGTCAAAGGAATTCAAGTTGTCCCTCCACTGTAAGTAGAGCTCATGGTGCCCACTATCCACCTCCATCATTCAGAACCTTCTTGGAAAATATTTTGATTTTAAATCCCATTTCTTTTTACCACCTAGATTACACCGAAAATGTCAAATTAACCGTGTCACCCAATCAGCCCCTTAAGGAAGGAGACAAAGTGATTCTACGTTGTGAAGCAGACGGGCAGCCAGCACCTACCTATTTGTTCAAAAAGAAGGTGTTTAAAATTGAGGCATTATCATTTTTTGTAGCCTTCCTGGTGTATGAATAAACGTGGCTGCTCTTTTCCAGAAACAGCCCCCTTTTGGTCTACAGGCCCGGTCTGGTATTGCACCCCCGCCTCTTTGAAGTAAATCAGTTGCAATAACCTGAATTTTTTTCCTGTGCCCCTATCTATACCTGTAACTCTAACCCTAAACAAAGTTTAGGGTAAAGATATTCATTGGGTTTTAAGGATTAACTTACCTCTCTGCTATACTCCTGGTCCATTGGCACTCCCAATGTCGGACCTGAAATGACGCCACAGGAGCACCGTTGGGGGGGAGGGGGGATGTGCTATAGGGCGGTAATTTAAAGGGATTGTCTCACTTCGGGAGTTTTAGTTGCTTTGTTCATCCCTTGCTTTAAAAAAAAGAGGCGTGTATATTTAGAAGTAGCTGGGCGTTACACACCAGACTAGCATCCACTTTGTCACCTCGTTTTTTCTATGTGAGTGCACGTGATGTGACTCATCTGTTTGTTTCTCTGCTCCCTCTGTCCAGCAATGAGAGGTGCCCAATGTACTTTTTGTCTGCGTCCTTTCCCATAGAATTGATGGATCCAATGCGCTTTCCCTGGAGATAAAGCCCAGGCTTCAGTAGCTAAGAACTGCTACAGGAGCTGCCCAGGAGCTGTTCTAATACTCGGAGACGGACAGTATTAGGGCATGTTCACACGTTTTTTTTGGACGAGGTTTTCGGAGCGTTTCCTCACCCAAAACCTCATCCAAAACGCTTTCAAAACGCTGCCAGTTAATTTAATTGATTCCTATGTAAGACCTTGTTGTAGTTCACACACGACAAAGTTTTTACACGCGTCTTTGGAAAGAAGTGTCATGTCAATTCTTGGTCTGTTTTGGGTGCGGTTCTTGGCGCGGTTTTGGGCGCTGTTTTTGTCCTGGCTATTAATTTGTATGGGTGAAAACCTCATCCAAAACCTCGCCGAGAAAAACCTCTAAAACCTCTTCTGAAGAAGCGTATTTCAGGCGAGGTTTTGATGTGGTTTTGGGCAAGGAAATGCTCCGAAAACCTCGTCCAGATAAGCCATGTGAACATGGCCTTAGATGTCCGTGGCCAGGGCTGGAACTTGGCAGGTGCAAGAATGCACGTTTTTGTCTTCCTAGGCCACCGTCTTTGTCATTGTGACACCTCCATCCCAGCCACTCAAAGAATTGAGCAGGGGCCGGGAACAATAGCAACCAAGGAGCTAGCTGAGGACAGAAAAATGAGGATCGTTCAACAACAGCTTTTAATTAGTTTATATTACAGAGGTTAATAAAATCTATAGACTGAGGTGCTTAGACTTATTCTCTGTTGTGGGAATACCCTTTTAACCCTTTAAAACCATAAAAATGCACACTCCAACCTAGACTTAGGGTTATTGTTAGGATCAAGATACATAACTAACTACAGACTAACCCAAATTGAGTTGCTTGAATTCGGGTTCAGTGTGACGTAGAGCCTGAAGCCTTAGGGCATGTCCCCACTGCACGGGTTTTCCGCCCACGGGCCGCCCGGAAAACATTCAACATGCACATTCTTCCTTCCGGATTTCGGACGGAATATGTGCAAGTGAATGTGAAGGGGGAGGGCTCGCTGAGAAAAGCCGTCCCGCCTGCGGCCGTGTGCACGGCACACAAACCAGACAAATACCGGTTGGATAAACCAACCAGTATTTGTCTTATGCCGTGTAAACGGACCCTAACACTATTGCCTTATTGCCACATTAATCACTGCAGGTTTCACCCTTATACATTAAAGGACTAAAAACCCACTGTGGAAATCCGAGTCATCTCAGCAACTCAATGAGCAGGCTGCAGATTTGAAAACGTGGAAAATTTCCGCTAAATATGAATAGCATTTTTCTAAAACCCTAATCATGTAGTGTACTGTACCTTGCTGTAGATTTGTGGGATGGAGCCTCCACAATCATGGACTTGCATTTATATTTGTCTCTAAGTGGGAGGCACCTTGCTGCAACAGAAACCTTCCCCCATCGCTTCCTCCAGAAGAGATTAGTTATGCATAGCCAGGATGAGTGGGGCTGTTTCTGGAAGAAAGAAGCTGTGTTTTTTTGTTCTCATAGTCACCTTTTAACATCCTCCATTTTATTCCTTAGATTAGGCCCCATTCCCATTGTATTTTTTTGCCTTCGTCCATAGGGATATTTTGAAGGTATCCCAACATATACCTTGGCATAGCCATAGGAATCGATAGGGCAAACACAGTCTCTTTTGGACTGTGTCTGCTCTTAGGGCCACATGTATGAAACGGTTTTGGTCTGAAACGCACTTTTTTCCCCATAGGTTTCTATGGTCTCATACATGTGGCCCTAACTCTTTATATACAGAACACATACCTTGCATTCAGCACATGTAGTGCAGAAGAAGCTGTTTGCTCTATAGACCTCTGGCTTTGCCTTGGCCCTACTGTGGTCTACATCGGAATAAGTTTTCCAACATGTCTCACAACATGCCACAGGGAGAGGCCAAAAACATGGTATCAATGGGGCCTTCCACTGCTTATCCGGTTCTGCCGTCCATCATTGTGATCATTTCCATATTTCAGACTGACGGCGGTGGAGAGGACGAATTGAGTTCTGAATCCAATGGAACTTATGTTTTCCAAAACATCTCTAGAGAGAATAGAGGGACCTACATCTGCGAAGCTCTGGATTTTGACAGCCCTTCAGAGGTTATGCTCATTAAGGAGATTGAAATCGATGTTCATTGTAAGTGGGATCTTTGCTCTGTGATCACTTATTGTAGTGTTCCTCAACTTCAGTCCTCAAGAGCCACCATCAGGTCATGTTTTCAGGACTTCCTATATAATGCCCTGATGATAATCCTAACACCTGTACAATGGAGTTGAGAAACCTTGACTTGCTGCATTGTCTGCATGTCATTCCTCCCTTGCTTTTTTCCAAATTTAAAGTGACACTTCCATTTTTCTTAAAACCAAAAATTTTTTAAGCAATATATATATATAAATATATATAATATTATTATAAAATATAAAATATATATATATATATATATATTTCAGCAGTCCTATGCAATTGAAATTTAAATATAACATATACATATATACATATTGAGATATTGTCATTTTTTAGCTGTGATTTGTGGAAAGATAAAACTCCTAAAAGGTAGAGCAGACTAATCTCAATTTACTGCAGCTGCTGCAAGAAATGCTTATTTGCATGTAGACTCATTGCAAAAGTAGGTAGTGGTACAGTATAATGATTTCTCTATTCTCTGTACAGGCCTAGATAAAGATTAGACTAGACTCATGGGCAATTACAAGAGCAATACATTAATCTTTGTCTGCACTGGGGAGTTTCCAGCTTTCTTCACAGTTATCAGATCCTGCTGACAACACTTAAAACCCTCAGGTCCTAGTAGGCTTGGAAAAGAACCATCAAGTAATCCCATCACTGCCAGTATCAGATCTCACAGAGGGGAAGCCAGAGAGACAAGCCAGGAAATCATGTACATAGGGCAATTTTAAAAAATTATATATATAAAAAAAACTAATCAATTAAAAAAAAAAATCCATATAATGGTTGCATGATGGGTGAATTTAAAAACCCCCTATGACAGGTTTTTAAAAAGGGAACCTCACCTCAGGAACATTTTTAAAAAATTAAAGGAAGGGTTTTTTGAACCCCTTAAAAGTATCACATGAACTCCCTTTGAGAAGTCAAAATGGTTCAGGAGCTTACAATCTAAAATAATACAGCTTTCGGCTAGTTAAAGGGGCTGCATAAGATTAGCAAAAAAAAAGGATGCTTTCTTCCAAAAGAGCTACTCTTGTCTATTGGTTTTCTCTGGTGTTACAATATTCATTTGACTTGGATCATACATGGACCAGAGTGGCGCCATGTTTTTCTAATTCACATGACTACTTTAAAGATGTGTTCAGTTGGGTTAAGCACTAGGATTTCTACCACAGATCAGGAAAATTCATCATTTGATGGTTAAAGGGGTTGTCCACTCCCTAAGAAAAAACTGAAAGACAGCTCCTAGGGCCACATTAATGGGAAAAAAAATTATACTCACCTTCTTCTGGTTCCAGATCTGGTTCTCATCGGTCTTCTGTAATCTTTCTTTTACTACCGAAAGGAAATGCCACCTCCGCAGCTGCTGATTGACTGTTGAGGTCACATGCCTCTAGTTATGGTTCAGAAGCCAACAGCTCCGAATGGTGATGTAAGTAGAGGCACGTGACCTTGGCAGCCACTTAGGAGCTGCGGCGGTGATGTCCTCATTTGGAGCTAGAAGAACCATAACAGAAGACCGGAGACCTTCAGCGTTGGAACCGGAAGAAGGGAAATATAGTTTTTTTTATTATTTTTAATGGAGCCCCAGGAGCTGCTCATTAGCTTTTCTTAGGAAGTGAACAACCCCTTTAAAGAGAACCTGTCAAAATGACCCTGCTATCTGAGCTGCGGTCAGCATGTAAGGCCATGTCTACACGACACTGGTTTTTGGTCGAATTTTTAAGCGGATTCAGTATTTAGAATACCCATAAATTCGACTGAAACCAGTGCCCATAGACCGCAATAGAAAATCCAAGCTTTAATCTACACAGCACGGATTTTTCTACTGTCGGATTTCCAAACCACAGGTTTATAGAACATGTTCTATAATTGGCTGTATTACGTAGTACGGTTCTATGTACTGGGCCAGCCGAAATCCGACCACGCCAAAAACCGCAGTATGGTGATGTTAAAATATTGTTGAATTTCCAACGGCATTTTAACATTGCCGTGTAGACATAGCCTAATAGAGCAGGGGTAGCTGAGCAGATTGATACATAGTTCTGTAAGGAAAGATTTGGTAGAAGTTGTATTTTATTCATTTAAATCCTTCCTTATTCTGGGTTAAAGGGGTTTTGCCACGATCTCATTTCATACCTCCTGCATCCAGCTCTTCAGCTCCCTTGTGCTCAGAAGGGGGCGTGTGTGATTTGTTTGAATGCATATCAGTGACCCAGAGATGACATCACCAGGCCTTTCCTCTCTCTAGTGAAAGAAAGGTCTGTTTATGTATAGAGTGTGAGTAACATTTTTGCTTTACAGCACAAGGGTCCTTGGTTCAGATCCCTGCAGGAACCAAACCTGTGGATTTTTTCCCTCTTTATCAGTGCACAGACCTCATTGAGGTTTCTTTTTTTTATTTGCAATGTTTGACTTATTACGAAGTAGTCCAAAGGACAGGAGTAGAATGACAGCACCCGGGGATTGAACACTCAGTAGCTGCCCGAGAGGAGAGGGGATGTCTGAGCATGTGCGACCAGGAGTGAGGAGCTCACAGCCCTGGTCGTATCCCCTGGAGTCGAGCTGTAAACAATGGATCACTAAAGGAGCAGCTAAAACAAAAACGGTGCAGAATTTTTAATGATGATGAATGGTGAAAATGTTTATTATTTAATTTTCAAACTTCTCAAGTCAATTTTACTTTGAGGCAAAACCCCTTTAAGGAGTCCAGTGAGCGCTGTTATCGGAGTTATCTCTGTATGCACACCCATACAAGGAAGGCTGTCAGTCATTAATGATGGCAATTTTGGGATCAGAAATAATATTTTCCTTTAGGACGGATTGGTTCTCGCCTCATGGGTTCCAAAGTCTTCATCAGCTTAAAAATTCCCTCTACCCTTCTCTTCATTCACATCTTCACCATCCTTGTTTGAACTTGATGGACTCTTTTTCGATTTGTCTCTTTTTCAACCGAATTAACTATGTTACTGATAACATCGCCCATTGGACTCCATTACCCAGGGATTTAAATGAATAAAATTCAAGTTCTATTGAATCTTTCCTAACATAACTATATATCAATCTGCTCAGATCCTCCTGCTCTATAACATTGGTCCAGCAGATAACATGTTCAATATGACAGGTTCCCTTTAACTATCTTAAGTATACCTTTCCCTTTTAATTAGGGCCTACAGGGTGGACTTGACTCAGACTGTCCCTTTAAGAGAGGTCCACCTTTATCTAGTTAGTTCATATAAATTCCACCAATTTTAGGCCTTTTTGCAGAATACCTTTAGTTCTTTTCCTTCCATTTTTCTCCCACAGACCTAAACCCTCTGACCCTCATCCCCCCTGGAGAGGTGCGCTACCCTGTTGGGGCTGATGTTCCTCTGTCCTGCTTAGGTGATGGCTCAGAAAAACCGGACTTGATCTGGAAGAAGGTAAAGCTGCTGCGGCCTCTGGTGCCGTCTTATCTACTCACTATGCAGCAATGATGAGCTTGTATTCATTCCCCATAATCTTCTCTTATAGGGGAATGCTTTTCTGTCTCGCAACAGCCGGCATCGCTTGCGCAATTTAACATACGCTGATTCTGGAGTTTATACTTGTGAAGCTACAGTTCCAGCTGTGCCCGGACTGCAGAAAGAGGAGAGCGTCACAATCATTGTGGAGGGTAAGAGCAATTTATGAACTAAGACCATAGCAACTGCATGTAAAAGGGTCGTATAAGACGGGTTAGGAGGGGCTGCGCTTTTCTTCAGAAAAGCACCACCATTGCAGTTTACCCCATTCACTTGAGTTGTTATACTAGACACTGCAAGTGGACAGTCTTCTAATCTTCTACTCGTAGGGCGACATGTATGAACGGGCTGCTCCGGATATCTGGCATCTTTTCAGCGCGATATCAGGTTCGCTACATGTTTTAAAGCCCCGCACGCCATTATCGGGCGCATTACATACCGGCCGCGGCACTTTGTAATGCGCCCGGTCTCGTGTGGGAGGCGGGGTGCACTAGAACCGTACGAAGCTACATATTTATGGCTTTGCTACGGCATTTCTAGGCGCATTACTTCCTGTTCCGTAGAGAAAGCTTTTCTGCAGTCTCCTCATTATCAGCGCAGGCAGGATTACACTGAAAAGTTATACAATGTGTATAGATAACACAGGATCCACCAGTCACAAGAGGAGATGTCACAGCTCCCCCTCCCTGTACACTGACTTCTTCCCAGGTCACAGAGCATGCCCAGAAAACTCTCCTATAGAATTCAATGGGTCTGCTCCTGTTCACAGACTCCTATGTTCCTATGCCAAATTTCATACATGCCGCCCTTAATATCTTACTACCATGACTGTACTTTGTTGTTTCTTGTTATCAGCCACAGCCCGACTGTATTGTCTTTTAATGTCCATGCCTCATCATGGACCTTAGTTTTACAGTTCCTTTAAAGGACAACTATCCCCTTTTACTTTTACTAAATAAAAGATACTGATACATATTCTTCTCTTCTTATCAGTTTTTATTTTTCTGACTGTAGATTTGTTTAATTTGACTTTCTGTATAATATTATGGGGGCGGCCATCTTGCCTGAGCTGCTTCGAACAGCATTTAAAGATATGCTTTACAGCAGCTTCATGAACATAGGAGTCTGTGAACAGGAGCAGACCCATTGACTTCTATAGAAGGGTTTTCTAGGCTCTGTGACCTGGGAAGAAGTCAGTGGGCAGGGAGGGGATCTCCTTTTGTGACTGGTGGATCCTGTGTTATCTATACACCTATTGTCACCTTTCAGTGTAATCCTGTCTGTGCTGATATAATGAGGAGACTGCTAAAAATCTTTCTCTACAGAACAGAGTGTCAGACTATTATTAGGCCTAGTGGCCAAAGTGAAAACTGGGATTTTTTTTTTTTTTTAATATTGACAGTGATATGGGAAATGTAAAAAGAACACAACCTAAAATTCTTAAAAAATGTGAAGACATGAGTTAAACAATAGTTCTTTTTCTGATGACACATTCCCTTTAAGAGTGGAACACCATTGTATTTAGTATAATGGTGTCCATATACCTTTGATAGCTGTCTGAAGAACGACCATTCAGCCGACAGCTGTTTCTTCCAATTTACCAATATACAGTATATGCACACTCGGTTTGGCCGAGCATACATGTGTCTCCAGTGAATTCAGTAGAGAAATCTGCAGTGAAACACCTCTACTGTTGGCTTATGTCTTGGAAGAACAAAAGGATCGGATGTTGAAAGAGTCAGCATGCCGTACAGTGGCCCCCCAAAAACAATAGGTAGTCAGCTGATTCTGCTAAAATGTGTATGGAGGAATGTGAAGGTACGCTTTAAGGAGGGCCTGTTACATCTCCTAACGTGTCTGTTTTAGTAAATCCCTGTGTTCTCTGTGAAATCAATTCTGGAGCCTCTTCTCTTACAACTCTGTTGTGTGGTTCTGTTATTCTTCCTAGAAATTCATTACCAATCTGACATTATAGTGTTAAAGGGAATGTGCCATCAAAAATGACTTATTGTTTAACTCATATTTTTATGTTCAACACATTTTTTTAAGAATTTTTGGTTACATTTTTCATTTTCCATATCACTTTCAATATTTTTTAATATTTCTTAAGTCCTGCAGTTTTCACTTTGACCACTAAGCCTAATAATTGTCTGACACTTCCTGTTCTGTAGAGAAAGATTCTCAGTTGTCTGCTCATTATCAGCACAGAGGGTCAAACTGAAAGGAGACACCAGTGTGAATAGATAACACAGGATCCACCAGTCACAAGAGGAGATGTCACAGTTCATCCTTTCACCTCCCTGCACAGTGATTTCTTCCCAGGTCACAGAACATGACTAGAAAACTCTCCTATAGAAGTCAATGGGACTGAGTCAGTCATAAGTCTCCTATGTGCATGAAGTTACTGTAAAGCATCTCTCTGACTGCCGTTAAAGCAGTGCAAACAAGGCCTAGTGGCCAAAGTGAAAACTGCAGGACTTAAGAATTATTAAAAAATATTGAAAGTGATATGGAAAATGTAAAAAAAAAAAACTCATAAAAATGTGTTTAACATAAAAATGGGACTTAAACAGTGACTAATTTTTTGATGACACATTCCCTTTAACAATTGGGGATTTTGTCCCTGCACAGTCTGACATTGTCCAATCAATGCTCACAGAGTCAGTGTCTACACGGACACACCCCTTTAAAATCTGGAATTGTAACACCCAGTTGACTGATTCAGTAACATTTCTAGGAGGAATAACAGAGGAACAGCACAGTACAGGGTTATAAGAGGCTCCAGAATTGTGATTTCACAGAGGTGAGGTCACAGTTCCTCTACATGGACAGACATTATAATCTGTCCACGTTATATACATATAATATGTGGCTATTGTATGTATTTTTTAAAGGGGAATGAGTGGTTGGTTTCTTTTATATAATTTTTAACGTTCCCCTATGTACATGACTTCCTGGTTTATATCTGACTTCCCCTTTGAGAGCCCTAATAGCGGCAATGAGATGTTTGCTTGACAGTTCTCTTCCAGGATGACTATGGCCTGAGAGGTGTAAGTGTTATCAGTCATACCTGATAAGTGTGAAGAAAGCTGGAACCCCCTTCCCACACACCCAGTACAGAAGAAGATGAACCCACTATTGTCGTGACCATTTCTGTCTAGTCTAATCTTATCTATCCTTGTCCAAAGAACAGTAGATCGATTATTCTGTCATTACCTACTATTTGTAATGAGGCTAAAATCTGACAAGCAACAACTACAGTAAATTCAGATTAATCTGCCAGGCCATTCAGGAGTTGTATCTCTTTGTTATCACAGCTAGAAAAGGACAAGATTTTATATGTAATTTTTAATTCAATTTGAAAAAATTCTGCCAAAAATCTTTAAAAAAAAATGTTTCGCAGATACATTGATCTAATTATTATGATCTTCCTTCTAGGACCCCCAGATCTTGGGCCTGAGAGTGAATCAGTGGATGTACCTTCTGAAGGGCACATGTTAACATTATCTTGTTCAGCAACAGGATACCCAGAGCCTGAGATAAGCTGGCATCCATCCGAGCTGAAGGTTAGCATCTACATCTAATACGCCATTGGAAAATTAGATTAGAGTGAAACAAATGCATCCTAGCCAGTAGCGTCTTTCATTTTCAGCCATTTTCTATTTTTCTTGCTATTATTGTCCTATATCGTGCTTTCATTATGTCATCAATTTGCCAAAATTTAAAGTAATAAAGTTGCAAAAACACTTAATAGGTCACAATACCCCAAGAGACAACTACCACCCCCACCCGTGCTTCTCCACCTTCCTAGTAGTATTGCACCTGAAACAAGAAGCTTGGAAAAATTGGCCTTTTCACATCTATTACCACTGGAAAACATCGGCACACCGATTTACAAGTCCCACCCTCTTATTTAAAGGGGTTTTACCACAAAGTAAAAAGCCCTGCAGAGGTTACTCGCTGCGATCTGACTGTGCATGACAATTAAGAGGGCGACACTTGCAGCTGTCCTAGCCATTTAGTTCTATGGGAGTGTTGTATACACCTGAGTGAGTGTGCTCAGCTATATTTGAGAGCTCCCCTTTCTCATTCTCATGTACGGTCAGCTCACAGCTAGCTTACTTTGTGGTAAAACCCCTTTACATGCATTCCCCGACTTACAACGTTCCGACTTACATCTGTCCCCTAGTTACGAACAGAGATTTATGGGGCATGCTGGCACTTGACGTTCCATGTTCCACAGCAGATAATAGCTGTGGAACTACAGGTCCCAGCATGCCACAGCAGCACATGAGGTGAAAATTAGGTGAAATCTTCTTAATAGAAGCACAGACGGCAAAACAAATGTAAAAACCCTTCCCTGCACTATCCAAAACTTTTTGTGCCGGAATTACATTTAATACATATACCTGTTCCGACTTACATACAAATTCAACTTAAAGGGGTTGTCTCATTACATTGATTCATCTCACCTCAGTCCTGTTTTCTTGGTTTCATTTGGAATTCAGGGGCGTGTTTACTGGCCTCCATTAGGCTGCAGTAAAAGCCAGGTCTGTAGCTATAGCAACCAGTGCTGACAGCCTATCATGAGAGATTGAACAGGTCTGTAGCTATAGCGACCTCAGGAGCTGATGCAGCCCATACAAGAGGGGATATCTAGGAATAGGTAGGACACTGTTAATGGACACATATTACAAAGTGAGTTGTTTTTGCAAGAGCTTTAACATAAAAAGCAATCCTTGTAGTGAGACAACCCCTTTAAGAATAAACGTACAGTACTTATCCTGATCGTAACCCAGGGACTGCCTGTAATTATAATCTTAGAATGGAGGAGATCAGATGGAGATAAAACTCTGAAAAAATGCTTGCTGACTGACTCTTAAAGGGGTGTTCTTACTATACATACTAATGGCTTATAGATAGGATATATCATCAAAGTTTGATAAATGCAATTTCTACCTTTAGGACATGCACCTATTTCAGGAACCAGACCCATAGATCTTCACTTCAGAACAGAGAATAGATCACGCTTGAGCACAACTCTTCATTCTGTTCTATGGGAGTTCTAAGAACAGCCGACAATTCCTCTCCCTTGTACTGGGAAATCCCATAGAACAGAATGAGAATCATGTGAAAGCAAGACCTACTCTATGCTCCTAAGCAGAGACTTTCTGGATTCCATTCCTGAGATAGGTACAAGTCAAAGAAGTGGGACCTACACCTACTGTATAGCACTTTGATGGGATATCCGAGAGATATACCTTCTATATTGGGAACACACTTTAAATTTTTTTTGTCTTATTTTTAAAATTGATTCATTAGATTTCATTGCTTTTTCATTTCATATAAATAAGCACAATTATGCTGGTCTTTGCTACTGATTACATGTGCTTACCATATTTTTCGTACTTTAGGACGCACCGGACCATAAGACGCACATACCGTATTTTTCAGACTTTAAGACGTACCAGACCATAAGACGCACCTATCGTATTTTTCAGACTTTAAGACATACCGGACCATAATGACCCTATCTATTTTCAGACTTTAAGACATACCGACCATAAGACGCACCACGTATTTCCAGACTATAAGACCACCTATCGTATTTCTAGACCATAAGACAACCTATCGTATTTTAGACTTTAAGACGCACCGACCATAAGACGCACCTACGTATTCTCAGACTTAAGACCACCCTCTCATAAACGTACCTATCGTATTCCACTTTAAGACGCACCGCACCATAAGACGCACCTATCGTATTTTTCAGACTTTAAGACGCACCATACCATAGAGACCAGCTACGATTTTTCGACTTTAAATGCACCGCCACTAAACACACCTATCGTATTTTCAGACTTTAAGATGCACCGGACCATAAGACGCGCCTACCGTATTTTTCAGACTTTAAGATGCACCGGACCATAAGACGCGCCTACCGTATTTTTGGACTTTAAGACGCACCGGACCATGAGACGCACCTACCTTATTTTTCGGACTTTTAAGACGCACTGGACTATAAGACGCATCTACCTTATTTTTCGGACTTTAGGACATACCACCATTTTCCTCCCAAATTTGTGTCTTCTAGTCCTAAAAATACGTCACTATGTATCAGAATACATAGTTGTTCATCTGGTGGTATTTAGGCTATTCCAGCCTGTTTTCACCATAGTTATGATCAATACATGCCATAACAATGTGTACAGTGTTGAATCCTGGCATAGGCGCTGCATTCTTATGGTAATTTTGGCCGCATTTATAATGTGTCAAGTTCATTTTTGCAAAACCCACTCTAAGATTCTTTGTTTCGAGACCACAATTCTCTCATCTCGTCATTGTTGCTCTCTGACTCAATCAATGAACAAGACATACGTGATCAATGATGATTGTAATTTTGAGGCCACTTAGTCCCATTATCTATTTCATCACGTCCGATGGGTTTTGTGATCTTCACTTGACTAATTCCACCCTAACAATGCTGATTGTTGTCAGACTTCTCACTCGTTCCATGGACTGTATACAGTGATTGTTATATTTCTTTTTCAGCCTTCGCAGACAGTTTCTGGCATGAGTGTGAAAAGTGAGGTTGCGGTGAAGGTCACTTCCAAGCTGCTTAATGATATTTCATGCACTGCCGAAAATTCACTTGGAACCAAAGAGAAAAAATTTAAGTTGAGCATCTGTAAGTCTGGCTGAGGGAATCATGGGAGTATATTGGTGAATGGACAAAACTGAGACCAAATGTTAAACTTGTCAGGTGGTTAATAGTCCCTTATCTAAAGCAGGATGTGATAGAGGAAGAGTAGCTGATATATAGGATTATATGATAGAGGAGAAGAGCTGAGCTTTGTGATATATAGGGTTATATGAGGAGAGAAGCTGAGCTCTGTGATATATAGGGTTATATGATAGAGGAGCTGAACTCTGTGATATATAGGGTTATATGATAGAGGGAGAAGAACTGAGCTCTGTGATATATAGGGTTATATGATAGAGAAGAGAAGTTTAGCTCTGTGATATATAGGGTTATATGATAGAGGGAGAGAAGCTGAGCTCTGTGATATAGAGGGTTATATGATAGAGGAGAGGAGTTGAGCTCTGTGATATATAGAGTTATATGATAAAGGGAGGGGAGCTGAGCTGAGTGATATATAGGGCTATAAGATAGAGGAGAGAAGCTGAGCTCTGTGATATATAGATATATGATAGAGGAGAGGAGCTGAGCTCTGTGATATATAGGGTTATATGATAGAGGAGAGAAGCTGAGCTCTATGATATATAGAGATATGATAGAGGAGAGAAGCTGAGCTCTGTGATATATAGGGCTATATGATAGAGGGAGAGAAGCTGAGCTCTGTGATATATAGGGTTATATGATAGAGGAGAGGAGCTGATCTCTGTGATATATAGGGTTATATGATAGAGGAGCTGAGCTCTGTGATATATAGGGTTATATGATAGAGGAGAGGAGCTGATCTCTGATATATAGGGTTATATGATAGAGGAGAGAAGTTGATCTCTGTGATATTATAGGTTATATGATAGAGGAGCTGAGCTCTGTGATATATAGGGTTATATGATAGAGGAGATAACTGAGTTCTGTGATATATAGGGTTGTATGATAGAGAAGAGGAACTGGGCTCTGTGATATATATGGTTATATGACAAGGACAGGAGCTGATCTCTGTGATATATAGGGTTATATGATCTGGAACAGGATCTCTCAGTAAAAAGCAGAGTAAATCTTAAAAGTGAAACTGAAAGTACTGCTGAACCCCACCTACATAAAGTGTCTGACAGTTTGCTCTGCACACACTGATGAGTAAATAGAACTTACATTATCAGCATTTCAGTTTTGTTTCATTATCCTGGGTATAAATAGATCTTTGGAGAGATCTCTATAGTGACTTTTGATATATTTAAACATGTTTATGAGCGAGAGAGAGAATTACATGCATGAATCAATATGTATTTATAATGGCGAGCATATTTGATACATTTTTCTTCTTTTTCTGCAGCAAGCATGATGGCTCCAAGCACCGCACCTGCCCAAGGTAGGTCTACATTTACATGAGAAGGATGTATAAAGCAGCAATATTATACCCTGAAGCAGAGCTCCACAACTTGGTGGGATTTGGGAGTGAAAACCTCCTGGGACCGCCCATGAACTGTCTCTTGATTAGCTGGGACCACCTCCTAAGTGCCCAGGGATGCCCCAGACAACTGGGCATGGGTGGTACTGAGCATTTTACATAACCTATAGTGAGTTATTGGGGGTCGCCAGAAATCCTTTGGCGGGCCACGTGCGGCCTATGGGCTGTATGTTATACAGGCCCAACTTAAAGAATAAAAATAGAAAGAGACAATACACAAGTACCCCTTTTATATGAATGAAAATCTATTTCAACCTGAATGTTCCTACATTTCTCCATCCTCTAATTCCCATTTCATTGCTGCTATAGACGCTATATGGCTCATACTCATAATGTTGTCTTTTGCAGAGCAAAGTGGTGGCAGCAGCACCGCCATCATCGCCGTGGTTGTCTGCGTACTTCTCCTTCTCCTGGTGGTCGCTCTTTTCTACTTCTTACAGAAAAAAGGAAAGTTGGCGTGTGGCCGGTCTGAAAAACAGCCTCTGTAAGTGAACTGGGCAGTACTTGTATACTGGGGGTGAGCATAGCGCGGACTCTATAGCAGTATCCCAAACTGGTCCCACATTGTAGTGTTTCATCTGCAGCCATACACTCAGGCCATTTAGGTTTGGTGTTTGGTCCTAAAAGACGGCAGGATCCTGGGGCCAGTTTGTTGTATTCTTAGCCTACTGTTCCGTTGAGAGTTGTAGTCTTGCTCTGGAGACGGAGTAGTCTTGTTTACTGTCACATTGGGAACCAGAAGGTAACCAGGTCAAGCTTGGGCCCCTGTTCTCCATAGGTCCTTTAGCTGCTGCCTCCATGACATCTCCATCTGCATCACTGGATGCATTGATTGATTTCAGCAATTTCATGAACAGAACATTCATGTATTTTTAGTGGAGTTCTTCTTTTATTAAACTGTGAGATTAGTGAACACTTTGTCTGTTGGGGGTTTGCAGATCTTGCTGTAGTACAAGCAGATAGCTTACAAAGCCTTGCATAGCTCAGATGCCGGTTTTCTGTTTGGCAGCTTGTATTTTTCTGCCAGTCGACAGCTGTGCTCGGTGATTCTCTGCCAATATATTTGCCAGAATTAAATTGCGTGCATCTGTTTTCTTCTATCATGTACTGTAAGTGATACAATCATGCCCGTGACGTCTTTTTCCTGCTCATTCACTTCAAGCATACACTGCTCCGCTTATCTTACTCTTCCAAATGACATTAGTGTTGTGCTTCACATTCGACCATAACCCGAACCCTAAGTTAGGTTGTTTTAGGGGGTGAACTTTCCGGTCCATCGATGCAATGCTTCCATTGTGACCCAACGTCCGGTACAATGTCACCTTCAGTTACTTTACTATAGGCCCAATGTTATGGTGATCAGAAGTGACGTCAGACGACACCAGTTCTAGTGACGTCAGTACAGGCCTAGTAGATGTATTACCATATAATGATAAGTCACATCGGACATCACATCTGACACCACTTCCAGTTGGGTCAGTACAGGCCTAGTAGATGTATTACCATATAATGATAAGTCACATCGGACATCACATCTGACACCACTTCCAGTTTGGGTCATTTACAGGCCTAATAGATGTATTACCATATAATGATAAGTCACATCGGACATCACATCTGACACCACTTCCAGTTGGGTCAGTACAGGCCTAGTAGATGTATTACCATATAATGATAAGTCACATCGGACATCACATCTGACACCACTTCCAGTTGGGTCAATACAGGCCTAATAGATGTATTACCATATAATGATAAGTCACATCGGACATCACATCTGACACCACTTCCAGTTGGGTCAGTACAGGCCTAGTAGATGTATTACATATAATGTAAGTCACATCGGACATCACATCTGACACCACTTCCAGTTGGGTCAGTACAGGCCTAGTAGATGTATTACCATATAATGATAAGTCACATCGGACATCACATCTGACACCACTTCCAGTTGGGTCAGTACAGGCCTAGTAGATGTATTACCATATAATGATAAGTCACATCGGACATCACATCTGACACCACTTCCAGTTGGGTCAGTACAGGCCTAGTAGATGTATTACCATATAATGATAAGTCACATCGGACATCACATCTGACACCACTTCCAGTTGGGTCAGTACAGGCCTAGCAGATGTGTTACCATTATGGTGACCAGGAGTGACATCAGGGGACTATTCTATTTATATCTGTGGCCAGCTCTGTTCTCTCTGAAATGCATTCGCAGTTTGCGCAGAAGTGAAGACATTTTTTCCCAGAGGAAAGATGTTCTGCTTCTAATGAACTTTAGCTAATTTATCCTTATGAACCACAAAACACTTATGTGGCATCCCCCCGCCTAGAGCTGAAATTCCCCGGCCCATCTGTTAAAAAAAAGCAGCAATTCCAATGGTTTATGGGCTTTTTTGAGGTTGAAGGAGAATAATAGAATGCATTTTCCATACTAGACATCAATACATCACAGTGCATTTACCAGTCTCTATTATGTCTGTCTATAAGAAACTTAATATAACACGGATTACGGTCAAACCATTGTGCCACTTTTTAAAGCTGGCAACTACTTACTGGTATTTTCATGAAATGTTTGCACATAAGATGTGCACATGTCCTTTCTTGAAAGGGCATTTAAAATTAAGATGTCCACATTGCTCATTTTCACCATCTGGTGTAGTAACTTAAAAGAGGTTTAACATGTGTAGTAAGCCTCTTCTTCTAGAAATGGGGGTTTGCAAAATAGACTATGCTGGGGAGGCTCTGTGACCAGCTGTTATCTCGAGATGCCCTCCCACTGTACTGGTCATAGGTTAGAAGTTAGTATAGGACGTATATAATATCTTCAGGTCCTGGTGCCCTCTCACCCATCATTCCTTTCCCAACGTCAGACCGTATCTTTACCCCTTGGCTTGACATTATTCAAGTATTCCAGTTCTACTATAATAATGGCAACTGGAGCCTGGGCCTATAGAAGAATCCCCAGCATTGAGTGAGCCAATATGGAAAATAGGGTAAAGTCAGCTCACCTAATAAGCAGGATGGCTCGTGCCCAAAAGGAACGCACGTCCCCTGCTCCAGCAGCATGCAGTAAAATTCAAGAGATAAAGACAATATGGGACAGCCTACACTGGGCGGCCAGAAGCTTTTCAATGAAAAATTAGCTCTTTATTTTACATCTATGGTTTAAAATCCAAAAAAGGCATCGTAGAAGGAGTGATGAAACACCCTGTAAAAACACTAACGCGTTTCGGGCGCGATCCGCCCTTAGTCGTAGCCAACCAGGAGACTGTCCTTCAGAATCTGCCTATTTCTGGGTACACCTGCCCTGGCCAGGCAAATTAAACAGCATGTAGTACAGACTGTTCCTTAATACTAAATAAAGGAGTTTTCCAATCTCAAACATTTATGTTATATCGACAAGAGAGACAATAAATGGCTGAGACATGCGGGTCTCACTTCTGGGAACCACTTCTATCTTGAGAACGTCTACCTGCAGAACCAAGAGGTGGCCATTCATGTGGGACTCTCTCTGTTGATTTCAATGGGAGTTCTGAGTTCAGCTGGGCACATGTGGAACTCATTTGGAGAGTGTTGCGCATGCTTGGCCACCTCTCCAGTCCATGTTGTGCCTCCTTCCCATTTCCCAACCAAGGAATTGCATGATGGGATTAACTCTTAGAACTATTATTATGAAACTACCATACAGTTTCCCTTTGACTGTAATGTAACCTTTGACTCTGACCCTCGCGTAAATTCAAGGACCTAAATTCAAGGAGCTAAAGTTATTTATTGGCATCCTTTAGAGTCCACTTCCTGTTCAGGCTGTGGAAAGTTCTACAGCTTCAGGCTCCCACTTCCTGTTCTGGCTATGAAGAGTTCTACAGCTTCAGGCTCCCACTTCCTGTTCTGGCTGTGGGAAGTTCTACAGCTTCAGGCTCACACTTCCTGTTCAGACTGTGGGTGGTTCTACAGCAGTGACTGACCTTTTAGCTCTATTCTTAGTTGAGCCTATTAGAGGGGCACTGGAGATGGGGGAGGGTTTAACAGTAGGACGCAAGGCTACAGAGTTCTAAGGGCATGTTCACACGATGTACTGCAGCGCCCACAATACGTGCCACAGTACATCGTGTGGTTCGGGAGCTCACGCTGATACGCGCGTACTCCCAAGATGTGGGGGGCAGCAGCCCGCCGGCACCATAGACATTCATTACTCGTGGCGCAAATTCGCCGCGAGTAATTGACATGTCACTTATCTCCCCGCGCGTACAATACAATTGTATTTGTATCAGAAGCTCCTGTTCTGCTGATAAGACACAACAGGGAGTTCTAGAGCAGGGAGAGTAACCTAAAGAAGCTTGTGTACACAAGCAGGAGATAAATATTGTTCTAGCTTTGAATGTAAGCAAAACAGAATAGGAATGTTCAATGTCTACATCAGGCATCCTCAAACTGCAGCCCTCCAGCTGTTGGGAAACTACAACTCTCATAATGCATTTATATAATCGATAACAGTGGGAATGATGGGAGTTGTAGTTTCCCAACAGCTGGAGGGCCACAGTTTGAGGATGCCTGGTCTACATGTTCAAAACTACTGAATGAAATGGGAATACCCCTTTAAGTACAGAATATACTTGTTGTGTCTCATTATTTTCAGATAGTGTGATGGATTCCCAATACTTTAGCAATTGTCCTAGCAGTTGTAAATCTCTTTGTAATGTTATGGAGAATATAACTCATGCACTGTACTCCTCCCTTGGGTGCTGTAAAGTACATTTCTTGTCTGAGATTAGGAACGAAGTCTGAAAATAACCTTGGCTCTATGTATCTTGTTTGATTAATGAAAACACGCCCCGGACTACAGAAAACACTCTCCAGACTTCAAAGACCATGTAGACTGAAGTAGAACTGTTGAAAGAGTACAGATTTCCACACACAATGGTATGCAAGGAGCTTCTGATAAGGTGGATGCTTGAGAACAACTATGCACAGTTATCATGTTAGACTGGTCTGGTCGGATTGTAGCTGCCGATTTGGTCAACACCATTTATTATGGGACTTCTCACTTTCCGAGGGTCTTGGAACATGGTTGGAGACTTGTGAACAGGATTCCTCACTTACACCTGAACACTGGGGTGGTCTGAACCACTTTGTGCTGGGGAAAAATTGAAATCAATGGCACTTCCGACATAGTACAGTCCACTTACCAATCATCATCACATCTGATCAGATCACCCCAACCAATTGCTTGGTGACCCACTCTTTCTTGGACATCCTGCAGGTGATTCTCCAGCTTTTGGCAGCTGCAAATTGTACTGCGCACTTTTGCCAGAACTTGATACCAGGGTTAAACCTGTGTTAGTCGTTCATATCTTTCGTAAGCTTCTCAATTTCTAAGGGTCTTCTGATCTGGTTGGAAACTTGTGAGCAGGGTTTCTCACCTGCACCTGAACATTGGGATGGTCTGAACCACTTTGGCTCTTCTTCGAGGTTCTAGTTTATTGAGACTAGTGGCTGAAAATTGAAATTAGTGGCACTTCCGACATTAGTACAGTTCACTGATCAATCATCATCACATCTGATCAGATCACCCCAACCAATTGCTTGGTGACCCACTCTTTCTTGGACATCCTGCAGATGACTCTCCAGCTTTTGGCAGCTGCAGATGGTACTGCGCACTTTTGCCAGAACTTGATACTAGGGTTAAACCTGTGTTAGTTGGTCATATCTTTCGTAAGCTTCTCAATTTCTAGGGGTCTTCTGATCTGGTTGGAAACTTGTGAGCAGGGTTTCTCATCTGCACCTGAACATTGGGATGGTCTGAACCACTTTGGCTCTGCTTCGAGGTTCTAGTTTATTGAGACTAATGGCTTTGTGCTGAGCAAAATTGAAATTAGTGGCAGTTCCGACATTAGTACAGTTCACTGATCAGCATCACATCTGATCAGATCACCCTAACCAATTGCTTGGTGGCCCACCCTTCTCGGACACTCTGCATATGGCTCTGCAGCTATTGGTACTATTGCTAGAACTTGGTATCGGGGTCTCGTTTTGGAAGCCCATTCGTGGTATCTGTTGGAATACCTAATCTGACGTTTGCCTCCTTTAGCGAATGCATACCATTTCTGCATTGGATGCCAAAGCATGATAGACAGGGGCCTTAGTTGATCATATTCTTAGTAGGCTTGTCCACCTATGTTACTGTAGGGCTCCATACTACCTATTGGGTCTCACAGTGACTCGTTACCTACAAGACGTTGGGAACCCTCGTCAAGATCTTCAAGGTTCCCACCAACGTCATCTTTTTCCACATCTCAGTGACTCCCTAGATATACTGTATGCAGGTATTCTGAAATCTCATCTGATATGTACCGATGTAGCAATTTGTTATTGTAGTATAACAGGAATTAATTTTCGTTAGTGCTCACCAGCCTGGCAGCGCTCCAGTCACTAACTGAACAGCTCTTATTGTTCCAGTCAGATCCAGAATGATCATAATTATGCAAACAAGTTCAGACAATGCATTTTTAGTAATATTTGAAGAGGGAAAGATAATGGTCCACAATTCACTATGTATAATGAAATCACCTTGACTAGCAGATACAGTTTAATTAAATGCATGGGAGGAGAAGTGTAGTATGATTGCCGTGTGATGGTTGGAACAAAAGGATGTGGAACCCAAAAGCTTCTCTAGCCGAAAAAAGGGGCCACTATAATTATTTTATTGTCCAGCAGTGGGGCTCTTGGAAAGATGAGGTCATGCCCTCTTTGGTCCTGTTCTCTTTGGTAATGGGTGGCAAAACCTCTCCGGGACTTCTTTACAAATGAGATATATTGTTAACAGCATTGTCTGAGTGGGGTGCCTGGGGCCCATGAATGTAGTTGATTATTCAGGGTCCACTAGTGGAGTGGATTATTGGGCCCAACAATGGAGTTGTTGATTTTTTTTTGTCCCCCACTAGTGTAGTTGATTCTTGGGGCTCATCAGTGGGGTTGATACTTAGGGCCCACCAGTGAAGTTGACTTTAGGGCCCGTTTACACGGCAATGGACAAATGCCGGTCGTTATATCCGACCGGTATTTGTCCAGTTTGTGTTTCGTCCCGATGAGTGGAGAAAAGCCCTCGCCCTTCCCATTAACATGCACATATTCCGTCCGAAAACCGGACCGAAGAATGTGCATGCACAATGTTTTTCGGTTTGAAAAACCGCCGGACGTAAAAGCCGTGCAGTGGGGACTGCTGCACGGGTTTTCTATAGTAGCCCACTGTGCTCGTTTGCGGCCTGTTTTTCAGACGGTCTTCAAAACCGCAAACCGTCTGAAAAACAAACCTGCCACAAACCTGTACCGTGGGGACATGCCCAGTGGATTTGATTTTTGCGGCCCATCAGTTAAGTTGATTCTTGGGGCTCACAAGTATAGTTGATTTTTGGGGCCCACCAGTGTAATTGATGTTTGGGGCCTACAGCTACTGTATATGGCTGCACATACTGCACATGCCTACCTTTTTTTCTCTGCATTTTTCTCTGAAAAGCAACCTCAGGCTCCCCATGCCCTTTGGTCCGTCGAAGGTTCCCACTGATTTTCTGTGCGTCATTCCGAGCCTGGTTAACAAACAAGAAAGGAAAATGGCCCAAGGTTTCTGAAAGGGTCGTGGAGAAGGAAACAAACACCAAGGCCTTGTGTTCTGGATGGCAGAACTAACACCTACAACGGGAGCCTATCTTGATCTTGCTATGGAGCCTCTTTTCTTCTATGTAATAATGGTCCATCTCACCATGTTTGCATACGGGCCCTCCAGTGTCAGTACTTACCCCAGAAGCACAGTGTTAACTTGGTAGATCTCTTGCGTGTCTGATCCTACCTTAGAGAGTGGCTGGGCTAAAAATCACAGAGAAAATAAAAGTAAGAATTCTGTCTTTCTAATGAACTTATAGTTTAATATGCAAATTCTGACCATAATGAGCCAGAATAACTAGAAGTCCCTTTCTGATTTTGATTATTAGAATTCCCGAGGACATTGACCCTACATTTCCTATGGATATGAGAGAAAAAGTTTCACTAGCTATAGCTAGTAAGGAAGCTGGTTCTTGATCTAAAAGAATCATCCCTTGGAGAATAAGCCTTCCTGTTTTCCTATCCTGCAGAGAAAAAAAAATCTTTAGTGTAGATCCTTCATTTTACAAGGAAATTTACAAAAAATTGTGTTTTTAGGTCTTTTCCTGTACCTCTGCATGTCCTCTTAGTGGGCTCTTAGTGATTGCTCTCCTCTTCCTACATGCTTCTTGCCAGTTTCTTGTGTCCCTGAGGAAGGCCCAATAAGGCAGAAATGTTGGACTATTTTGTGGGCATTTCTATTCTACTACTGCACCTACTATACAAAAATGGAGAGCTGATGAAAAATTATGTGAAACCACTATGTGAATTAATAAATTTTGGTCAACTCTACTAAAGGAGTGCCGTGGATTTTCTACATATTGGATTATAGCCTTTGGCCTTCCACAGAGCACCCGCAGCCCATCATATTTGGTGTGCGGCACCATTACCTTTTACTTAGTGGGATCTTAGTGTGATGCTGGTGCTGTTTTCCGTCAAACATCTCTTCTGCTCCTCCTCCCCTATCACAGCATGTAGTCCTAGAGAGAGGAAAAACTGCAGCTGTATCCCCACCTCTGTCTGTTTCATACTTGCCAGCAGTCCCAATTTTGTTGGGAACCACAAACTGGACTGCCAAGGAGATGGGGTCCATGCTAACCTGGACCAAAAGTTGGTATTTTGGTTTATTACGGTGGGCTGCCCAAAACAAACTGGAATCCTCTTCTGGTGGGCTGGGTGTAACGAGGTGATTGCCTTCAGAACTCTTCTGGGGCAATGTTGTTTGCTTGTGTTGTTCGCTAGTGATTTTTTTTTCCAACAAGTTGTTCAATCTTTCGCTTGTTTTGTAAATAGCTGATTCATTTGAAATACTGTTTCCTTTTGGGAAAAAAATATAGGGAAACGGTTGTGATGCTACAGACACCTACAAAGAAGCCGCCATGAGTAAAACACAAGTTTATGAATGGTTCTTCTGTTTCAAACAAGGTGAAATGTCAATTAATGATCAACCTTGTTCCAGAAGTCCTTCAGCCACCTGATCTGATGAGAAATCATCAAGATACTCTGGAATAACTCTTCGGTTATGATTTTTGGAAAACTAGACAAGGTTGGCTTATAATTGTTCCTTCAAGGCATGGCACGCAACTAGACCATTGGCCTCAGATCAGGGGTGAGCAGTCGAAGCTTATTTCATGCCCAATTCGATAAAATTCTGCTCACGGGCACCATAGATTATCCGGGTCAATTTTGAAATAGTCATGGGTTGCCTGAATGCGTTCTTCTAGGCATGGCGTTGAGAACATTGTCCCTCGATCAGGGGCGAGCAGTCGAAGGCGATTTTGGAAGCTCTTTGGCAATGGCCAATTCCCTGTCCCTCACCAAATTTCTCAGGTTATATTTTGAAATTCCAGTCAATTGCCTTCAAGGCTCACAATATTGGTAGTCTGATGCAGCGATCTTCAGGAATTGACAAATTTCCATCACATTCTCATCAGTTTGGACAGTCGAAGGAAGTTCGGAGGTAAGTTGATGATTAATTGACATTTCACCTTGTTTGAAACGGGAGAACCATTCATAAATATTTGTGTTACTCATTGGCAGCTTCCTTGTCAGCTCTCTGTAACGTAACAATCATTTCCACTACTTTTTTATTCAAAAGGAAACACAATTTTACAGCTGCACATTGTTTGTATGAATCAGTCATCAGAAAATAGGTGAAAGATTGAGCAACTTGAGCAACCAAACTTATAAGGGGAATGGAGCATCTTAGTTATGAGGAGAGGTTGTAGAATTGAACTTATTTAGTCTTGAGAAAAGACGGCTTCGGGGGGACATGATTAATTTATATAATTGGTCCCTACAAAAAGTATGGGGAAAAATTATTTCATATAAAGCCCCCTCAAAAGATAAAGGGGACATTCCCGTCGACTAGAGAAAAAAGGATGCAATCTCCAGAGGGGTCGAGCGTTCTTCACTGTGAGAACTGTAAATCTGTGGAATAGCCGCCCGAGGAGCTGGTCACAGCAGGAACAGTTGGGAGTTTCAAGAAAGGCTTAGATAACTATCTGAAACTAAAGAATATTAATGTGTATGTAGCTATATAAAATTCTGGATCCTGGCTGGTGGAGGCTCTGGGGTCAGAGATAGGGGGCGACATGTATGAATTCGAATGCGTACTTTTTTTTTACTTGGCGCCAACACCACAGTTCTAAATAAATATAGAAGAGTGTATGGGCATAGAGTGTAATGCGCCAAACTTGC
This sequence comes from Phyllomedusa bahiana, assembly GCA_025379985.1. Taxonomy (NCBI): domain Eukaryota; kingdom Metazoa; phylum Chordata; class Amphibia; order Anura; family Hylidae; genus Phyllomedusa; species Phyllomedusa bahiana. Next base: position 20,005 of record JAODAL010001779.1, on the reverse strand, counting down.
CGCACTAAGCTCTATGTAATGCGCCAAAAATCTGTCGTATTCTACACTCTTCTATATCTATTTAGAACTGTGGTGTTGGCGCCAAGTAAAAAAAAAATAGTACGCATTCGAATTCATACATGTTGCCCAGGGTCTCCACTGGAGCAGATTGGTTCTTGCCTTGTGGGTTTCAGGTCATTCACCAGTGGGAGGCTGGGCTTGCACTCCTTGTCTCCCTCCCTTCACCCACATTTTCCCCACCCTTGGTTGAACTTGATGGACACGTGTCTTTTTTCAACCGTACTAACTATGTAACTTAATGGAAAAAAAAATCACTGGACCCAAACGCAACCTTCCCCAACAATGTCGGCTGGTATTCTGCCTTGGAAGAATTCAGCAGACTTTTCCTTGGTGACAGAAACCTGTACTACAGACATACCACCACCAGAAGACGATTCTTCTTTCTTTTTGGTACCCCCTTGTTGACATTGATTTAAAGGGATTGTCAACTCCATAAGAAAATGAATCGGGCAGATCTTGTACGGTCTTCTATTTTCATCCTTGCACAGCGCTCCCTCAACATGAAATATTAATTGTTTCTTGGAAGACCATTGTATGTTGAAACTGTAACTTTCTGGAAAACTGGTAACTGGTTCTAAGGCCTCAAAATGTCATCAACATAATGCAAAATAAAGATGAAAGAAAATGAAGCAGAGAGTAATCCAGATAAAGCGCATCCTTCCATATAACATCAGGGAGAGCTGCTGGAAGCTGGAAATCACTTTCTATGATGAGGGCAGGAGCTTCTCTGTGACTTGGACTCTATACACATTGTACAAGAAAATGGGGCCCCAACCTGGTGCCAAAAAGAAGTTGCTCATCCTGGCATATGTAAGAGCAGTACAGGTCATGTAGTACCGCACTGTAGCGCCTCTCTATAGTGCGGTACTACATGTTTTGTAATGCTCTTACATGTATTAGATGGGTAGGAGTAATGGTGGTCCTGAAATGCACCTTCTACATGCAAATAGATGAGTAATACATGGATAACTCAGTACTGCCTTACATGTATTAGTGAAGTGCATACAGTGGAATACTGGTGTCTATTAGCAGACTCTCTACAGTGCAGTGTGGACTCTTACATGCCATTGTACTGCTCTTAATGGTAATTAGTAAGTGTCATGGCAGTGATGAGTAGGTCTTAGACCGCCTACTTAGCCACAGTGTGGTACTACATGATCTTGTAACTGCTCTTACCTATTATTAGTGTGTTGCATGCATTTTTTTGCGGTCTAGTAGCGTCTTTCTACAGTACAGTGCAGTACTAATTGTCCTATACCGCTCTTACATGTATTAGTGAGGTGCATGCAGTGATTGACGGTCTAGTAGCGCCTCTCTATAGTACAGTGTGGTACTACATGTCCTGTACTGCTCTTACATGTATTAGTGAGGTTCATGCAGTGATTGGGGGTTAGTAGCACCTCTCTACAGTACAGTGTGGTACTACTGTCCTGTATGCTCTTACCTGTATTAGTGACATGCATGCAGTGATTGGCGGTCTAGTAGCACCTCACTACAGTACAGTGCGGTACTACATGTCCTGTACTGCTCTTACATGTATTAGTAGGGTACATGCAGTGATTGGTGGTCCAGTAGCGCCTTGCTACAGTACAGTGCGGTACTCCATGTCCTGTACTGCTCTTACATGTATTAGTGAGGTGTATGCAGTGATCAGTGGTCTAGTAGCGCCTCTACAGTACAGTGCGGTACTACATGTCCTGTACTGCTCTTACATGTATTAGTAGGGCATGCAGTGATTGGTGGTCCAGTAGCGCCTCTCTACAGTACAGTGCGGTACTCCATGTCCTGTACTGCTCTTACATGTATTAGTGAGGTGCATGCAGTGATTGGCAGTCTAGTAGCGCCTCGGTACAGTACAGTGCAGTACTACATGTCCTGTACTGCTCTTACATGTATTAGTAGGGTACATGCAGTGATTGGTGGTCCAGTAGCGCCTTGCTACAGTACAGTGCGGTACTACATGTCCTGTACTGCTCTTACATGTATTAGTGAGGTGTATGCAGTAATTGGCGGTCTAGTAGCGCCTCGGTACAGTACAGTGCAGTACTACATGTCCTGTACTGCTCTTACATGATGAGTGGGTCCCTTGAGCACCAGGTGAGGGCACCATTTTCTTTTTCTGTGTACAAAGAAGCTTCTGTCTGCATCATAGAAAGTGATTTCCAGCTTCCTGCAGCTCTCCCTGATATTATATGGAAGGACACACTTTATCCAGATCCCTCTCTGCTTCGTTTTCTTTCATTTCCATTTTGCATTATGTTGGGGACATTTTGGGGACTCGAAGCCATAACTCTATGGCAAAACTGGTAAATGGTTCTAACATACAATGGTCGCCCCGGACCAATTAATATTGTATTTTGAGGGATCACTTTACTTTCAGGTCAAAAAATGGATTGGATCCCCCAAAAATAAATAGAAAGCTCTGCATGGTCATAAATGTTTGCAGTGCTATTGGCCATAGGTTTAGTAAGAGGACCAATCAGTCCTGTGTCCGATGGTTAATCTAAACCTCGTGTCTATGGTCCGTCTCGGCTCCCAAGTCACATCTGTTTATTTTTGCTGCCGTTTCATATAATTATGGAAATGCAGTTTTTTCCACCCCACGGAGCCAAAAATATCTGTTGCTGGGAGTAGGAACATAAACAAATCCTCATGGAACATACACAGGAGAGTGGATTTACCCTTTAACACTTGCCAAGTCGATTATTTTTGAATTTTTTTTTTAGGTTGTAGTTCCCTCCGTGAGAGCTTCCAGCTGATGACTAATAAGAGATTAGCACATTGCCTCCACCATGTAGAATAAGAAAGGCGCAATCTCCCCGCGCTCTCTGCTTCCTCGTAGAGTACAGTTGTGTCAAATATTGTTTGTTTGGCTGCTTTCAACATCCTTTCAGGAAACTCATAGAGCCTGCGATCTAACGTGTGTCCGTCGAGGTGAACTACATCAGGGTTCGGGTATTAAGACAATGCAAAGTGGCCAAACAGACCTGCCCCGGAAACCCCATCCAACTAGAGGTTCTTCTGCTAAACAGAGACAGAATTTATCCATAAAATTCCAACCGATTCTTGTAAAGTTTCGCTTTCATTTCCTTGATTAAATTAGAGGGGTTTTCTCACCACATTGTTAAGCTCGTGATAGCCACATAAATGGTGTGGCAGACCGGATACAGCTCAGTACACAGGCCTTTCAGAAGTATTCTTATCACATTGATTGGCTTTAAGCATGTACGCAAAGGTAAATCAAGACTATTACCAAATACATTGCTGTTCTGATTTTGCTTCCTTTCATAGTTAGAGCAGTTCTTATCTCCTACTTGTGTACACAGGAAATAGAGAGGTGGACTCGCATTTGTGGCTCTCTCTGTTCACTTTTGTGACATTTCGGTAGCCACTTCTGTGTTTGCAGTAGTCGGAGCAGATGCAGGATGGGGTTTTGGAAGGATAAGATGAGAATTTCCCTTGTAATAGAGAAATCATATTGTCAAGACCCTTATTTAATTAAAGCAGCTACAATGCCCGACTGTCATGAGTATACATTATACAAACCGGTAATTCATTTGTGTAATACCTGGGGTCCACCAGTGGAGTTGATTCTTGGAGTCCACCAGAGGAGTTGATTCTTGGGACCCACCAGGGGAGTAAATTCTTGGGGTCCATCAGTGTAGCTGATTCTTGAGGCCCACCATTGTAGTTGATTCTTGGAGCCCACCATTGTAGTTGATTCTTGGGGCCACCAGTGGAGTTGATTCTTGGCACCCACCAGTAGAGTTGATTCTTGGGGCCCACCAATGGTGTACTCTTGGGGCCCACTAGTGGAATTGATTCTTGGGGTCCACCAGTGGAGTTTATTCTTGGTCCCCACCAGTGGAGTTGATTCTTGAGGCCCACCATTGTAGTTGATTCTTGGGGCCCACCAGTGGGGTTTATAATAATAATAATAATAATCTTTATTTATATAGCGCCAACATATTCCGCAGCACTTTACAAATTCAAGGGTAAACATACAGTCATTACACATTAAAAGTACTTACAAATGAGACACAAGGTGTGAGGGCCCTGCTCGTGAGAGCTTACAATCTATTAGGGTGTATGGGTGAAACATACGGTAAGAAGTGCCAACCAGTGGAGCTGATTCTTGAAGTCCACCAGTGGAGTTGATTCTTGGTCCCCACCAGTGGAGTTGATTCTTGGTCCCCACCAGTGGAGCTGATTCTTGAAGTCCACCAGTGGAGTTGATTCTTGGTCCCCACCAGCGGAGCTGATTCTTGGGTCCCACCAGTGGAGTTGATTTCTTGGTCCCCACTTGCCCCAGTAGGATTTGAAATTTCTTGGTCCCACCTATGGTTGAACTGGGTACATGGTTTTTTATGGGTACTTTACACATTCCTCTTGCTTTCTGCCTCTCTTTCTTTTTCCCTGAAAAGCAGCGCCAGGTCTGCTATTCTTAGTGGCCCACCATGCACAGGGGCTCACCGGGGATTACCCAGCACCCTTGTGGGTCAGTCTAAGTGTGTACTTACAAAGAGGCACATAAAGTGCAGTGGTCTTTAGTCTCTGTTGTCATAAACAGGAAGTTAGGTAAATTAGGTGACTCTGATTTTAGGCATTTACTCATTTATTACATTGATACAGAATAATCTAATCAGAACTGCTGTATCCTGTTAGACATGTCCACAGCAGTCGGTTATGATTTAGTTACACATTAGATGATACAAGCAATTGTCATAAAGATTGAAGCCGCATTCACTGTAGGCTCATGGTTTCCCGTCTTGGATGTCTATGGTAAGAGATCTGTGTCTTGTCAACCTTCTGGGGTCAACTGTTTGAACCAACTTTTTGTTTTGCTCTTACGAGATGTCGTCCTTCTAATGGGTTGGTCTACTGGCTCTTTCCATTCCAGATCTCAGGACCCAGCTTCAGCAGAACTTGCCGTTGAGTTAAAATCAGAGAAACGAAATGAGCAACGTAACTTGTTGGGTTCTCGTGGAGGAGGAGGAGGAGGAGCCCGGCCGCTGAGGTCAGCGCTTCATCCGTCATGTATTGTTTCTATGTTTTCGCTTAGCACTTGAGACTTTGCCATCCTAATGCCGTTCTCTTGTTTCTTTCCATAGTGTTAACAAGCAGAGGCCTGAGGCTCTCCTGTTCTATGGACAGCACCATCTTACGTGACCTTGAAGTTTACTGACATCTCCAACCTGTGGATCCATGGTTTTCATGACTTCTTGCACTTGAAACAAAGTTGCAACAGAAAAAAAAACGAAAATGCAAGGACTCAATATATAAGAGATTACGCATCAAGACCCCACAAATTCCCAGTCAAATTTTTTGGGGAAGCATTATTCTGTTTTTGGGGTCTTATTCCTTTTTTTTTATTTGAAGAACATTTCAAGGTTCCTTTTCAAAGGTCTGTTATTGGGTATACTACCCTACCTAGTGTTGCCTTAAATGGTGGTTGGCCATTGCTGCATTGCCCACCACAGACCTCGGTCAGTTACCCTTATATGTTGCAGATTTTTGTTTTTATGCATACAATTTTTGCTCATTTTTTTACCTGTTTTTTTTAACTTCCAAATTATGTAAATGATTTCCACTGTCCTACTGTTTGAAGCTGTTTTTCCAGCATGCCTTGGGGGCAACCGATTTCAGTGGGCTCCACACTGTTACACTGGTCTTGGCCTGCTTCTGTCCGGCCTGTATGTATATAATGGATTTCTCTATGGTCATTACACTGGTCAGACCCCTACAATGCTTGTAAGATCTCATTATTTCTTTTATGCCTTGTAGGCAGTTGTCGTTCATATGTCTTGTATGATTGGGGTTCATCTAGTTAGCCATCTCGGTGTTTGGACGTTGACTATGTAGAGTTCATACAGTCATCTTCAATAGACATGATGTCATTTTAAAGGAACATCGGGCCCCCTCATGTCCTGCACTAGGTATATGAACACATATTCTCTCTTTTAGTCTATGGTGGCATAGGGCATCTTTCTGTCAATGGTTCCAATGGTACAATGCTCTATACCAATTTATTTTCAGTTCACAACCAGGTCCCTCGAACTTTCCCATACACATGTATATTAGGATATGCGAATTTATGGAAAAGGGAGACAAAGCACTGAGAAAAAAGCACTGTATTCACAGATTATGGTGAATCTGGTTAACGAGATTGTTGAGCTCAACTGGTTCCATAAGTGGCCAAACATCTCATGCTGTTAGGCAATCAGACACTTACTATGGACTTAGTTCTTGGGGCCCACCGGTGGAGTTGATTCTTTGAGCCCATCAGTGGATTTAGTTCTTGGAAGACACCAATTGGAGTTGATCTTTTTGGCCCACTCGTAGAGTTCATTCTTGGGGCCCACCAGTGGATTTAGTCCTTTGGAGCCACCAGTGGAGTAGATTCTTCGAGCCCACCAGTGGATTTAGTACTTTGGAGCCACCAGTGGAGTTTTGTAAGATTTCCCTTTGGAGCCACAAGTTGACTTTTAGTCCTTTGGAGCCACCAATGGAGTAGATTCATCGAGCTCACCAGTAGATTTAGTCCTTGGGAGCCACCAGTCGAGTTTATTCTTCGGGCCCACCAGTTGATTTAGTCCTTTGGAGCCACCAGTGGAGTAGATTCATCGAGCTCACCAGTTGATTTAGTCCTTGGGAGCCACCAGTAGAGTTGATCCTTGTGGCCCACCAGTGGATTTAGTCCTTTGGAGCCACCAGTGGAGTAGATTCTTCGAGCTCACCAGTGGATTTAGTCCTTGGGAGACACCAATTGGAGTTGATCTTTTTGGCCCACTAGTAGAGTTCATTCTTGGGCCCACCAGTGGATTTAGTCCTTTGGAGCCACCAGTGGAGTTGATCCTTGTGGCCCACCCTACATGTACGGTACATGACTGCAAATACTGCACATGACTCTTGCACTCTGCCTTTTTCTCCGTATAGTGGCTGAACATACACACTGCTATGCCATTCAAAGTCTATGGGACTGACAAAGATTTAGGGTCATTGCTTGAGGAGACAACTGAAGTATAAGAACATTGTACTTTTTGTACAGATTAACAAGTTGGGGGGTCCCTTCTAGCACTACTATGTGAGCTATTTATATATTTAGTCATTACTATTTATTAAGCTTATTATTTAGTTTCCTTTCATTTTGCTATGGACCCCTGTGAATTCTGGTTACACCCATAGCTGGGAATATTTCCTGATGGATACCTTAAACATAAGATACTTTTAGGCATTTACAGTATAAAAAATAGGTAGACCAGCTCAGCATAGCTTGGCATAACATGAGTCCAGGAGGAACCATGGACTGTTTAATGTACACGTCTGGAGCATTACACGTGGCAAAAAAAAAAAATGACGTGAACTGTGCCGGAGATGTTCAAATCCCATTGAGTACTGTCTGCATTGAATCAACATCCATGGTGGGTGCAGACTAACCTCCAACTTTTTCCAAAACCTGTCATTTGGGAGGTGCACAAAAAGGTAAACCCTAATCATCTACCTGTTCCAGCTGTCTCGTCCAGCAAAATGACTTACATGAACGAGAGTGTCATGGCAATGGTAGACACAGCTTTGTTAAAGGGATTTTTTTTCAATTCATAGGCTGGTTTTTTTTCCCAAAACACACCTATCATCATTTTGGTTTGCCAGACATGTACACCTGGTGTATCCATGTATTACACATCAGGAGGTTTCCAGGTGGACACACCAAACGGGCAAAAAAACGACAAGTAAACTGAGCCTGAGATGTTCTTAAATATCCACACCATTAAAGGGGTTTTGCCAAGAAGTGATTTTCTCATCTAACAGGCTGATACTCCCCTCTTGAGGCCTGAAAAAAGGGCGTTGTTTCTGTGTTTAAAAAAACAAGTACCTCCTCTGTGATGTCATCGCTCCACCTCCCATGCACACTCCTGATATTCAGTCTCTGTAGTTGAGCAAACATGTTATTTGGCTAATCCACAAAGGAGAACTGTATTTTGCACAAGCTATATGCGTTTTATTTCTCCCTCTTATTTGCTCAGAAGAGAAGATAAGCTCAGCAGGCAGCCTTCTTTCATTCCTTCAGGAACACTGCAAGGGGAGAGGGATTGGGGCTGAGCAGACAGCTAGGGAGCATCTGCATGTTTACTCAGACAATTACATTACAACCAGTGGATTCTCTATACAAAAGATAAAAGATCTTTCTCCCCAGTCCCTTCAAAGCTCGTTCATGTTCCCTGTCATCAGATAAGAAGTGCAAACAACGCAAGGGCGGGCAGATCAGCTCCTGTCAGCTCCTGGTCGTGTCTAATGTAAACAGTCAGGAAACTAAGGGCATGTAAGGAAGGCTGTAGATCTCACAGGCTTCGCTTTTTTTGATGATATATATTTAGAAAAGTGATTAAATACCCATTTTAGAGGAACCCACGTCAACATTAGATCGTGGCAAAACCGCTTTAAGTACTGTCTGCATTTAATCAACATCCAATGAGGGGTACAGACTGATCCCCAGCGTTTTCCAAAACCTGTCTTTGGGAAGTACATGTTAAGGTAAACTCTACAAATCTACCTGTTTTCAGCTGTGTGGAACCATCAAGAGGACTTACAAAGCCAAGAGTGACATAGTGAGTCTATGATGAACACTTTAGTTTGTTAAAGGGATTTCTTTTTCCAGTTCAGAGATTTTGCCCCCCAAAAATACATCCATCATCTTCCATTTTGGTATGGGGGATCATGGGGATCATGAGACCTCCAGATAGGTCAGATATGTACATCCAGTGTATCCATGTGTTACACATCAGGAGATTTTCAGGTAGACACCAAACGTGCAAGAAACGACAAGTGAACTAAGCCTGAAATTTTCTTAAAGATCCACACCATTGAATAAACATCCAAGGGGGGTGCAGATTGATCCCCAACATTTTCCAAAACTGTCATCTGTGGGGTGCACAATAAGGTAAACCCTACTCCTCCAGCTGTTTTCAGCTGTTTGGTACCATCAAAAGAACTTGATGGCCAAGAGTGACATATTGAGCCTATGGTGGACACTGCTTTAGTTCATTAAAGGGGTTGTCTCACTACATAGATTCATCTTACCTCAGTCCTGTTTTCTTGGTTTCATTTTCAATTCAGGGGCGTGTTTACTGGCTTCTACTAGCTTCTCTTAGGCTGCAGTAGAAGCCAGGTCTGTAGTTATAGCAACCAGTGCTGGCAGCCTATCAGGAGAGATTGAACAGGTCTGTAGCTATAGCGACCTGAGTAGCTGATGCAGCCCATACAAGAGGGGATATCTAGGAATAGGTAGGACACTGTTAATGGACACATATTGCAAAGTTACTTGTTTTTGCAAGATCTTTAACATAAAAAGCAGCAATCATTGTAGTGAGACAACCCCTTTAAAGGGAATTTTTTTTCCAATTCAGAGATTAATTTTTGTTTTTCCCCAAAATACACCCATCATCTTCCATCTTTATTCTTGTTACATCTTTGCCAAATAGGGGTCAGGAGACTTCAGTTCTCCAGACAGTTGGGTCAGACATTTGCATGGGTGGCTATTACTCTGATTGACCAGCATGTAATGCTACATGTCCTCTGCAGCTGCCTGACACATCACGTCCTCACAGCCGGCTGCTTGCTTGTTTAGCAGGCTTCTCCCCAAGAGTTGGATCTCTGAACTTCTTGCTCCTACTGCAGTTTTTTTTTTTAGGTTTCTGAGCTTCATTTTTGATTTTTGCAGTTATTTCCAGTCTTCCTCCCAAACCTTAGTGTCCTATCCCAAGTCTACGACGATAAACATCACTGTCAGATTACATGAGTATGAGGCTAATTAGAAATGTAGGGATTGAAGCCAGGAAAAAGATGGAATGTCCTAAGGAAACAGTGTAAGGAGATAGCAAGGAGAGAGTTCTGTGTAATTATAAAGGTTCCAATATTACAGAGCGCGGGAGCAATAATCCCTGGAAGAATTTTAATTCCACCCTTGTACTATAAGTGATCTTTTGTAGTTCTGCAAATCCAGATGAAGGAATAAAAATGTTACTTTTATTAAGTTACTCCATAAAAAATGTAGTACAGGACGCCAGGGACATGTCACTAGCCTACGCGTTTCAAACCTTGTCATGGAGGTTTTCTCGTCACATAGATTAGCTTTTAACATGTAGGCAAAGGCAAATAAAAACTATTATCAAAACATTGCTGTTCTGATTTTGTTTCCTTTCAGAGATAGAGCAGTTCTTGTCTCCTGCTTATGTAAACAAGCTCACCTAGGTTGCCGACCACTTCTCGCATTTGGTGATGTCACTCTCTGCTGTGTCTTATCAGTAACACAGGGGCTTGTTTATCTTTCTTACTGACAGATTTTAACCCTAGAGAGCTCTGTAGCATTCTGACCTACTCTTAAGAACCCTCTATAACCTATGTCCCTGTAACAGGCTCAGTTAGGAATAGCAGAGCTGAAATGTCTGTCACAGCTATGGAACTGCCCACAGCCTGAACAGGAAGGAGAGAAGCTGTAGAACCATCCATAGCCTGAATAGAAAGTGGGAATCTGAAGCTGTAGAACCATCCATAGCCTGAATAGAAAGTGGGAATCTGAAGCTGTAGAACCACCCACAGTCTGAACAGGAAGTGAGAGTCTAAAGCTGTAGAACCATCTATAGCCTGAATAGAAAGTGGGAGCCTGAAGCTGCAAAACCGCCCACAACCTGAACAGGAATCGGTAGCCTGAAACTGAAGAATTACCCACAGCATGAATAGGAAATGGAAGTCTGAAGCTTGCTGTGAAGAGCAGGATCTGTTAAACACCCCTTTAACCATTGCAAGGTTTAAAGTGCTTAAAGGGGTTGTCTCATGTCAAATTTTAAAAGAAGCATGAATGAAATAACGCTGCTTGGCTCTGTCACTTCCTGGTCAAGCTGTCTGTAATTAGCATATGAGCTTTGTATATTCAGACCTCTCTGTTTATCAGTCTAGATTAGATAAATTACCTTCTCTGAGGTCTGGAGAAGCTTCTGAGCTAATGTAAACAGTAGAGTAATTACTGTCTTTTGTCTGAAAGATCAGATAACACACAAGCTTTCACACTGCTGTGATAACATCACTCCCTGCTATCAGATAGAGCAAACAGCAGGGGGGGAGAAGTACACAGGTTGGTCACTTGGGGAACCAGAGAGCCCTCAGAAGGTGATAAAATCACTTGTAGCTCCTTAACAAAAAAAGATGAACAACGCAATATATTTGGAAAACGTCTTCATTTAGTGTTCCCTACATTCTGAAAGCTATTCTTTGTAGCGAGACAACCCCTTTAAGCCAGTGACATGTCTGACATCCTAAACTACAGATTTTATGGAGTAATTTAGCCCCCATTCACATTGTGTTTTGGCAGCTTGTACAAAATACCATAAAAATGTATCTTGACGGATACTGCGGTGGGGCCATTGATTTGTACAGGCCACACGTAGTCCATACTATACTAGGTTTGCCCTATTTAGTGAACATATACATTTTCTGCATCGGACACAAAAACATGGTCGACCCTGCTTTTGTGTCCAGTGCAAAAATTGTACAAGTTTGCTAAGTAAAAATCTATTTTGACAAATACAGTGGCAGGGCCATAGACTTCTATGGAGCACACGTGGTACCGGTGGGGACATTGATTTCTATAGGGCACACAGGGTCCTTATTAGACTTTGTGATCGGTGACATTTAGAGAGTGCCTACCACAACTCGAAGATGGACTGTGACATCTCCTGACACGTCTGTTAGGCTATTATCACACGGGCACATTTCGCCGCGTATTTGCGCTCTAATACTAGCGAGATGCGCGCCGAAATAACAGTAATGCACAGTACGCACGAGGAGATAAGTGACATGTCAATGTTTTGCGGTGAATATACACCGCGAGTAATGAATGTCAATGCCCCCCCCTCACCCCCACGCGCCGCGGGAGTACGCGCACATTATCGCGACTCCCAAAACACCAGGCGTTATTTCGGCCGTACTGTACGCCCCCGCCATTAAGTCGTGTGAACATAGTTAGGCTGCTCCTCAGTTATTCCTCCTAAAAATCTATTACTGAATCAGTCAGATGGGTGTTACGGTTTTCAGGGGGCATGTTCCTGCGCACACACTGACTGTTGACTGTCAGCTCTGATTGGACAATGTCAGACTGTGCAGGGCTCCACCCCCAGGTGGTAACACCCATCTGACCGATTGGTAATGAATTTCTAGGAGGCATAATAGAGGAACCACACAACACAGAGCTATAAGAGACAATGCTCCAGAATTGTTATTTTATGGGAACTACTAGTGTTCACCAAATCAGACACATGAGGAATGGCCACGGTTCCTAAGTTTATATCAGAACAGAGCCTCACCTGTCCATGGGTTGAGTCTCCTATTGCAGTTTAGCTTCACTAAAGAGGTTGTCTCACTACAAGGATTGCTGCTTTTTATGTTAAAGATCTTGCAAAAACAAGTCACTTTGCAAATTATGTCCATTAGCAGTGTCCTACCTATTCCTAGATATCCCCTCTTGTATGGGCTGCATCAGCTCCTCAGGTCGCTATAGCTACAGACAGTTCAATCTCTTCTGATAGGCTGTCAGCACTGGTTGCTATAGCTACAGACCTGTTCAATCTCTCCTGATAGGCTCCCAGCATGGTTGCTATAGCTAAGAATGGTTCTACTCGCCTTGTAGAAGCCAGAAAAGCGCCCCTGAATTAAAAAAATGAAACCAGGAAAAAGGACTGGGTAAGATGAATTGAAGTAGTGAGACAACCCCTTTAAAGTGACTGAGGCTGAGATGCAATACCACACTCAACCTGTCAACAGCTGTGGCACTGTGTTTGGAAGGAAGCAGCCATGTTTTGTAATGCTGAACAACCCAAGTCTAGTCATTACACTGAAACTGAATTTTGGTGTTCGGACAGGGGGGTATTGTTCTTTGTTCCCAAATTTTTGTGTGCTTCTCAATAGGGTTTATCTGTCAAATAAGACCAGGGGAAAACAAAATGTGAGTGATTGCCCCGGTGACACATGTAAACACATTTATATTCATGGACCAATTACCACTGGAGCGATGACCATTGATTACATTGATTGTAGTGCCCCCAAAACCCATCTTTTTTAAGGGGACACCTTGTTATGAAAAAAATTAAAACCCGGGGAATTTGGGCTATAATTGATGAATTCTCTCATGGTTTGGAGGTAAAAGCAGAGATTGGTACCTGCAGAGAACTTCAGATCTTTCTGGTGATCCCCTGGGTCCTTGGCACTATGACTTTAGACTCCCCCTTGACAAAATGGCACTCCTAGATGTTAACACCAAATCTTAGATGAGGGTCCAGTGTGATCTGTGCTATAAGGGTTTCCCTTTTTTTAGATGTGTTATGCTAAAAAAGTGGACCCAAGGGCACAAGAAAATTTCCCAATGTGAGTACTGAATAGTGGCATGAAAAGCTGCCACGTTGCCCTAGTCTTAAAGGGATGCTCTTACCATGAGTTTCAAAAGGTTCCCTTTTCAAACCCAAGTTCAGACCCCCCAAACTTTTTTTAGGTGTGGGCAGTTTGCAGCTTCGCTCCCTATCTGTTCAGGCCCATGGGGGCGTTTGAGTTTCAGACTCCCCCCTATCTGTTGGCTGTGGGTTTTTCTGCGTCGGCTCCCATTCCCTTCCTGTTAGGGGGGGGGGGGCGGTTTTTTTTTTCAAAGCTTTAAGCCCCCAAAATTCCTGTTCAGGTGGTGGGTTTCCCAACAGTTTCGGCCCAATTTCCGTTTAGGTGGGGGCAGTTAAAAAGCTTTAGGCTCCCACTTATTTTTAGGCTTGGGGCTTTTTTTCTGAAAGCTTCGGCTCCCATTCCTTGTTCGGCTGTGGGCGGTTCTCAGCTTAGGTCCTACTTCTGTTCAGGTGTGGGGCGGTTCCACGTTCAGGCTCCCACTTTTTGTTCGGTGTTGGTGGTTTACGCTTCAGGCTCCACTTCCCTGTTCGGCTTGTGGGCCGGGTTTGCGTTTGGGGGGGCCCCCTACTTCCTGTTTCAGGTTTTAGGGGGGCGGTTCCGAAGTTCGGCTCCCCCATTTTCCTGTTCGGTGTGGGTGGTTTACGCTTGGGTCCCACTTCCTGTTCAGGCTGTTGGGGGTTTCTGCTTCGGGCCCCAATTTTCCGTTTTGGCTGTGGGTGGTTCTGCAACGTGACTATTCTAGAAAGTGTTAGAGGCACTTTGGTGATGGAGAGGTTTTAACAGCAGTGCACAAGGCTACAGAGCTCGAAAGGGTTAAAGTTTGTCATTAAGAAACTTAAACAAATAGGAAAAAATTGTCCAATAAGGACTACATGTGCCCTATAGAAATCAATGGCCCCCAAAGGGGGATACTGTGTGCTTATAGGCAACAGCTCCACGGCTATTTTAAAGTACTGTTAGGTATCCAAAAACGGTGCAAACCCAATGTAAATAGGGGCTAAGTTACTCCATAAAAACTGCAGTACGGGATGTCGGAGACATATCACTAGCTTAAGCGTTTCAAACCTTGTGATGGTTCTTAATAGCAAAGCCTCATTAAAGGGGGTTTCCCATCATTTTTTACAGAGTTTTTTTATTTCATTGTTCCCTTTGAAATGCTTAAAAAACCCTTTTTTATGCTCAAAGGATGCCAAAACCAAAAAGTAAAGCTAAAAAACTGCTCCTTTTAATAATAAAGAATCTATAACCCTCCATACATTCTAAAATAGCAAACTTTCTTTTTAAACAGTGTTCAAAAAATATTGAAGGGTGTTTTCCCCTGCCTTTGGGGGGGGAATTTTAAGGGTTTTGAAAAGTTTTTAATATTCTTATTTCCCCCTCTTTTATTACCCCCTTTTTCTATTCTTCCCTCCTTTTTTCTATTTTTGATTTCCCCCATTAAATTTCGGCTCCCCTCAGAACTCCTATAGAATTTCCTCGGGGGACAGGTGATTTGTGGCGTCAACTTCAACAAAGATAAATGATGCGTTTTCTGTATCCCCACCTCTAAACAGTGTTCAGAAGTGGACTCTTTTCCACCAAGGTGTCCACCATGATTTATGTTGATCTAACTTGGCTTATGGGGCTTAAAGGGAATGTGTAATCAAAAATAAAAATATTTTTTAGGAATTTTAGGTTGTTTTTTTTTTTTATTTTTTCATATCACTTTCAAATATTTTTCAATTTAATTTTAAATCTTGCAGTTTTCAATTGGCCTTTTTTGCACGCTTTAACAGCAGTAGGAGTGTTTACAGTAGCTTTAAGCAAATAGGGACTTAACATTACTCAGTCCCCTTCACTTTTAGGAGAGTTTTTTGGCTCTGTGCCGGGGGAAGAAGTTACTGTGAGGGAGGTGAATGGTGACTGTGACATCTCCTTTGTGATTGGTGGATCCTTTGTTTTCTTTCACATGGGGTTGCTTTCATTTTGACCCTGCTTTTGTTAATAATGAGCAGCAATGAGAATCTTTTCTACGAACAGGGGTGTAGACTATTATTAGACTCGTGGTCAAAGTGAAAAATGAAGGGGGCTTTAGATTATTTAAAAAAATTGAAAGTTTATAGGAAAATAAAAAAAAAATAACCAAAAATTCTTAAAAAATGTGTTGAACATAAAAATGTGATTTAATCAATAACTCATTTTTGATGACACATTCCATTTAGGCTTTTATAAAACTGGTCTGATCGAGATATTGGGTTATTTTGGATTCTAGTTCCCTTGAAGATCACAAATTGTTGGCTTTGGCTGTGTATAATTTATTACAGACTCCTTTATAACAGTCACGGTCATGTCATTGGTTGCACCATTTACAAGAGACTCATAGTCCTTATTTCGATCCGTACATTCTTCAGCCGCCCGAGGAACGACGCGGAAGCATTAGCCATTCCTTGTTACATTAATATTTGATTGTGTGGGAGACGGAGCCGCTGATTAGTAAATCTCAACTCTGTTAATTAACTCCGTGGCTGCTGAATATTTCGCTGCCTTGCTCAGGCTGGTTGTGTGAAGACGCCAGTGACAAGGCGCGAAGAGACAGCTGCTAAATAGAGACATTTGTGGGAAAACATGTGACGGTTTATTTATGGAGGCGTCTGGTGATAGCGGAATATTGTGACTTGTGTACGAGACGCCCCTAACGGATGGGACTTACGGCCTCCCTGTCAGAGAACAGACGGCTGCTCATTTTTCACAAGTTTTAGTAATTAAGACAATAATTTGTTGTAATTGCTTTATGGTAGACTTTGTTATAAAGCATATGTATAAGGGTATGTATGAGGGTATATATGAGGGTATAAAAGAGTATGTATGATGGTATGTATAAGGGTATGTATGAGGGTATATATAAGAGTATGTATTAGGATATGTATGAGGGTATATATAAGGGTATGTATGAGAGTATATAAGAGTATGTATGAGGGTATGTATAAGGGAACTCCATATATATGGGGTTATGCGGGTATATAAGGGTAAATATGAGGGTATATATCAGGGTATGTATGAGGGTATATAAGGGTATGTATGAGGTTATATAAGGATATATAAGGATATGTATGAGGGTATATATTAGGGTATGTATGAGGGTATGTATAAGGATATGCATGGGGGTACTGTATGTATGTGGGTATATAAGGGTATATGTGAGCGTATGTATGATGGTATTTATAAAGGTATGTATGAAGATTTGTATAAAGGTATGTATGGGGTTGAAAAAGGGACTATCACGGGGGTACTGTAGTTGGGGGTTTATAAGGGATGTATCGGGTATGTATGAAGGTAGATAAAGAAATGTATGAGGGTAGTATAAGGATATGTTTTGGGGTAATATAAATGGATGTATGGGGGTATATAAAAGAGATGAAATTATTAGTATGAGGGTATGTATAAGAGCATGTATGAGGGTATGTATTAGGATATGAATGAGGCCATGTATGAGATTATGGTTAGGGTAAGATGGGTAGAAAGGGTAGTATGAAGAATGTATGGTTACGAAAGAGATATGCTAAAAATTTTTAAGGTAGATATAAGAATATGTATTAAGATATGTATGAGGGTATGGATAGGTTATGTATGAGGGTATATATGAGGGTATAAAAGAGTATGTATGAGGGTATATATAAGGGTATGTATGTGGAAGTATAAGGGATTTTGAGGTTTTAAATATGGGGTAAAAAAGTATGTATGAGGGTATGTATGAGGATATGTATGAGGGTATGTATGAAGGTAATATAAGAGTATGTAGATGGTTGTATAAGGAAAGATGAGGGTATATATAAGAGTTTTGTATTAGGTTTTTGAGGGTATATAAAAGGGGTATGATGAGAGTATATAAGGTTGTATGTGGTATGTAAAAGGATATGTTTGGGGGTATGTTAAAAGGGTACGATTTAAAGGGTTTATGAGGGTATATAAGGGTATATATAATGGTATGTATGAGGGTATATATAAGCGTATGTATGAGGGTATGTATTAGGATATGAATGAGGCCATGTATAGGGTATGTATGAGGGTATATATAAGGGTATTTTTTATTATTTGATTCTCGGTGCCCACCAGTGGAGTTTATTCCTGGGGCCCACCCTACAGCTACTGTACATGATGAACCCTTTTTAGACTCATAACTCCTTCTCTCCCCTTCTTCCTACATAGACCCCCCGGGTCTTGCCATCCCCGGGGGGCCCCCTCCATCTTGGAAGCCATGAGGGGTTTAAGTATAAATGCTTATCACACAAAAAAAAACAAAAAAAAATGCCATATTTGATTGTGGGTGTGTAACCCCCAAAAAATTTCCCAGGCCAATTTGAGCCTGCAATGACATTTTGTCTGTGGCAGGCCAGTTTTTGTAATCTTGAGAAAACCCTTTAAGCAGCTCCAAATATTTTGGGCGACATGTATGAACGGGGCTGCTCCAGAATTCTGGCCTCAAAAAGCTGTTGTAGACCAGTTCTATAGATGTATGAACAGGCCACCGTTTTTGCCTGGGTACCGACCCCAAAGACATTTTTTAAAAACGCCCCAAATTTTTTTGGGGCGTTCTGGGGGCTTTCCCTCCCCACAATCAAACATCAGACACATTTATAAATGGGCTGACAAATGGGGTGAAAAAACTATTGCAAACTAATCCATGCCTTTTTCAAAGGGGGAAGTTAAATTTTGCACATTTTGGGACTTGTGCTCACTTCTGGCGACTTTAAAAAAGGCTGGAGAAACTTTATACAACTAAAAATGCTACCCACACTGAAAAATACTTTGGTTACCCTGCCCCAAATTTTTCATACATATTGCCCTGATTTTAAAGGTTTGGTTGAATTTCCCGATGGGGATAAAATTGTTGAACTTAAAGTTCCTGGGTCTTAATGCATAAAGTAAAATGGGCCCCCGTCTACCATGTGCCATTTACAATTCAGGTGTCTCCTTAATTGGCAGAAAGTTTTTGGGCCTCTTTTGTGTGTTGATGAATAGGTGCACGCCGGAGTTCCAAATAGAAGATGGTGCCCGCTTCCTGTGCTGGTGCCGTCACCTCTGTTAAAAGGAGGTGAGCTGGTCCTTCTGCATCCATCCCTGTTTACTGTATCTTACCAGCTGCATGAAATAACGTGGTGGACCAGATTCAGCACACAGGTCTTAAAGGGGTATTCCCACTTCATTGATTAGTTTGAAACAGGTAGGCAAAGTTAAATAAAGACTATTAGCAAATACATTGGTGTGTTGATTCTTCTTCCTTTCAGAGCTAGAGCAGTTCTTATCTCTTGCTTGTGTAAACAATCTTCCCTAGTTACCAACCATCTCTCTGCTCTAGCAGTGTCTGGGATAGTGATGTCACTCCCTGCTGTGTCTTATCAGCAAGCACATGAACTTGGTTATCTTTCTTACTGACAAACTTTAACCCTTTTGAGCTCTGCAGCTTTCTGCCCTGATGTTAAAAACCCTCCAATACCAATGTGCCTCTAACAGTTAGAAATAGCAGAGCGGAAATGAAAATTACTGCTATAGAACCACTCACAGCCTAACCAGGAAATGGGAGCCTGAAGCTGTAGAACCACTCACAGCCTGACCAGGAAGTGGGCGCCTGAAGCTGTAGAACCGTCTACAGCATGAACACAAAGTGGGAGCCTGAAGCTGTAGAAGCAACCACAGCCTACACAGGATGTGAGAGACTGACGCTGTAGTACCACCTGCACCCTGAACAGGATGTGGGAACCTGAAGCTGTAGAACCTCTCACAGCCTTACAAGAAAGTGGGAGCCTGAAGCTGTAGAACCGCCCACAGCATGAACAGGAAGTGGAAGCCTGAAGCCGTAGAACCATCCCCAACTTAAACAGGATGTGGAAACTTGAAGCTGTAGAAGCACACGCAGCCTGAGCAGGAAGTGGCAGCCTGAAGCTCCAGAAGCACTCACTGCTTGAGCATAAAGTGGAAGCCTGAAGTTGTTGGACCGCCCACAGCCTGAACAGGAAGTGGGAGCCTGAAGTTATAAAACCGCCAA
Organism: Phyllomedusa bahiana; assembly: GCA_025379985.1. Lineage (NCBI taxonomy): Eukaryota > Metazoa > Chordata > Amphibia > Anura > Hylidae > Phyllomedusa > Phyllomedusa bahiana. The sequence continues at coordinate 486 of JAODAL010001779.1, read as the reverse complement.
CAACCTGAACAGGAAGTGGGAGCCTGTGTTACGGGTGTCCCTGCGACCCTCGTGTCGGGTCGCAGGCACACCCCGCAACGCCGCAGCACCTCCTGCTGCGGCCGGTGCCGCGGCCGATGCCCGGGCCGCGGACGCCCCGGCGTGTCACGGGTACACTATACCGTCCACGCTCCTGGTCCCGTCCTGGCGCGCGCTCCTGCTGCCGGCCGGGTGCACGCGCGCACCTCCTGCGCGCGCGCGGCACTGCCGGGAAATTTAAAGGGACAGTGCGCGTGTGATTGGTTTTTCACCGGGCACGGTCCCTATTTTAGCCCTGCCTCTTCCCAGCACCCGCCGAATCGATAGTGCACCATTGTGCCTGGAGAGGAAGCGTTCCTAAGTGGTCTTGTTTTTCCGTTACTGTGTACCGTACCTTCTGCCTCCGTCCCTTGACCACGACCTTTTCCGCCTGTCCTGACCTTCTGCCCCGTCCCCGACACGAGCCTG